>CM045741.1:28497515-28505015 GCA_024760905.1 Plotosus lineatus
AAGAAGAAGAAGAAGAAGAAAAAGAAGAAGAAGAATTCCTGCATGAAGAATCTGTTAGTCTTCGGTTTCCATTTAAATTTTTTTTTTTTTTTAAGTGTAGTTTTTAGTTTTTAAGTTCTGACTTCTCTCTGTGGGGCCGTCTTACATTCACCCTGACAACCCTCAGATTGTTTATTCAAAGTGGAGCTTGGTGGATAAGGCCGGATGTAATGTTTGAACGTTATTTTTTATACAATTTCCTTTTTTAGTCTCTGGTCAGTATTTGAATTAAACAAGCCATCTATTTCAGATTTTGCTTGAAGCAAACAGTGCGTCTCTGTAATGATAGTGGTAGTCTTGGTAGCGCCAAGTTTACAAGCTACCTGCATGACAAAATCCCACCCACTGGTTTAGCACCATTTAAGGAAGAATACCTGTTTCTGCAATGATGTGGAGTTGATGGACTCCAGGCTGGTAGGAGCCGGAACGAAGGTTGAGACTGATCGTGAATGGCTGTCCTCTCCTCACTATCAGGCGATCAGTGCCATTCAGCTCAGTGTGGTGGCTTGTGTTATTGAACTCACAAGCGAGGTCCCAAGAACCAATGTCAAGAGCTAGGAAGTCAGAGATGAACAAAGAAAATAATATTTTCAACCTATTAAGGATCATAGAGAAGCTTGAGTCAATCGCATGTATGTGTTTTGACAATGGAAAGAACTCAGAGCACCCGGAGGAACTCCACATAAGCACAGGTGGAGACGCAAACTCTACACAGAAACACCCTCACCTCGAACCCAGGACCATCTTGCTGTGAAGTAAGAGTGCTAACCAGTACACGTCCATGTCCACCAGAGATATGAAGGTATGAATCCACTACAATAAATCCAATCTCAAAATCCTTGGGAATGTGTATTAAAGCCACAGTACACACATACTGTTCATTTTCCTGTTGTTAAACCATATTTCAGATTTTGAAAGAAAATATAATGACCATGGAGTTTTAATGCAGAGTAGAATAACAGAAGATTCAGGGCGGTGTGTTTTATTAATTCCGCCTTTACCTCCCTCAAGGGAGTAAACTATTGAAAAGACAATTGAGTCAGTGAGGGCTTCCCCTTTCCTGTTTCCTGACTTCCAGTGTTTTGTTCCAGGGACTCCAGAGGGGAAAATCCAATCATATTTAGGAAAAAAAAGGTATTCAAAGACTTGTTTTTAATTAACGAGATTAGCTGTTTATTTGGAGACTTATTCATAATAACAGTTTTGTTGATAATTTTAAGAGACATTTGTGACAATTTATTGAACAAGCTGATTATGTGTGTTTTTAAGGAGGTCACATACACACATCCCAAAGATATCTAAACCCGTTAAATATCGTACCGACACTGTTTAAACATTAAATATCGTACCGACTCTGTTTTCCACCCTTAGGCTAGGAAGTAGTACAGTTGCCTGATTAGGATTCACATCTGGATGTCTTTAAACCAATCAGGCCTGGACACAAATAAACTAACAGTGTGTTGTTTGTTGCTGTTTGTGCCTGTAAAAGTCCTATTTATTAAATATTTTATTGATGTTATTATTACTTTTTTTTTAGTTTTTATAATATAAATGTGTGGCTATCTGATTGTGTGTGTGTGTGTGTGTGTGTGTGTGTGTGTGTGTGTGTACGCAGGCACACACACATTTGTGTTTGTGTGTGTGTGGGTGTGTGGGTGTGTGTGCAAGATACACACACACACATTTGTGTGTGTGTGTGTGTGTGTGTGTGTGTGTAGAGATGCAGGCACACACACATTTGTGTTTGTGTGTGTGTGTGTGTGTGTGTGTACACAGGCACACACACATTTATGTTTTTGTGTGTGTGTGTGTGTGTGTGTGTGTGTGTGTGTGTGTGTACGCAGGCACACACACATTTGTGTTTGTGTGTGTGTGTGTGTGTGTGTGTACGCAGGCACACACACATTTGTGTTTGTGTGTGTGTGTGTGTGTGTGTGTGTGTGTGTGTGTGTGTGTGTGTGTACGCAGGCACACACACATTTGTTTGTGTGTGTGTGTGTGTGTGTGTGTTTGTGTGTGTGTGTGTGTGTGTGTGTGTGTGTGTGCAGGCACACACACATTTGTTTGTGTGTGTGTGTGTGTGTGTGTGCACGCGCTTAAGTCAGTTGTTAGTCATCATCCAATTTATAGGAATTGAATAGAAATGTATCAGAATCAAGGTAAACAAATCTGAGGGAGGTGTATTAATTCATCATCAAGGCAAAAGGCAACACTTTTTTATGTAGGTGCACAAACGCAGAGAGAGAGAGAGAGAGAGAGAGAGAGAGAGAGAGAGAGAGAGAGAGAGAGATGTCGAGTGACTCAATAAATGAATCTGCTTTTCAAGGGGATATAGGATGAGTTGTTTAATTCCAGTGGAGTGAAGGTACCCTTAAAGTTTAAAGGCAGTAATTATTTTATTTTTTGGGGAAAAGCTCCTTTAAAAAAAACAACTTTACTGGCACCACCCATGTTATAAGTATGATCAACTTTGTGTTTGTTTTTTTAAACCATGATTAACAATATTAGCCCTACATAGGGCATACAGAAAAGGCAGTGATGTGGCGGATAGGCTTTTATATCAGTTATCACACGGAAGCTCTCGTCTCCATGTTCAGAACAGATTGCATAAAGCTAAAGA
This sequence comes from Plotosus lineatus, assembly GCA_024760905.1. Classification (NCBI taxonomy): domain Eukaryota; kingdom Metazoa; phylum Chordata; class Actinopteri; order Siluriformes; family Plotosidae; genus Plotosus; species Plotosus lineatus. The sequence continues at coordinate 28,500,175 of CM045741.1, forward strand.
ATCTTGCTGAAGTAACCGAGGGGTGTCTTTGGTGTTCAGGACATCAAAAGCGTCTTAACTTTCATCATTTCTTGTTTTACATACTATGTCATCATTTATGATGACAGTCATCTTCCAAGTCATTTTTCATTATCCTCAGCAGGTCAAATGTCACCTGACCTAGGATAACTTCAATCATTCATTCATTCATTTCCTGAACCGCTTCATCCTAAGTTGGGTCACGGGGAGGCTGGTGCCCATCTTAGCCAACTCTGGGCGAGGGCAGAGTACACCCCGGACAGCTCGCCAGGCCATCGCGGGAGGAGAAACGAAACACGCTGACGGCTACGCAGCATATTCTTTACAAAAGTCACTTTTCAATCAACATTTAAACAAAAATGTGAAGCGAGCTGTGTTTAATAGAGATCAAGTGTTTTGTATTTAACTATCACATCCATGTACACGACACCGGTGGTCTCTCTTCAATTCCCATCTCATTAATAACATTTCTGAAACACTCATTGATTTAACATCATTTGCAATCGATTGCTCCGCCAACGTCAGTCCTTAACAGATGGGGTGAGGTTCCCTAGAGTATTATATATTTATTTTGTTGAGTCACAGTTTTTGTCTGGTGTCTGGAAATTATTCTGAAAAAATGTGGATCGTGTTTATAGGGTGGACAGACAGCAGTTTATTGACAGTGTAGCATTTACAGAAGAACTACAAATAAGGATTGACTGCTTTGCTCAACGCAGATGTGAATGTTGCTATTAAAAGCAACTGGGAGTTTTGGTGGGAGTTATCCGATAAAATTCCTCTGGAAAAGAGCTTAAATTATGGGAGCCCGGATTTAGTTGTGAAGAACATCGCCACACAAAGATAATTACCAGAGTAATGGGTATTTAAATTACTAAACTCTGCTTCACTTTGGCAGGTCAACAGGATCGAGCATAGCCGGGCTTTAAAATAATGCTGCTACAACATTTTAGGTTTCAATGAAATTAATAATAAAATTTAATTAGGTTGTGAAGAGTTGATTTTAATTCATTAACTATAAAAAGATCAAAGTCTAATTATGTAATTAAAAGCAAATTGTGGAGTTAAAAAAAAAAAAAGAAAACAAACAAAAAAAACCATATACCGGTATATGCACGCTGCTTTATTTAGTGAAACAATTCCAAAAGGTTCAGAAGTAGTTTTCTCAAACTCACCCATATTTGAATGTCTGTGGTGTGAAAGCTGCGCTGCTCTCTCACTGCTGCACTGCGCGATGGTTTATGCGCGAGTTGTGGCGTGGCACTTTATTTGTAGTGAGCCCTACAACGTCAGGAAAATTCCCAAGTTGTGTGTGTGTGTGTGTGTGTGTGTGTGTGTGTGTGTGTGTGTCTTTGGGGAAGTGATGAAATGACTCCAAGTCATCATTCATGGTGGCAGGCTATTTAAGACACTAAACTTCATTATAAGCCTCCTCTATTCTATTCTATTCTATTCTATTCTATTCTATTCTATTCTATACTCCTCTCCTCTCTTCTAGTAATAGAAGCCAGCATGGTGAGAAATGAATTAATGTCCCATGGGTAATTAACAGTGTTTATTCACGAGCGAATAGTTTTGTGTTTTATCTGCTGTTATCTCTTCACTGCAGCTAAACACACAAACATTATCCGGCGAGACGGAGGACTGTAGTTGTAACGCTGGGAGATAAAGGCTGATAGTTTGATGAATGCAAACAAAGTTCAGTCAATTCAATTTGCTGGATGAAACAAATACCTTTTCCAAACATGCTCCATTATATATCATCCATCTTACGTATATCACAGCGAGAAGGATTAATTGATACATTGTGTTGTGTGACACACACACGCACATGCGCGCGCGCACACACACTCACACACACACACACACACACACACACACACACACACGGAGAGTGAGGAGGATGTCAATACTCTACATTCCGTCTGAGGAAATAATTACTTTTGCAACTTTCATCAAGCCTGAGTTTTATCGTTAGTATATGTAATAATATACAGTCGGCCCCCTTCTTACGAAAAAACCCCGAATACGAAAAATCCAGGTTACGAAAAACATTTTCCTAAATTTTTGTCCTCTGTATACTAAACAACTTCTTACGAAAAGCAACCAAACACGCCATTCAAACATTCAAACAATGCGCGAGTTGCTCTCTCATTGGCTGTCTCCCAACATCCCGTCCCACTGGCCTCCCATTGGCGAGGAGGGATGACGCAGCTCCCTCCCATCAGCTATCTCTCAACATCCCGTCCCACTGGCCTCCCATTGGCTAGGAGGGATGATGCAGCTCCCTCCCATCAGCTATCTCTCAACATCCCGTCCCACTGGCCTCCCATTGGCTAGGAGGGATGACGCTGTCATTCCAACTTTGTTCATGTTTGTGTTTCATTCCAACTGTATTTTATGGCTCAGGCTTTTAACCTTCCATAAACATTTGTAAGATTATAACTCTGCTCAGAAGACATGGTCAACACAAGGTAAGTACATTAAAAGCTATGCTTTTATCATTTTTAAAGGGTTTATGGGGTAGTCTTGGGAGCCTTGGAAAGAATCACACGTTTTACATGTAAAATGCACCTCTACTTACGAAAACTCCAAGTTCCGAAAAAGGCACTGGAACGGGTTCATTTCGTAAGAAGGGGGCCGACTATATATACGACATTAACTTATTCATTCATTCATCCATACTATATTCATTTTTTAAGCCGTTAATACTAATTAGGGCTGGCGCACATCTCAGCTGACTCTGTGCAAGGGCGGGGTACATCCTGTCCAGCTCGCCAGGCCATCGCAGGTATACTACTTAGAAGGCTAAATTAAATAAATATGGGGCAGTGGTGGCCTGATGGTAAAAGGTGCTGGATTGCTGATCCTAAGGTTGGGGGTTCGAGTCCCACTCTCCACAAGGTTGTCATTGTCACCCCCCCCCCCCTCCCCAGGCAGGCCATGTCTGTCACTGTCTATGGTGTGAGGTTCTTGTAAAAGAACCATTGCTGACTTTCATAAAGAGTAGCTGCAAAGTCGTCAGTGTGTTTCTGCCCCTTGCTAAAGGGTTGTGTCAGGAAGGGCATCCGACGTAAAAACCTACGCCAAATCAAACATGCGATAATTCGCTGTGGTGACCCCTGCGAAAAGAGGAACAGCCGAAAGCAAAAGAAGTCTAAATTAAATTAAATAACTAATTAATTAAGCCCTGAAAATGTGATTTAGGTTTTTTTTTTAATTTTTTTTTTTTTTTTTTATGGCAGGTGCAGAGAGAGCCTAAGAGCTGAATAACAGTTTCTCTTTGAACCCTTTTCAGAGTTCTGGAAGTACGACAGACAAATAATGAAAAGCAGGCAAAAATTTAATTTTTATAATTTATCAGGCATCCGACGTAAAATCCTCTGCCAAATCAAATGTGCGAATCAGATGATTCGCTGTGGCGACTCCCAAGTAAAAGGGAAAAAGCCGAAAGGAAGACAGAATCGGTTCATGCGAGGTCCACCCTGAACAGCTAAACAGATCATGGCAGGGCAAACACACTCAACCAGTCACTGTCACACTAACACCTCAGCTTGGGGCAACTCGGAACAGCCATTTAATTGAATGTATAGTACATGCTTTTGGACTGCGGGAGGAAACTAAAATACCCAGAAGAAACCCAGTCAAGCCCAGGACCCTCTTATTTCTCAAAGTGTTAACTCCCCCACCGACATCTCACCCAATTTGGACTAATAATGAATATTTTTAAGGTAGCAGACCAGTCCGATTGCTTTAGTCCAGTGCGGTATGTACTAATTAAAGCTATTCATGTCACTTGGTAGTTTTAATGTTATGGCAGTTTGTCTCTTAAAAAAAAAAAAATCACTCTCACAGATACAAAGAGCATTTCTTTGGACAGTGGTAGGAAACTGGTGTGCCCAGAAGAAACCCACACAAGCAGTAGAAGAACAGAACTCCACACTGAAACCCCTTTTTTTTTTTTTACTTTACTTTTGAAAGGCTCAGAATTTGAACCCATAACCCTCTTGCTGAGATGTGAACATGTTACCTTTGTTCTGCCTATTAATACTCATTCATTCATTTTCTGAACTGCTTAATCTTAATTAGGGTCACGTGAAGGCTGGTGCCCATCTCAGCCGACTGCGAATGAGGGCAGGGTACACCCTGGAGAGCTCACCAGACCATTGCAGGGACGTCTTCTAATAATGTACTGTCATATTTTAATATCCTTCCTTGTCATATGGGCTTTTTACACACCCGAGCTATAGCGGCTCATCAGGCCGGTGCTTATCCCCGGTTTCTACAGCATGAAGCGACCAGGAGCACAACTCCTCCTGGATGGGACGCGAGTCCATGGCAGGTCACCTTCCCAGTATATTTTTACTGGTACCCATTTATACTGCTGGGTGAACAGAGGCACACTTGTGGTTAAGACCTTGCCCAGGGGTCTTGGCACAGTCGGGGTCTAACTGGGATTTGAACATACAACCTCCTGATCATGAGCGCAGTACCCTAACCACTACTTTTTATTTAATAAATAAAAAAATAACTAAGGAAAAGATTTATAGCACAAAATTGTTTCGTACAAGCTACAACCCGTGCGTAAATTATACTGAGCCATGAATCACGTGTGAAGTCATCCAGGAAATCCCAATGTGCTTGTACAGTGTTGTGCTGTGTGGTTCCGTTATGACAGAAGAATGTTTGTGTTTCACACAACTCCAGAATCATCAATATTATTCAGCAGTGTGTGCATGACTTTATCATCGCGGTTTATATTATTACGAGTATATAACACTTAGTGATCAAAGCCAAACCTTTCACACATTATATAGAAACAG
>CM045741.1:28510015-28640015 GCA_024760905.1 Plotosus lineatus
AGAAGAGAAAAGGAGAAAGTCTTTGAAGAGAAAAAAAAACAAAACATCTATATCCTATCTTCAGGCCTCCATCTATATAAATAGAATGTCAGGCGATAATCCTAAACGGGATTGCTTGAATTTCTAATCCGATAAACTAGACTAGCTAACATTAGCTAGTGTCAGGAAAGCTTATATCAAATCATGGGAAATTAATGTAACTGGTTCCATTTAAAGTTAAATGTTTGTCAAACCAGGTTGTTGAAACCCAGTTTTTTAACAGGGTATTTACTTTTCAACAGAAACAAACATATCCTACTGTTTCCTTAATTTTTCGGTCTTGGATTGACAATCATGGATTGTTATATGTAGCACTAGCTGGATTTCTGCTGATGTGTATTTGTTACTCAACCCGTCAGTCAACCACTCAGTAATATTTAGCTCCAGATTGTTTTGTGTTTATGCGAGTCGGTCACTCTTTTATATAGTATTACTGATGTGAAGTACAGGGTTCCCGCACTTTCCGCGGGTAATGGGGACCGAGATCCCCCCTGCGACCGCCGAATTCCGCAAAGTAGGATCAGACCCCGACTAACGTATACGTACATGTGTGTGTATATATAATATCAATAAATACATATTCAATGCTATAAATACTTATAATAGCAATTAAACATCCGAAATTAATACATAAGACGTAAATAAAATATAAATACACACACATACAGATGCTCGACAGGAGGCAGAGCTGGAGGTAGCAGAGATGAAAATGTTGAGGTTCTCTTTGGGAGTAACGAGGATGGATAGGATCAGGAATGAGTACATCAGAGGGACAGCACATGTAAGACGTTTTGGAGACAAAGTCAGAGAGGCTAGATTGAGATGGTTTGGACATGTCCAGAGGAGGGATAGTGAGTATATTGGTAGTAGGATGCTGAGGCTGGAACCACCAGGCAGAAGGCCAAGAGGAAGACCAAAGAGAAGATTCATGGATGTGGTGAAGGAGGACATGAAGGTCGTTGGTGTAAGAGAAGAAGATGCAAAGGATAGGGTGAGATGGAGGCAGATGATTCGCTGTGGCGACCCCTGAAGGGAAAAGCCGAAAGGAAAAGAAGAAGAAGACACATACAGATGCACACCTCACATAAAAATGTAAGTAGCTTTGATGGGAGGTTTAGGGTTTACGGGGTTTTTTTTTTTTTTTTGCATAATTGGCCTTGTTTTGCAGCATTTTTCTTAATTTTTTCCCCTATTCTTCCTTAATTTCCTTATTTTTTTTAATTCGATGAATATTAAAAAACACGAAGCATTAAAGCCACTAAAGCACGAAGTAGCGAGGGATCCCTGTACTGGATAATTAACCTGTGCATCAACCAACATTAACTTGTCCTTCCCAGCGAACACACAACGTTGCACAACAGTCTTGCAAAGTTGCATGAGATTGAGATTTCCTTTTGGCTTTTTCCCTTTTTCAGGAGTCGCCACAGCGAATGATTCGCACGTTTGATTTTGGTATAGGTTTTTACGTCGGATGCCCTTCCTGACACAACCCTTCAGCAAGGGACAGAAACACGCTGACGGCTTTGCAGCTCCTCTTTACGAAAGTCAGCAATGGTTCTTTTACATGAAGCTCTCACCATAGACAGTGAGAGACATGGCCGGCCTTTGATAACCCAGTTAGCTGCACTGGGGGGGACAGTGACAAGCTTGTGGAGAGTGGGACTCAAACCCCCAACCTTAGTATCAGCGATCCAGCGCCCTTTACCAACACTGCCCCTACTGTCTTGCAAAGTTGCATAAAGGTCATAAATTGGTTGGTTGCACAAAATTATTATCTGAACACTGTGACAATGTTAAACCTTGATGTTTATTCAGAACCTGCACGTGACTTATGTATAATATTATTCTGACTTTGGCCAAATGTTGCACATGCCCAGGTCCCCAGGATAGCACCGTCTAGCATGGGACAAGGACTGTGGGTATCCATACAGGGATTTCATTTTCAGTGAATCATGCAGATACTGAAAAGGAACCCAGAGTACACATGCATACAGCTCTTGAAAATTAATGTTTTTGAAACATTTGACAAATGTTTTTCTTTAAAATATTATCTAAATTCCTAATAAATACCTAAAAGCGTTGTTAAAACAAATTGTTAGCTGCAGAAAGTTTCTTTCAGACACAGTGTTATGGTAGACTTTTTTTTTTTAATTATTTATTATTATGTCAATGGGAAAATATTCATTCCTATCCGTTATTATTATGAACGATTAAGTTGAGCCATTCATTTTCTGAACCGCTTAATCCTAATTTGGGTCGTGGGGAGGCTGGCGCCCATCTCAGCTGACTCGGGGCGAGGGCAGAGTACACCCTGGACAGTTTACCAGGTCATAGCAAGGCAGAAACACGCTGACGGATGTGCAGCTCCTCTTGTTGAAAGTCAGCAATGGTTCTTTTAGCCTCACACCATAGACAGTGAGAGACATGGCCGGCCTTTGATAACCCAGTTAGCTGCACTTGGGGGAAAGCAGTGACAACGTGTTGAGGGTGAGGCTTGAACCCCAACCTTAGGATCAGTGATCCAGCGCCCTTTACCAGAAAGCTACCGCTGCCCCCCAAAGATGAAGTTGGAGGATAATATTTATTAAACATTAGGTGAGAGTTCATTATCTTCAGAAGTTTAAGGCTGCCTTTTGGGAAGGCTCAAGTGATTGCTATTATCTCTTGAATCATCGGGAATGAGAGTTAGAATGGGGTTGGGTATAGCCTAGGTTGAAAGACACACAAAGATAAGCTAAATGGAGTGTAATATGTATAATTTTGTTATTGGAATGTGCCATGCTTTGTTTTGTTTTTCCCTTTGAAGCTAAACATTTCCCACAATCATGCCTGAAAATCTATGGCATTAAAGTAAACAGTTTTTGCTTTTTTCTCAATTTATTTTTTTATTTTTTTTGGTTCACATCGCACACTGCCTGGCCAGATATAAAGTTGCCTTTTGGATTTTAAAAAGCAAATACTACAGTTCTGATTACTGCTGCTATTAGTCATGTGAAAAATAAGTGCATTCCATGTAAAAACAAACATTACTCTCCTTAATACACTGCAAAAATAATACTGGTATACTTGACCAAATTATAAAATACATTTTAAAATCATTTATTCAACAAAAATGTCAAAAAGATGTAATATTCCACCGGGAGACAGTAATAATCCTCTTGGCAAAATACATGTAAAGAAAAACAAATGTAGGTGGGTTGTGAGGGTTTCCTCGAGTACTTAGTTTCCTCCCACAGTCCAAAAACATGCACAGTAGGCTAATTGGCTATTTGAAATTGTCTCAGGTGTAAACATCAATGGTTATGTGTGTTGACCCTGCAATGGTCTGGTGAGCTGTTCAGGGTGTACCCTGCCTTTACCCAGAGTCTCAACCCCCCCCTTAAGAATTAATCTCAAAAATTCATTTTTTAAATGCAGAATATAGAAAACATATCAAATATTACTATTTCATGAAAAATTTGATCATTTTGAACTGGACAGTAGCAACACGTCTATAAAAAGTTTTGGAATTGCATCAAAAGTAAAATATGTGATACTTAAATTTTGTAACTAATGTGGTTAATTAGCAGCAATCCAGTAACATAATCGGGTATTTAAAAAAAAAAAAATCATTTTACAGAAGCAGAGTCTCTTTGACAAAGTTCACCAAACTGTATTTACAAACGGTGGAACAATTTCAGAATAATGTTCCTTCATAAATATCAGACTTTGAAAATCTTATCAAAAGACTTCTAGAATATGGAGAAAGAGGAAACTCACTATCAATATTGAATCAATACGACAATCAATACTGGATCCCACAACCACCTTTATGATTCTCTCAAATCGTGGAGATCACAGACATTAGTAAAATCACTAATCACTCGCCTTGCAGTAAAACGTATACAGGGATCCCTCACTTTCCACGGTTAATAGGGACCGAGACCCCCCCCTCGCAACCGCTGATTTCCGTGAAGTAGGATCGACTCCCATGACTGATGTATACATACATGTATGTGTACAGTAGGCCCTTGAGTATTCACGGTTTTGCACTCGCGCCCCCGCATGTTCGTGGATTGTCGAGTAACTGCCACGTGATTCAAATTCAAATTCAGCCATTGGCTGTTCTCCCTCCTGCTGATTGGTTGAGATTATGTATACGCCCCTTTTTTCTCATTCACACACAAGTTGTGCATTTTTTTTTAGTGTGTTTTAATTACCAGTTGAATTGTATGATGACACTCAAACGCCAGCTAAGTGCCAGAAAAGGGTAATGATGTTGGATGTCTCTTATGAAGAAATAAGACTTTCTCCTGAAGAAACGAGTTTCCTCTGAAGTGCCTGAAGAGGAATAATCATCTGAACTGTTGTAAAGCACTAGTATTAAAGTCTTTTTCAATTATTATTCCAGTACAGTACCTACGTTAATGTTTAGAATGTTTGTGTGTGAGATTTTATGTACTGTGCTGTAGGATGTTTATCCTTTTGATTTGTCTATCCAATTTATTACACTTCATGTTTGATGCTTTGTTTTTGGGGGACTTTGATTTTGGTGGCTGTGTCTCTACTTGTTTTCTCTCCGCTCCGGCTGAGAGGTGTGGCTGAGCTGCTTGGGTGGCTCACACCTGAATTCACTCCTCTTATCTAATCCCAATAAACACAAGCATGCTCACCTCTGCATCAGAAGATTGACTCAAATCATGTCCTTGTTTTCCTGTGTTCTCTCTGGCTCCTGGTTCCAGTGCTTAATGTTTGTTTCTCTTCATCACCAGTACTGCAGGTAAAGTGTGGCGCTCTGCTTAAGTTCTTCCACTTTGAATGATAAATCCACTCTGCCATCTCACACTGCCTCCTCCATTCTGGGTCCGGCTGAAACTTCATTACGTCAAGTCACACTTTTATGTTCTTTTATAATATATATATATATATATATATATATATATATATATATATATATATATATATATATATATATATATATATATAAATGATTAAGTAAAGACTTTTTAATTTTGTACTGTGATATTTATTTGTTTTATATTATATATATATATATATATATATATATATATATATATATATATATATATATATCTCAATAAATATCACAGTACAAAATTAAAAAGTCTTTACTTAATTTCTACATTTTACTACATTGAATACTGTATGAATGAGTAAGACTCTATAGAATGTGTTTGAGAAGCATATTTTAGTGCATGTAATATGATGCATAGGGTTTTATTTCCGGGTACAGAACTCACGGATTATCTTGATTCGCGGGTGCGGCCGGAACCAAACCCCCGCGAATAACAGGGGGTCTACTGTATATAATCAATAAATACATATTCATTGCTATAAATGCTTATAACAATTAAACATTCAAAAATAATGCATAAGATGTAAATAAAATATAAATATACACATACAGACGTGCGCGTACACACAAAGACATACATAAAGATGTAAGTAGTTTTGTTGGGGGGTTTTCGGTTATTTTCTTGTTTGTTTTTTTGTTTGTTTGTTTGTTTTTGCATAATTGGCTTGTTTTTCAGCATTTTCCTTAACTTTTTCTCGATTTTTAGATGAATATTTTTGAAAAACCCGTGATCCACTGAAGCCACAGAAACTGAAGCACAAAGTAGCGAGGGATCACTGTACATCATATCATATATTCATGCTGCAATTTTTGTCCCAGTAAACAAGCAAACTGTTTGGGAAAGGACTAAAAAACAAACAGTGGCCGACATCCAAGGATCAATGAACTGAGGATATTCACAGACTCACAGTTTAATATTCATTAAATAGCTGCTTTACGTTAACGTGTTCTCATGAACTACAAGTTTAATTTTGCTTACTGAGGACATGCATCGCAAAAAAATAATTACAGAAATTATATACAAATACCTTTTGTGAATGAAATTAATAATGCAAGCATTTTGGACAAACTTTTTTGAATTCTTTTAATCCTGTGAAATTAAGTTCTAAAAATTAGCTTGTACAAATATAGAGAGATGTTATGGCTATTGCATACGTATGCATAAAATTCAATATTACTTCTGAAAAGAAGCAGAATGTTAGAAGCCAAATGTTCTTAAATAGTTTGCATACCAATCTGCACACGGCCAACTGTTATTACTGAACCCTGATAGAGCCAAGCAGCCGAGGGTCAGCTTAACCCTTATTCTATATATGGATTCAAAATTGAAGCCTCAGTCGCATTGTTATGGCGTTACCACTGTTTTATGATCATTACTGAAACATTTCCTACCATAAGGTGTAAATCACACTGAAGTTATATTTCAATGGGTTTTTAAATATGTAAACCTAATGGTTCTGAATTTGTAAAACAATGAGATAGAACTTAAAGATATGGTTATATTCATCCAGAATGCCAGATCTTTTTTGTTTGTTTATTTGAGGTTTTAATTTTCCAAAACTTTAACCCTAATTTAGTCGTATCCAGTTCCAACACATCAGATATTGCCTTCCCTATCACACAACCACAACTGGTGGGAATTTTTTTTTCCTTGATTTTTATGTACTGTATAAATCCTGTAAAGGAAAATTGATTCCACATTTAACCAAACACAAGTGAGCACACATACTTGGAGCAGTGGGCTGCCACACACATTGGGGACGTCTGGAGAGCAGTTGGGTGCTTTGCTCAAGGGCACTTCAGCCAGTTTTATGCAGAGGAAAGGAAGTTGCTGCTCACTCTTCCACTGCCACATTTTTCCTGATGGCTTAGGAATTTAATCAGTGACCTTTCGGTTCCAAAAGTTGCCTCTAACCATTAGGCTACAGCTGCCCCGATACAACTAAATTGGGGGGACCCCCCCCCAAAAAAAAAAAACCAAACAAACAAACAAAAAAAAAAAAAAACACATGAAGATGATGACACTGAATGTATCCATGTCACGGACCAACTGAGAAGAAATTCAGTGATGAAGATGATGAGGCTGCTGCTACATTCATATCAAAGAATGGAAACTAATCCTGGCTTTCATTCTCACCTGAAAATCCAGGCAGGCTTACAGCTGAAAATGTCATCAGGATGACTCCAGGAATGACAACGTATGCCGTATCCCAAACTGATGACATCAAATCCAGCTTTGAACTGTTCTCGACCGAGTCCCTTCTGGATTTGGGCAGAGTGTCAGAGGGACAGCTGATGGTGACCAGCGCTGGGCGGATGAATTAAACTGCTACTTCAACAGGTTTGATTCTCCCCCCTCCCCCTCTGCACCCCTCCCCGTTCCCCTCCCCTCTTCACACGTCTCCAGACCAGCTGACACCTCCCCTCCCCAGGCCAACTTCACTTGACTGCTACAGCCCGACAGACACATCCCCCTCCCTCTGCAGCCCACCCCAGCCCCCCCTCTCCCTCACATCAGACCAGGTGAGGAGACAGCTGAGGCGACTAAATCAGAGGAAATCTGAAGGACCTGATGGCATCAGTCCCAGGCTGCTGAGGACCTGCGCAGACCAGCTCTGTGTGGTACTATGCTACCTGTACAACCTGAGCCTCAGCCTGGAGAAGGTTCCAGTCCTCTGGAAGACCTCCTGTGTGGTTCCGGTTCCCAAAACAGCACAAGCGAAGGAACCAGCCCACTACAGACCTGTCGCCCTGACCTCCCACCTCATTAAGACCATGGAAAGGCTCCTCCTTGAATACCTCCGCTCTATGGTGAGCCCCACCTAGACCCGCTGCAGTTTGCCTACAGGCCCAACATCGGAGTAGAAGACGCCGTCATCTACCTTCTGCAGCGGGCACTCACCCACCTGGAGATCGCCCGGCAGCGCTGTGAGGGTCATGTTCTTTGACTTCTCCAGCGCCTTCAACACCATCAGGCCAGCGGCGCCTGCGGGGAAGCTGGAGGGCGTGGGAGTGGACGGGCATCTTGCTGCCTGGATTATTGACTACCTTACTAACCGTCCACAGTGCGTGCGGCTGCGGGCTGTAAGTCAAAGGTGGTAGTCTGTAGCACGGGGCACCGCAGGGCACCGTCCTCTCACCCTTCCTTTTTAACATCTATACCTCGGACTTCATATATAACACAAACAGCTGCCACCTCCAGAAGTTCTCGGACGACTCCGCCATCGTGGGCCGTGTGTCAGAGGGGAACGAGCTGGAGTACCCGGTCGGTCATCGTCGACTTCGTGGACTGGTGTGAGCGCAACCACCTGTGCTTGAACACTAGGAAGACGAAGGAGATGGTGGTCGACTTCAGGAGAAGCACTCAAACACACACACACACACATTTACTAGTGAACATCCAGGGACAGGACATTGAGACAGTGGACAGTTTCAAGTACCTGGGTGTTCACCTTAACAATAAACTGGACTGGTCCCACAACACCAACGCCCTGTACAAGAAGGGCCAGAGTCGCCTCCACCTTCTGAGGAGACTCAGGTCCTTCGGCATATGCAGACCTCTGCTCAGGACATTTTATGACTCTGTGGTAGCCTCTGCAATCCTCTACGCTGCCATCTGCTGGGCCCCGGGCAGCACAGAGCGGGACAGAAAGAGACTGAACAAGCTGGTCAGGAGGGCCAGCTCTGTCCTCGGCTGCCCACTGGACTCTGTGGAGGAGGTGAGTGAGAGGAGGATGGTAGCAAAGCTCACATCCATCCTGTTCAACAGCTCTCACCCACTGCACCAGACTGTAGAGGAGCTAAGCAGCTCCTTCAGTGGACGACTGAGGCATCCTCAGTGCAGGAAGGAGCGCTACCGCAGGTCGGTCATTCCCACCGCTATCAGACTGTACAACGCCACTTTGTAACTGTCTGTGAAAATACCGGTTATGTGCAATAAAAACCCCGCCCACTTTAATCAACCACATCTACCCCACTGACTGTGAACCATATCAACCCATCTACTCTGCACTCAGATACATTACACTTTAATATAGGCCAGTCTATAAAGTTTCTCCATTCTTTTCTTTTATTGTTTAGTAATTTATACTATTTATGTATCTATTTATTTATTTACTTATATAATATATGTATGTGTGTATGTTTGTACTTGTATCTATTTTTGCACCCCCTACTGATAGTACCTCAAGAGCCTGTAACAGTGAATTTCTCCATTGTGAGATTAATAAAGCTGTATCTTATCTTATCTTATCTTATCTGAAGCCATTGTAGTATAAATGGCCAACTTGGAGGGAATCAGATTTGCAAAGAGAATTGTAGGGAGATAACCCAGACAGACAACAAGGACAATATGTATACATTTAATTTTGATTCAGGAATGAATCTACCAGCGGTTTAGAGGACGCAGAGTCAAGTCAGGCCATTTTTCACTCCAGAAATTTCACATTGTCACAGATGATTCATTTTCAGAACCATGAGACAAGGCCAGACTGTTGTCAGGAAGACAAACTGGCCGTGATTAGAGAGGTTTCGGACAAGGCGGTGGAGCCTATAACCCTAGTTCAAACATAACAGTGGCTGCTTTTAGGGAAAGCTGCCCTTTGAAATGTGCATCTCTGGAACATACAAGTTTATACTGAAAAACCTGTGGATTGTGTTCCTGAAAAGAACCAAGTGGAGCAGTACTGAGGATGACTGCAGTTCTCAAAGGTCAAAGCATAACATGATAATTCTCATTTGTTCTGTCCTCAGGAAAACATACATGCACAATACTTATGAACAGTGTAATCTTATTGTTGTGGTTAGTTGTTAATGTAATGTTTTGAAGTACAGTGATACCTCAGCTCACAAACATAATTGGTTCCCAGAAAGTGTGTGTAAGGCGAAAAGTTCGTCTTCCGAACATTTATTTCCCATAAGAAACCATTAAAATGAGAATAATCCGTTCCCAGGTCCCCATAAAACATAATTTTCTACTAAATAAGCCTTAAAACTACACAAAAATATACCTTATTTTATGTATAATAAATGTGCTATTGTATTGTAATTAAAGAAATAAACTGTACTGTATAATAAAGTGGTTTTATTTACCTTTGTGATGGTAGTTGATGGCTTGATGGAATGGAGTGGGAGGAGGAGGGAGGGAGGGACTTACTGTTTGGAAGGAGAGTTTGGAAACGCCTACTGTTTGGAAACACCCTTAGCCACACACGCACCCTTAATAGCTTCCTTGTTCTTAAGGATGGTAGCAATGGTAGACTTAGCGTACTGGTACTGGGACGCTGAGTCACACAAACGCACACCTCGTTCGTGTGTTTCAATGATCTCCGCCTGTGGTGGGGTCTTTTTCGGTCCCATAATAGCAAAAGTACACTCAATATGGTCCAAAATGTCTATCAAACACAAACCACGTCCGCACTCAAAGAAAGGGGTGATTTAACTGTGACGCCGTGAGCGTGCGTCAGCTTCTCGTGGCCGCCACCGTGGCGCTGTTCGACCGCGTGGTTTGATTCGTCCGCCGAAAACTAGTTCGTCAGCAAAGACTATATGCTCGCAAATTTAATGTTCTTGAGGCGAAAAGTTCGTGAGCTTAAGCGTTCGTCAGCGGAGGTTTTACTGTACAGGGATCCCTCACTTTCCGCGGTTAATTGGGACTGAGATCCACCCGCGACCATCGAATTTCACAATGTATAGGTTCACCCCCCCATCAGACCTATATGTACATGTATGTGTATATAATATCAATAAATACATATTCAATGCTATAAATGCTTATAATAACATTTAAACATTACAAAATAATGCATATGATGTAAATAAAATATAAATACACACATACAGGCACGCGTGCACACACTCAGATGTAACTAGTTGTAACTTGTGTATGCTACTGTAGGTGGTTTTGATGGGAGGTTTTGGGTTGTTGTTTTGTTTAGGTTTTTTTTTTTTTTTTTTTTTTTGCACAATTGGCCTTGTTTTTGCAGCATTTTCCTTAACTTTTTCCCCTATTCTTCTTTCATTTCCTTATTTTTTAATTTGATGAAAATTAAAAAAAAAAGTAATGCACTGAAGCCGCGAGTGATCCCCGTATTCAAGTCCAAGATGTATAATCCAAAGTGAAAGACCCATACAGCCCACAAGTAACAAATAGAAACTCAGCACTTGTAATGTTCACAAGAAATTAAGGTGATTTAAGCAATCCAACACAAAGGTAGTGATAATTTTTTCTGAGACTCTTAATCGATTGGTTATTTTTGACTAGGAACACCAAACTGTTTAACATGAAATGAACACAGCATGAACAGTGAACATTTTTGCAGACTTGTACTAAATCTGAGCAGAAAATATATATCCCTAGATACTTCAGAATTCATCCTGCTACCTCTATTAGTAGTAATGTCTACTGACAGTGACCCAGTTATATTCCCAGTCACACAAAAATATCCATCAGGTTTTACAATTTGTGATATCTTGAGGTAAACCCTCGGTATTGCATGTTGTACATGTATGAACGGGTCACTTCACTTCACTGCAAGACTTTGCACAACAAATATTCTCCCTCCTCAAGAAGGTTCTTGATGACCAGATGTGAGGGGTTTTCTTTTCATGAAGCAAAGAATTCTAGTCATCCACTTCAGTTGTCTTGCACGGTCAACAAGGTCTTTCAGGGTTGCTGACCTTACTGACATAAATTTAAAGAATGCAACGGACTGATTTGGTCCCATCTGAAGTACTATCGCTCTGTTAGGTCTGTTTTGTTGAAAGTCCTCTTCGCTTGACGAGTCTTTGTCCCAGCAAATACCATTGAATAGCTTGTGTGTTGTACTTTTGAAATAAGCTAAAATTAGCTGATAATGTAAAGTTCCCTGGTGAAACCATTCCAGCTCAAATCCCAAAACATAGCCCATGCTTCTGTATTACATGTCGTTTTAAATGTCTCAGTTTATCATAAGACCGAATGACTGGAGGAACAGCCGAACAACATCTGCAAAACTTGGCCGTACAGAAGGCATACGATTTCAAAAGAGAAAAAAAAAGATGGGAATATTTACTAATTTCATTACCCCTGATGCAGGAATTAGACACTTGCATGTGGCACTTGATATATACAGGCGTAAGCAAACCGTTTCAGAAACAGTTTGTGGCTGATTCCTCTTTATTGTCCGGAGATAACACTGCATTTTATGTTTAATATTCCTGGAAAGTAAATTAGCTGAACTTTTGCACGGCAGTCACATCTTAGGGTGTACATAAGCAAATATACCAAAATTGATGTATGGACTGACTGTATCTTCAAAAAGTTACCTATGCAACATTGCATATAAATATTTTACAGGAAATCATTAGTTAGCTCACTGACAAAAGAAAAAACTAAGTACATACAGTAACCACGGTGCATCTAACATCGAAAGGGCTAACAATTTTGATAAAAATAGAGTAAAAACAATGCATTGCAAATGGATGAGAAGAAACTGGTAAATAATAAATATCTCGCACAGCTTTACAATCACACTCTCCACGATAAGGCCATTGATGGTGGCTGAGAGCATCATCCTACAATATTAAAAGAACAAGCACCAGCACGTTCCTTTACAAATTCACAAGTTGATTTGGTAGTTCCATATGGTCCATAATGCTCCATTGTTGAAATAATATTAAGTTCAAACTTCAGTTGAATTTTCTATGTGATTATTCCCTTGAACCTGCATTGTAAAGAAAACATAATAGTTTTCATGTATAATATATATAATATATAATATATAATATAAAATATAGACTGTGTTTACGACTAATTTAAGGCTTTGTTTTTTGTTTGTTTGTTTTTTCACCTTAAGTGGTTGATCCCTCTTTTGGTTTTGTGGTTTAGAAGATTTGTTTTTGTGTTGCTGGTGGTCTTCTTTTTTCTGGAAACATGGTTCCCCAGACAAATGTGAGACACCGCTAAAGAGTACCTCGTTTTCTCCAATAGTCATGGACTGGAAACTATAGCCAGAACTGCTGAAGCCGCTTACACTTTCACCTGAAGATTCTGAATTGTCTATCAGAGCAAAAATGACATGACACTGAAATCAAATCCCACATTTTTTCAGTGAACAGGTTTTGTAACGAATAAAAATACTTCGGTATATTTTGAGATAAGTCAGTGTAGAAGGTGGCCTGAGATAATATTTTATTTCAATAAAACCTTACCAAGCTGATTTTGCCTGATGTTTTCCTGGTCTAAATCATGCTCTCCTGGATGAGAGAATCTTCCAGCATCGGACACAGGAACAATTCTTCTACTAAGCCCAATGTGGTAACCAACAGGTGAGAGAGATTCTCTCCCCGAAGAAGACGATGAGGATGAGTGGCTGCAAGAGGAGATGTAGCTGGCTGAACCAGTAGAACTCGGTCTCTTGAGAGGAAATCCTTGCTTGGTGTTAGACATCCCAGACAAAGCAGGTGCCTTACAGTCTGAGAATATTAAATAAATTCAAAAAACAACATGAATTTTGCTACATTATAAAGACATAACTTTAATTCTACTATAATTACTTTAAGACAATATATTACTCGAATTTTACTTTATTATTGTAAGTATTTCATCATGATTTTATTTGTGTCCACATAACTTGTGTACTCTCAGTAGACATCAAGGCATTATTGATTATGTTCATATTTTTAATACACCATGCATAGGCTGCTCTTCACCTCGTCCTGTTATAGCACAGTTGACAGCGCGATTGCAGATGGCAGCTTCACTGGGCGTAATGTCCATAAAAGGCTTGCATCCAATTCCCATGAAAACTCTCTCTTGCATACGAATCTCTGTGTGAAGCATACAATGAAGCAACTATTAAATAGCCATATTCAACAGTTATCCACTGAAGGTGAGGTGGATGTCACTGAATAATCTATTCAATTCACTGACATTCACCAGAATAGTCTCTTCAATTTGACAACCTTTTTAACAATTTAACCCTGAGCTCATACAACATAGAATATGAATAAAAAAGCACAACTTTTTCATTTGTTTCATGTATTTACGAAATATGCTTTGTTGAACTGAAGGGGTATTGAAGAGAGTCTTTGGGGATCATCTCTGCCATCCAGTCCTGCTTTTTTGTTGCCAAAACTGTAACATTTCCTGAGATGCTTCTTTAACTCTTTTTTTCATAACTTTGGAGTTTTGTTTGAAATTTGTCTAATCACTCTAAAGTAAACAACCAATTAAAATATTTAAGTTTGCACAGTAATGTATATAGTTTAGCACTTATCAGTTTGTCATGAATAATATTTTCAAACATACTTACAAATGCAAAAATCTTATTGTGTTACTTTCTTTGTATTTTTAGCATGGCATTTTAGAACCTTTCTAATTTCAGCATCAGTGACCATCACAAACTGTAAAGGTTTGTTTTTCATTTTCAGTTAAGCACTATTAACATCATTATTATTATTATTATTACAGACACTCCCAAACTTATGTTCATCAGTTTTATGTTTCTTCGATTTTACTTTTTTTTTCCAAAAAAAAAAAAAAAAAGTCAACTTTTGAGTTTAGACGTACCTTCGTAGTCGCTGACATAATGACGCAATGACGCTGCATTCATTGTTTACAAACTACAGACCGAGTGTGTGTGTGTGTGTGTGTGTGTGTGTGTGTGTGTGTATATATATATATATTTATATACACACACATACACACACACATATATATATATATATATATATATATATATATATATATATATATATATATATATATATATATATATATATATATATATATACACACACACAGGTCCTTCTAAAAAAATTAGCATATTGTGATAAAGTTCATTATTTTCTGTAATGTACTGATAAAAATTAGACTTTCATATTGACTGGCGCGTTTGAGTTTTGAATTTCTTTTCGTAAGAGGGGGTTCCTTCGTATCTCGGGGACGAAAACTCAAGAAAATTTTTTTCGTAACCCGGGGATTTCATACACAGGGGTCATCGTAAGTTGGGGGCAGACTATATATACTCGTGCTTCTCAAAAAATTAGCATATTGTGATCAAGTTCATTATTTTGTGTAATGTACCGATAAGATAAACATTAGACTTTCATATATTTTAGATTCATTACATACAACTGAAGTAGTTCAAGCCTTTTACTGTTTTAATATTGACAATTTTGGCAAAAAAGTAAAGAAAAACCAAAAATCCCTATCTCAAAAAAATTAGCATCTTTCAACCGACCAAGAAAAAAAAAGTGTTTTTAATACAAAAAAAAATCAACTTTCAAATAATTATGTTCAGCTATGGACTCAGTACTTGGTCGGGAATCTTTTTTGCAGAAATGACTGCTTCAACGCGGCGTGACATGGAGGCAATCAGCCTGTGGCACTGCTGAGGTGTAACAGAGGCCCAGGATGCTTCGATAGCGGCCTTAAGCTCATCCACAGTGTTGGGTCTGGTGTTTCTCAACTTTCTCTTCACAAAATCCCACAGATTCTCTATGGGGTTCAGGTCAGGACAGTTGACAGGCCAATTGAGCACAGTAATACCATGGTCAGTAAACAATTTACCAGTGGTTTTGGCACTGTGAGCAGGTGCCAGGTCGTGCTGAAAAATGAAATCTTCATCTCCATAAAGCTTTTCAGCAGATGGAAGCATGAAGTGCTCCAAAATCTCCTGATAGCTCGCTGCATTGACCCTGCCCTTGATAAAACACAGTGGACCAACACCAGCAGCTGACATGGCACCCCAGACCATTACTGACTGTGGGTACTTGACACTGGACTTCAGGCATTTTGGCATTTCCTTCTCCCCAGTCTTCCTCCAGACTCTGGCACCTTAATTTCCGAATGACATGCAAAATTTGCTTTGATCCGAAAAAAAGTACTTTGAACCACTGAGCAACAGTCCAGTGCTGCTTCGCTGTAGCCCAGGTCAGGCGCTTCTGCTGCTGTTTCTGGTTCAAAAGTTTGTGCATGGTGGCTCTGGATGTTTCTACTCCAGACTCAGTCCACTGCTTCCACAATCTTCCTCAGGGTCCGGTCACCTCTTCTGGTTGTGCAGCGTTTTATGCCACACTTTTTCCTTCCCACAGATGTCCCACTGAGGTGCCTTGATACAGCACCCTGGGAACAGCCTATTTTTTGTACTTTTAATTTTGTATTAAAATCACTTTTTTTTATTGGTCGGCTGAAATATGCTAATTTTTTGAGATAGGAATTTTGGGTTTTCATGAGATGTATGCCAAAATCATCAGTATTAAAACAATAAAAGACCTGATAATGAACTTTATCACAATCTGCTAATTTTTTGAGACGGATCTGTATATCAGTTATATAGCGTGTTACCCTTGTGTTAAGAAGTCGTCTCTGTGATCTTTGTGTTTACACTGTTTTGCGGACTTTTGTAACCCTAAGCAAATCTGGTTGGTCAGAAGTGTAAGCCTACTAGCATGGGTGCAAGTCTCATACACAGAGATGAATTAACTATCTGCTCAGATCGGCACAATCTACCATGCAGACTCAGTTAAGCAAAGAGAGTTGTACAATGAATGAAAACCCACATCCACAAATTACAGAACAATTACAGATATTTATTATCTTTTAGCAGAATCCTAAGAGTGTATACTTATTTTTATATTAATATTCATTAGGATTTGTACTTGTTCTTTGTATGCATCTCTTGAATAAAGTTTACTTACTTACTTACACAAAAGAAAGAACGCTCCGCTTTGCTGGGAGACTGCATCAGTGCAGGCTGTGTTGTAAACGAGTTCAACGGCACCCTTGTACACTTGAAAGACCGGAAGTCTGTATAACCCACAGCAAGTGCACTACTTTTGCAAATACACTACTTTCGGGATTGAGCGCCTCACATATTGTAAGCGTTGATTGACTGTTTTAAGCTTCATGTAAATTGACTCAGTATAAATAAATTACTTATTTGAAATTAATGTTGATATTATTGGATATATTTGATATTATTTTACAATGTTATATTTATAATAATTGATTTAGGGGTGTTTAATGAGATACGGTAATGGTATATATGGATGTATAGTACAGTATGAGCGTCACACGTCATTGTAACAACTTACGTTCACTTTCAAATTACGTTCAGCTGTCCGGAACCAATGAAAAACGTAAGTCGGGGAGCGTCTGTATTATTATTATTATTATTATTACGCTATCGTCGTGTCCTCTTACTGTGTAGTATGTACAAAAATGTGTTCATTCTTTCATTTTCTGAACCGCTTAATCCGAATTAGGGTCACAGAGAGGTTCACGCCCATCTCAGCCGACTCTGGGCAAGGGCAGAGTACACTCTCTACACTGGACAGCTTGGCTGGCCATTGCAGGGCAGCAACATGCTGACGGCTATGCAAATACTCTTGTTGAAAATCAGCAATGGTTGTTTTACATGACTCTCAAATTATAGACAGTGAGAGACATGGTCAGGTTTTGATGGCCCAATTAGCTGCACTGGGAAGACAGCAGTGATGACCGTTGACAGTGGGGCTTGAACCCCCAACCTTAGGATCGGTGATCCAGTACCAGTAGGCCACCACTATCCTACCACTAAAATGTGTTACGTTTAAATAAAATGCATCTAAATAGGAGCTACAGTCCACATGTATTTGTTGGCGAGTGATGTATGATGCTTGTGAGACAAAACTTGTTTATTACTCAACCTTCACTTGCTCACTTGAAAGCTTGGAAGTCCGGATAAGCCGCGCTTTGTCTCACAAGCCCCATACATCACTTTCGACAAGCGCCTACTTTCGGCGGAGCGCCTCGCATATTAACTGTGCGTGATTTTCCCTCGAATAAAATATTCTTAGTCAGAAAAGTCTTGTCCACTGACCCCTGTTGTGTATGGCCTGCATCCACAAAATCCTCTCCAGGTCTTTGGTCCAGTCTTGCTTCACTTCATAACTTTTTGCCTGTAGTGTGTACGTGTCCTGTGACTTCCTCCTCCGAAACCATATTTCAAAGCACAGCCCACTATCACCACAGCTGTGTGTCATCCCAATGTCAGACGTCTGGACAGAAAGTAGATTAAAAAAATTAAGTACAGTGGTACCTCGACTTACGAAATCAATCAATTCCGAGGGCGACCATCAGCTTTAAGTGTGATTACGCATCCTCTACACTAGGTGGCAGTTGCACTCACTTTTTTCCCCTTCATGGTGTAGGGAAAAGCACCAAGCAAGTGATATGAAGTGCAATAAACACTATTTATAGTCAGTCGCGTGCGGGGCGCTTGGGGGGGGGGAGGGGGGGGGGGTTCTGCCTATAGGGGGCATCACAGAAAATAATTGAGAAGCACTCCACAAGGTGTTCTCAAAGCACGGAGGAATAAACATTGAAGAATTCAAGGATAATCGGCTCGGAAAAAACATTTACCAGGCGGAGTTCATAAGTAGAAAATTTGCTCATTGGATGGGGCAGATTTTTGGTCGGATCTAAGCTTAAGCTTGTATCATGGAGAATTTGTTATAAGAGACACTCGTAAGTGAAGGTACTACTGTACTTCAGTGGGTGACAACAGCTGAGCAATAAGAAACATGTCTATAAAAATATACCTTACTGTACAGTATGATTACCTTGAATGACTGTTTGTAGATATAGATATCATTCCCGACCTCTGACTTCTTGGTCTTGCTAAAGAGGACAAGATCATGAAAAAGGAAAATGTGTCTGTAAGATTTCTTCTTCCTAAAAAACACCAGGAACTCATCCTGGCGAATCAGCTGCCCTTGTTCTTTTAGATTCACCTGCACAGACACATGAGCCAAACATAGTATCAATTCAAAGATTGGATTCAGTTAACTGTGTATTCAAACTTTTGACTGATATTTATAATTATAAGAACAAGGCTAGTCACTGTACCAGAAGTCACTGAACACAGATTTAATTTTTTTTGTTTTATGAAAACATATATTTAGGGTTTTTAGAAATGTGTATTATTTTATCTATACAAGTACTATTTTCATTCATTCATTTTCTGAACCACTTAATCCTAATTAGGGTCGTGGGGAGGTGGGCGCCCATCTCAGCCGACTCTGGGCAGGGGCAGAGTACACCCTGGACAGCTCGCCAGACCATTGCAGGGCAAAACGCGCTGACGGCTATGCAGCCAACTCTTGACGAAAGTCAGCAATGGAGAAGTACTATTTAATTTATATTAACTGGGTTTAAATCAGTGGAATAACATTAGACAAGTTGGATGTTCTCCAAGTTCCTGATTTCTGAAATTCCATGTTGAATGGCCTTTCCATCACAACTTTGACTGCAGGAAGTTTTTCAGAGTTATGGGTACAGTGGACTGCAGCCTAACTTCAGGAAAAAAAATAAGCCTGGGGAAGGAACAATTATTTATGGCAGGTACTGTAACATACAGTACCAGTCAAAAGTCTCCTCACCTAACTCATTCTAACTAAAGTAGGTGTGTCCATACGTTTAACTGGTACTGTATATTGAGGGTAGAACAGAACTTTTTTTTCTATCTTAGTTGCAATATACTGTTTAACACCTAACACACAGCCAAAGTCCATTACAGTACAGCAAACACAACACCATGGCAAACCATATACAGTATATTTTAATGTAGTTTGTGTTGTCAATCAATAGTCTAAAAATAGCTTTAATGTAGTGGATGTAGTTTTGCAGAAGAGCATTGACCATAATACTCTTACTAAAGAGAAATCGGGAGTGACATGCTAAACAACAATTCTTAATGATATAAAACTCTACCAGGATCCGACCAATACTAGATTATTTTGTTTTAATTTCAAATGTTAATATGCAATCAGTAAATGTCAAGTTTATATTATTTTCAGAATTTAGATTACTCATACATTGATAAACATTCTTTAAGAAAAATACAAAGGTACAGGACAAATGGATTTCTAATGCACCCCAAATTTTTAATCAATTTGAAGTTGACCCTCTGAAGATGAACTATCCTTCCCCTCTATCACACTCACATCGCAGTTCTGGATGTCATCCATAGCAAGGAGGTTGTTTCCATGACGAAGCTGAAATTGGATGACCTCTAATGCCTCCTGTAACTCAGCTCGCTCAGGAGCTTTGTGTGATGTTGCGTCACACTCCTGTAGCATGTCCTGCAGAAGGAGACTGTATTTACTGATGCGCTGAACTGGCTTCAGCAGGTAGGACGACAGGTCCATTTTGTCTCCAAGAAGCTGCTGTTTTTGCTGCACATGAGGGGGAAAAAAGAAAAAGAAAAGTTGTACAATGTGTATGGATCAACTAAGGACTAACTGGGATACAATGAATGAATACTTCACACCTTCATAGATATTATCCCCTTTCTTGAAGATCACTTATCAAGCACAGAAAAAAAAATCATATTTTAAGGGCTTTTCCTCAATTACATAACATAAATGACTAATTAAATAAATATAATTATTAAAGGGGCAGTGGTGGCCTGGTGGTAAGGTGCTCGATCACTGATCCCAAGGTTGGGGGTTCAAGTCCCATTCTCAAGTGGAGCTAACTGGGTTATGAAAGGATGGCTATGTCTCTTACTGTCTATGGTGAGAGGCATGTAGAAGAACCACTGCTGACTTTTGACAAGAATAGGTTGCACAGCTGTTAGCATGTTTCTGTCCTGCGAACCGTCCTGGCGTCCCGGCCGTGCGAACTGGCCTGGCGAAACGTCCAGGATGTACTCTGCCCTCACTCGGTTTTGGCTGGGATGGGCACCAGCCTCCCCGCAATCCTAATTAGGATTAAGTGCTTCAGAAAATGAATGAATGAATGAATGAAAGAAATTATTAAAGATGTTAATCTATAGTGACCTGGAACAAGGGGTGTTGTGCTATGTTATATACTCTGTTATTATCACAATGGGATTTAAAATCTCAGTCTAACCTAAACAGAGTGAACACACAAACACAGACATGGACACACACTTGTTTTGCACCCATCCTCAAGGGCACTTTAGCTATGAAGGTGCTCACAAACATTAATTTCTGCTGGTCTAGGGAATCAAACCAGTAACCTTTCTCGCACAAACCCACTTCTTTAACATTAAGGCCACATTAGACCTGAACTCTGCAAGTTTGTTAAACTGTACTGAAGGGAAGAACATGATTCTTTTGAAAGATATTTTCTTAGATGTAGTTATGAAGGTGGGAGAAAGTGTGGGTGGAAGGTGGGAGAAAATGTTTCTTTTTTATTGAACCATTCAATGGCTCGATGTGTTTGATTGGTTTTATATCTGCTGACAGCAAAGGCCATTTTATATTATTTATTTAATTTTTATTCTTATCAAACTATTCAGTGGCTCCGTGTGTCCTGCAGATTAAGTATTGCCATCTTGGAAGAGCTCACCCCCATTCGAACAAAAATGTTTTATTATAAGATAAAATTAAGATGTGACAAAAATCATTCAGAAAACATTTACTGTATACTGATTTGCAGTGACACTTTCCTCTGTGTACACTGGAGAACTCAGATTAAATGTACAAAATGCTACTACAATTTAAGAGTTTTAATGGGTATAATTCCCTTGTTATTGCACTTTGTTATCTCTTACCTTAAAGAACTCTCTTCCGTGGTTGATCAGCAGGTGGTCTGAGTGAGGTTTATTTTTATTGTAGAGAGCATAGAGACCAAAGCTCTCTTTCTGGATTTGGGAAAGATAAGGATGAGTTTCACAGTGCAGAGAGGCAGACTTGAACAGCATAACGGTGGACAGAAAGAGCAACACTCTGAATGCTCAAAGTAATTTTTCAAACTCTGATTTTTAAAGGGATCATATGTAAAGAACTTACTTACATGTCGTAGAAAACATTGTCCTACACGAAAAGGATGTTTTATGCAAATTTCTAGCTCTTTGAGAAAGTGGTGTTGATGGAACTCTAGGAGTTTTTCCAGGTTTCCAAAGATGCTTCCCCTTTGTCCCCTCAGATCTTGTGGTACATCTTGGCGGTCGAGTTCTGGGAAGTAGTGTTCCATAACATAGCCCAGTGCTTTCACATATTCTCTTTCTGTCTGCAACAACTCTTCCATGATGTGCTGCAATTTACTATAATATAAAGTCATAAATTACCAGTGATGTTATGAACACGTACACAAGTACACACTTGAGAAAGAAAAGCCCAAATTCCTATAATGTTTAGACATTAATCGTGAGCATATGTTTGCGAATAAACACTATAAAAATGCATACCAGCAGTTGACATCACCTCTTTTAACACATGAGAACAGAGCAGTCACTGATCATTTATTGCAAACAAATGGAAACTGGCTTCAAGTGTGTGCAGATGTTGTTCTTGTATGTTGGTCCTTGTAAATTCTGCATTACTCACACTAAATTACTGTTGTTCTCCAGTTCTGATGCAGAGTTGCACTCTGAGGATTCCTTTAGCCGGTCTGATGTTCTTGAGTCGCTTGAGGGGGACTCTGGATTTTCATCATCCATGTAGACCCTGTTGCTTTTCTCATCGTCCATCCAGCCCTGCCTTTGGCTGGACACACTAGAGCAGAAGCTCTCTTGTCGAGATATTTGAGAGTCCTGATTATCCACAGGAACTGTGGTTGTATCTCTACTATCCATCTCAAGCCATTCTACTTTCATATTGGAACAGTCCAAGCAGAACGTGTTTGGAGCACATTCTTGGTCATCTAGCAACATGCTGGGTTTGCTGGAAGATGTTTTATGGCACACAAATAACGGAGGCCCAGTCAACAAAGAGTTAAAACTTCTTACACAGGAGCCCTCACTATTTGATCGACCTAATGCTCGATTCCTTTCACCCCTCCCAACAGGGTCAACGTTCCTTAGATCAGCCTCACTGTGGTACTCCCGGGAAAACTTTTCTAATGAATCAGATATGTTGTGTGTTGGTGTTGATTTTTTGTTTATATTTACAGATTCACCACAAGTATAATTATCTTGATTCTGTGTCTGGCTGTCAATTTCACGCCACTGAGATTGGGCCTCAACATTACCCAGGGAGGAGATAGCTGTGCAGGGAGTAGAAGCTTGCGTTAAGGAGTTATCATTCTTCAAAATAATTTCATCCCCCTGGGGAAGTTTTTGAAGCTTTTTCTTCTTATCAAACTCTAGCAACTTCTCCTCCAGCAGCTGTTTGGCCTCCTGGCACATTGAACAAGCTTCAGTCCACACACGGATCACTCCACGATATTTCTTAATCATAATATTACTTCTTTCCTCCTCAAAACGCTCAGGTGAAAAGGCTTTAAATCTCTCCTGAAAAGATTTTAACTTGCTGATGTTAGCCTTCTCTGGGTAGCAGCCTATCTCCATGTGCTCCAGATAATGACTGCATTCTTTGCTAAGAACATAAGCCTGACAAATAAAAAATTATTTAATTTATCTCATGCACTTCTTTAGACATGACATTTATTTCAACATAATACAAATGAGTAGCCTGTTTCTTGAAGTATTATGAAATCACACTATAATAATAGGTTTGCGCTTACCTGTTCACAGAAACGAAACAGATGGATAAATGCCTCCAGGTCAGATTTATGCTGCTCAGCTTGTAACATGAATGCTGCCAAGGAGGTTTTGAATTTTGTGATGTGAATATGGAAAATGTCAGTCTCAGGATAACATGTTCCTTGAATCTTTCTCTTCACATCTTTCATCAATGACATTGCTTTCTCTTTTCTCTCCTACAAAAATGGTAAAAGTTCCTTTGGATGTGCAATTTCTACAGTTTCTTTAATGTAGGCTAAGTATCGAACCTAACTAAACATAAGGTCTTCACTGAAATTTTTTTTTAAACATATTTTTTTATATGTTATATGATACACAATTCACATGACATCAAATTTACAATTAAAAAATTATTGGTTAACAATGCTGTGTATGTTATGTCAGCATTGTTTATGTGTGTGCATCTGTATGCATGTATAAAGGAATATACAGATACTGTTTGTACCTTTGCCTGAGTAAGGAGAGCACAAATATCTACAAGTCTTTGCTCCAGTATCTCTCTGGATTCCTCTGCTGGATCAACATTCCTCTGCCATCTCCTAGATTCCTCAACACACCACTGTCTGGTCTGTGTATTATATCAATTCTAGTTTAGAAAACATCCTCCTTTGTCCACATTATTTAAGTGTTAAATTATATTCTATTACTAAGGTATAGTAATTACTTTTTATTAATCATTTTTATTTTTACACAGTATACAAGTTCATTCTCACGGTCTTGAGTTGCTCCTCAGCTTCCCTCAGTAGGAATACATGATCTAGATGCTGAAGTAATTGGTTGGACCTCATAACCAATGTGTGAACTCCTTCTTCCACCTTATTATACAGACACATCACAGCCTCCATCGAGTTCCTGTAAAAAAATAAGAATAAAATTTATGCAATCAACTAAATGTAATCTCACATTACTGTGGTGCATACCATCTTACACACACACACACACACACCTGTAATCTTCAGAGTGAGCAAATCTACATTCTTCCTTCCGCATTCTGGCTAGTATAGCACCACCATCCCTCTGAAGCATGACCATGTGTGTATCTTCAAGTACCTGCTTCATGGCACTCTTCTGTTCTTGGCGACATCTCCTCACATCCTGTGGTAAGGGTTGGGTCGATAAATCTTTATGAACATTACTTTTTTGCCTGGAATGCAAACTATTGATTTTAAGCAAATAAGCCAGTATCTAGTGGTACCTCTGCTGTATCAGTTTTCTTGTTACTGTCCAATTGGCTTATAGCGTTCTGTAATAACAAGGCTGCTCCCTGAAGGTCCATCTCAAAAAGGAAAAGTTTCTACAGCACACACACACACACACACACACATACAAAATGACATTTGAACTGATACTCGTGCTGCAGAGGACAAAAATAAAGTGCAACAATAATTTTATTAAAGAATTTGCAGTATTTAGGTAAGTCACAGTGAGTCGATGTTACTGAGCTTCAATAAGCCAGTGTTCATTTATCAAACACATGCCTGTCATGAATTCTCATACATGCATCACAGTGCATTAAAGTCGTGCATAGTTACACATGTCTGAAGCCATATGAAGACTTGAAGACTAAAGTTCCTTTTTTTCAATTAGAATTCCACCATTTATTTCCTGAGATTAGCATTCAGTATCAAACAGCTTAGAGCAAGATGACGGCACACCTGTGCGCAGTGCTACAAGCATGAAACATGATATTGATGCTTGTCCAGTGTCTGAGTTGATGCTTGAATAAAAGATATACAATTTAACTGAGGAGAGCAGAGAAAAACACCACCAAACATGAAAACACATGTTTCTTTGCATTTTAACCTTATAGTTTAAACAATTAATAGCTCAGTATATCATATCTTGGTTTAAAGCCTGCGTTTCACCAGTAAAGACTCGTTTGTTGTTAAAAATGTTAAACCAACATGAATACAATCAAGATGTTTATGTAAGAAAAGCAAGCCATTTTAAAGTTGAGAATCACACATACAGTAAGCAAAGATAAAAACAACTGTTGTCCTAACAATCAGACAGAATTGTGAAACCTGGGCTGTTGTAACAATCAAAAGATGAAATACAGTATAAAGGCAAACACAAAAGATGCAGTCATTAGCAGTATGTATGAATCTGAATGCTTGTTTGGAATTTGCAGAGAAATACAAAGATGAGCCACAAAAATTCTGTAACCAAGACCTCAAGAAAAAAAACATTAACAATAGAGCACATGGGTACAGACGCTTTAGCCCAATATATAAAAAAGTGAACTTGTGACCTTAAAACAATATCAAGAAGACCCACATACAATCCCCCCCCACACACACACCCCCGAATCCAAACACTAAAGTTGGTGATCCTATGTCATGCCCTTTATTGCACTAAAAATTAAAACAGATGTTCAGATGCACGAACGGACAGAACCCATTTCTATAGCTTCTGCTCTGCCCATTGTCAGTGGCTGCTCGAGCTAAAAAAATTCACTAAGTGGACTGCTGTGACATTGAACAAAGTCGTGGTGACCCATATAGAAATCTATCCAAGACCTTCCTGGGGGCAGCCCAAATCAACAACTTTTGCTGATTACAACCCAAGTCAACAAATTTTGTGGACCTGTGCACAACCCTATATCATTCCAACCGAGACCTTCCTGAGGCAACCCATGCACCAAATTTTATGGTCCTCTGACATATTTTTTCAAACTTATTGCACTAAACAACCCTTGACAAACACAACAGAGAAACACTGAGTAAATTGGCTGTGGTGATTTTGAAACAAGGTCAAGGTCACCCATATAAAATTCCAATTAGACCTTCTTGAGGGAAACCTACGCACCAAAATTTGTGGTACTCGGTCATATTTTTTCAAACTTATTGCACTAACAACTCTTGACAAGCACAACAGAGAAACACTGAGTAAATTGGCTGTGGTGGTCTTGTAATAAGGTCAAGAGCACCCATATAGCATCTCAACAGAGACTTTCCTGAGGGAAACCTATGCACCAAATTTTTTGGTCCTTTGTCATATTCTTTCAAAGTTATTGCACTAACAAAAAGCACAATATCGAAACATGGAATAAGTTGACTGTTGTGACTTTGTAACAAGATTAAGGTCACCCATATACTAGTCCTTCTCAAAAAATTAGCATATTGTGATAAAGTTCATTATTTTCTGTAATGTACTGATAACCATTAGAGTTTCATATAGTTTAGATTCATTGCACACCAACTGAAATATTTCAGGTCTTTTATTGTTTTAATACTGATAATTTTGGCATAAAGCTCATGAAAACCCAAAATTCCTATCTCAAAAAAATTGCATATTTCATCCGACCAATAAAAAAAGTGATTTTAATACAAGAAAAGTCAACCTTCAAATAATTATGTTCAGTTATGCACTCAATACTTGGTCGGGAATCCTTTTGCAGAAATGACTGCTTCAATGCGGCGTGGCATGGAGGCAATCAGTCTGTGGCACTGCTGAGGTGTTACGGAGGCCCAGGATGCTTCGATAGCGGCCTTCAGCTCATCCACAGTGTTGGGTCTGGTGTCTCTCAACTTTCTCTTCACAATATCCCACAGATTCTCTATGGGGTTCAGGTCAGGAGAGTTGGCAGGCCAATTGAGCACAGTAATACCATGGTCAGTAAACCATTTACCAGTGGTTTTGGCACTGTGAGCAGGTGCCAGGTCGTGCTGAAAAATGAAATCTTCATCCCCATAAAGCTTTTCAGCAGATGGAAGCATGAAGTGCTCCAAAAACTCCTGATAGCTAGCTGCATGGACCCCGCCCTTGATAAAACACAGTAGACCAACACCAGCAGCTGACATGGTACCCCAGACCATCACTGACTGTGGGTACTTGACACTGGACTTCAGGCATTTTGGTATTTCCTTCTCCCCAGTCTTCCTCCAGACTCTGGCACCTTGATTTCCGAATGACATGCAAAATTTGCCTTCATCCGAAAAAAGTACTTTGGACCACTGAGCAACAGTCCAGTGCTGCTTCTCTGTAGCCCAGGTCAGGTGCTTCTGCCGCTGTTTCTGGTTCAAAAGTGGCTCGACCTGGGGAATGCGGCACCTGTAGCCCGGTCCACTGCTTCCACAGGTCCCCCAAGGTCTGGAATCGGCCTTTCTCCACAATCTTCCTCAGGGTCCGGTCACCTCTTCTGGTTGTGCAGCGTTTTCTGCCACACTTTTTCCTCCCCACAGACGTCCCACTGAGGTGGCTTGATACAGCACTCTGGGAACAGTCTATTCGCTCAGAGATTTCTTTCTGTGTCTTACCCTCCTGCTTGAGGGTGTCAATGATGGCCTTCTGGACAGCAGTCAGGTCGGCAGTCTTAGCCATGATTGCGGTTTTGAGTAATGAACCAGGCTTGGAGTTTTTAAAAGCCTCAGGAATCTTTTGCAGGTGTTTAGAGTTAAGATTCAGATGATTAGGTTAATAGCTCGTTTAGACTACCTTTTCATGATATGCTCATTTTTTGAGATAGGAATTTTGGGTTTTCATGAGCTGTATGCCAAAATCATCAGTATTAAAACAATAAAAGACATGAAATATTTCAGTTGGTGGCAATGAATCTAAAATATATGAAAGTTTAATTTTTATCAGTACATTACAGAAAATAATGAACTTTATCACAATATGCTAATTTTTTGAGACGGACTCGTAGAATTCCACTCTATTCACCTCTGAGGGTGGGCATGTACACCAAATTTGGTGTTCCTATTTCATTTCCTTCCAAAATTATTGTACCAACAATTCATAAAAGCAGATGAAGGGAACCCATTTCTGCTCACCTTTGGTGAAGGTGTGCGCTAAAAATGTCAAAGTGTGTAGAGGGAAAGGATCTGGCAATGATCTAGAATAAGAATAGTGGAAGTAGTGCCATGGCTTGGGCTTGCATGGATGCTTCTGGAATTGGCTCAGTAATTTTTTTTAATGATATGGCTCATGATGGGAGCAGCTGACTGAATGCAGAAACTTACAGAAATAGTCTGACAGAAAACAAACCCGAGTATAGATGTGCACCGTTCTTGCCCCATGAATTAAGCATTCAAAAGGGCAAATTTTCATTAAACTTGTGAAAGCTTTGAAATGGTCTTGTTACTGAATGAAAGCGTTCAACTACTGTTAAAACCGTTCTTGTTAGACTACTAGATGTATTAATGTTAGATAATGTTAAAGTCAACAAAATAATGAACAGAAAAATTGTGGGAGGAAAAAAGAAAGCTATTGTCTGATTCATTGCCAATTTAATGCTATTCATTTGCTGATACCATCTTTGTTTACTATCCCCAGACAAGCTACACAAAGTTTACCATAATGTAGATGAAAATAACTCTTAGTCCAAGTTGAGCTTTTGGTGGCCAAAAAGTAAGCTTTTCCTGCGATAACATTAGCAGGTAACGTTACCCTGACAAAGGTCGGTTAGTTAAAGTTACCTATTGTATCATTTGATGTACTTTCACCTTTGTTACTTAAAACCACAGTCTGTTGTAACCACATAGCGAGAAGCTACCATTGTTCTTCCCTTGAGCAAGGTCCTTAACCCTCAATGACTTGTATGAATGAGATGAAAATGTAAATTGCTCTGGATGAGAATGTTTGCCAAATATTGGAAATATAACTTTTCTGTATAGAGTCACCAGAAAAATAGACGATTAGGCTCCCACAAAGTGTGTGCAGGCAGGTTGGAATGGTTGCATAAAAGTGTCCGGTGTGATGTGTGATAGAAAGGTATCGGCAAGAATGAAAGGAAAAGTGTACAAGACTGTGTTGAGACCAGCGATGTTGTATGCTTTAGAAACAGTGGCACTGGGGAAAAGACAGGAGGCAGATCTGGAGGTAGCGGAGATGAAAATGTGGAGGTCTCTTTGGGAGAAACGACAATGGATAGGCTCAGGAATGAGTACATCAGAGGGATAGCACATGTAAGAGGTTTTGGAGACAAAGTCAGAGAGGCTAGATTGAGATGGTTTGGACATGTACAGATGTGAAGGTGAAGGAGAACATGAAGGTAGTTGGTGAATGAGAAGATGCAGAGGACAGGGTGATAGGGAGGCAGATGATTCGCTGTGGCAACCTCCGAAGGGAACAGCCGAAAGGAGAAGAAGATAGGCTCCAACAAAGTGATTACAACCCCTTGTGAAATTATAATCACAGGAAACACCATTTTATGTGTAATTCTTTTATTTAAACTTATTATATTTATCAGAGTGAAAAGATGTCCAGTAAACCGTCTGAGTTAGTGGCAGGGTCAGATTGCAGGGACAGTGTAGAGAGTTCTATTGCCGAGTTAAATGATGAATGGAACTCTGGTAGTTTAGACTAAACTATAACACAGATGGTCTTTTCACAATTTTTTGAAGCCTCATTTATTTAAAACAGTCAATTCTGTATATAAAATTTTCTTTGGGATTCGATTCATAGTTGTGATGCGTCATAACCCCTGGAAAATTAAACAGACAAACATTCGATTAATCAGCTCACAAAGGAACCTTAAATGATCCAGCTGCTTTTCCTTGGAAAGAATGTTTTAAGAATGACACGAAATACAACATGCTGATTTTCACAACTTATACAGACTAACTGTGCATTATCTTACTTGGTAGAATTGTAGCCACTCATTGTGATTGTAAGGAAAAGAGCCTCCAAATTCACAGGTCAGTTGCTGTCCATCAACACTCTTATGAAGAACTTTTAATGAAGTAATAATATCCACCTGAGTAGTATCAGTGCAGAAAGAGAGATACAATGTCAGTAACTCATGAGTTAAATACAGATGTGTCACAGTGTGTGTGTGTGTGTGTGTGTGTGTGTGTGTGTGTGTGTGTGTGTGTGTGTGTGTGTGTGTGTGTGTGTGTGTGTGTGTGTGTGAAGCCAATGCCTGCTGACTTCGGGTGGTAGGTGGGTTACACACTAAACAGGACTGGGTGAACACACAGACTACCAACTAATCACACCTATGGGCAACTTAGAGTATGCAGTTGATGAACATGTCTTTGAACTGTGGAAGGAGACTGGAGTTCCCAGCGGAAATCCAGAGAAGCTCAAGATCATCATACAAACTTGGCACAGAAAGGGTAGTGGTGGCCACCAAGTACAAACCCAGAAGCTTGCGCTGACCACCACAGCACCATAATGTAAAACTAATTAAAACATGTTTATGTCAATATAGAAGGAAAGCAATATACAGACGCTCCCCAACTTCCGTTTTTAATTGGTTCCGGACGACCGAACGTAAGTTGGAAAGCAATGTACAGACACTCCCCAACTTCCGTTTTTAATTGGTTTCGGACGACCGAACGTAAGTTGAAAGTGAACGTAAGTTGTTACAGTGACATATGACGTGTCATGCTCATACTGTACTATACATCCATAAATGGTAGGCCTCCGTCAGTCCCGAAGGACTATGGCTGCGCTCTGGCTGGTACCCCCGGCTGGTGATACTCCCCAGTGCGCAGAGCCTGGGTAGGGAGTAATGAGGGACAGGCTGTTACCCAAGCAGCAAGTCCCCCCCCTGTCTCGGCGCCACCGGAAGGATTCAATGGAAGGGCAAGTGCCGATGTGACTGGGTTCCAGTGCCGCTGCAGGAGAGAATCTACGGTCAAGTTAGAACGGCCAATTAACCTACAGTGCATGTCTTTGGATTGCAGAGGAAACCGGAGCACCCGGAGGAAACCCGCACAAGCACGGGGAGAACATGCAAACTCCACACAGAAACACCCAGGCCGGGACTCGAACCCAGGCCTTCTTGCTGTGAGGCGAACGTGCTAACCACTACGCCACCGTGCCGCCAACATCCATAAATACCATTACTGTATCTCATAAACACCCCTAAATCAATTATTATAAACATAACATTGTAAAATAATATCAAATATATCAAATTATATCAACATTAATTTCAAATAAATCACTTATTTATATTGAGTCACTTTACATGAAGCTTAAAACAGCCAATCAACGCTTACAATATGTGAGGCGCTCAATACCAAAAGTAGTGTACTTGCGAAAGTAGTGTACTTGCTGTGGGTTATACGGATTTCCGGTCTTTTAAGTGAGCAAGGGTGCCATTGAACTCATTTAGAACACACCCTGCACTGATGAACTCACCAGCAGTGAATCTTTCTTTTCTGGATTCGGGTTTTCATTCATTTTACAACTCTTTGCTTAACTGGGAAGAAGGAGGGGCACGTCCAGTCTGTTGTTTGTAAACAATGGATGCAGCATCATTACGTCATTGCATCAGCATACTATGTAGGTATGTCTAAATTCAAAATTTGACTTTTTTTTTTTTAAAAATGTAAAATCGAAAAAATGTAAAATGGCTGAGCATACGTCGGGGAGCGTCTGTACTTTTTTATTTCCCTTTCCATTAAGCACAATTTCCATAGTAGAAAATTAGAATGAACATGTTTTCTGTACAATTTAAAACCACTGTTACCTGTAATCCTGGTGGTCTGTCTGTACGAGGACTTTGGTCTTTTTCCACCAACAACAAGGCATTATGCACAGCATGGGGGACCTGCTCCTAAAAATCGACAGTGTATTTTGTTGGCATATTTCAGTTCAATGAGGTTTTATTTGTATGACAGTTTAAACATAATACGATATTAAAAAGCAGAAATGTAGATTTAATTATAAAATAACTACACCTGACGCGCTAGTTATAAGGAGAAATAGTATCACAAAACAAAACCATTGTCAAAATGGATGCGTCTTTTGGGTGACTCCTGACAGTGGGGTTATAAATCATACTACGGTGAAGTGTATTAAAAGGATGTTCAGTATGGGCATCATCATTGTTACATTAGCAATTCTTCAGTAGACATAGATCATAAAAGTAGGGCTTATATGGTTGTCAATTTCTTTAGCATATACAAATAAATTGATCAGTATGAGATGGTGAACTCACCTGAACCATTAGCAAAGCCTTATAGAGCACTGAAGATATTGGACCCTTTCGGCTGTTAATTATGACAGTTAATCCCAGATTTCTGACTTGTTTCCTACAGTAAATCACACAGAAGTCACATTGAAAAATGATTAGGAATAACTGCTTTGTGCTGTTAAAGATATTCTTGAAATTTCTACATGACTTGATGTGACTCAAAAAAAAGAAAAGCATGTGTTAAGGTCTGTCTTTCGAATAGAGTCCGGTCTTCACAATACAATGTGACCAGGTTAAAGATTTACAGATAAAGTGATTCGTCGCTACTTTATGCTTCAGTTTCTGCAGCTTCAGTGCATTGCGGGTTTTTCAAAAATATTCATTGAAAATTAAAAAAAAAAAAAAAAAAAAAGGAACTTAAGTAAAAAATAGGGAAAAACTTAAGGAAAATGCCACAAATTACGGCTATTTATGGAAAAGCAAAAAAAAAAAAAAAAAAAAAAAAACAAAACAAAAAAAGACCCAAAAATCCAACAGATCTACTTACATTTTATGTGAGGTGCGCATCTGAGTGTGCATGCACATCTGTATGTGCATGCATGTGCACAATATTTTATTTACATCTTATGCATTATTTCTGAATGTTTAATTGTTATTATAAGCATTTATAGTTTTGGATATGTATTTATTAATATTATATCCATATACATGTATGTATACGTCAGTTGAGGGGGTCGATCCTACTTCGCGGAAATCGGCGGTCGTGGGGGTGGGTCTCGGTCCCCATTAACCAAGGAATGTGAGGGATCCCTGTACCATGCTATGCTTCAAATGGTAATGTTTGGTAATAAAAATAGATCTAAATGCTTCCATAGACAGAACCTACAAACATAAATAGAGGAAATGTGGCACATATCAAACGGCATTTTAGGTAATTTCTCAAAATATCTGAGTCCATTACTATGAGGCAACACAAAACATGACAGGACAAATTAATTAGAATCAGTCACAGAATGATATCTGAAATTATAACTGCACATCTGAGAGTTGAACATGAATACAGTTCAACTAACAAACATTAGTCTGTAAAGTCTACTAATGCTAGCATTTT
Organism: Plotosus lineatus; assembly: GCA_024760905.1. Classification (NCBI taxonomy): domain Eukaryota; kingdom Metazoa; phylum Chordata; class Actinopteri; order Siluriformes; family Plotosidae; genus Plotosus; species Plotosus lineatus. The sequence goes on from CM045741.1 coordinate 28,543,372, forward strand.
AAATTACATTTTTCTGATTATGGGTGTGTGAAGTTGCGTCTGAGTAAAGTCTTAATTATTCAGGTGTGCATTTAGTATTCTAAAAAACCCCGGGGAAGAGTGTATCACTGTATGTTAATGGTGAGATGTTATAGTACAAATAAAAGGGGTCTCTCATTGAACTTGCTAGCAGTTTGCAGTTGTGGCAAATGGTCAATCACTATACAAAAATTTTGCAAACAGTCCTCAAGCAGTCATCATATTCGCAGTCTCACTTTTATTCGACAATGAGTTTTGAACTTTTACTTAAACATTTGAGGAATGTTTGAAAAAACATCTTTTTAGCAAAAACTCAAATACCAGTCACCAACTGTTCTCTGTACAGTCAGATTTTTGTACAGTTATTTACCTCACTAAGGAATATCGTTACTTGTTGAACACTTGAATAGTTCAGAAATTCTGCATATAGTGGGCAAACCCCCTTCATCACGTTACCATCACATTGTATAAATGCAGCGCAACAACTACTTGGCAAACAGTCAGAGCAATTGGTAGAGTTGCCATACTCACCAAAATGTTGCTGATTGTTTATAGGAATTTGCCAATTGTTCATTAACTTTTCTTTAACTACTCACCAAAATGTCACCAAAGAAGTCACTCGAAATTCATCATCAATTTGCCAATTAGTATCTCACTGACTGACTCTGTGAACAGCTCAAAGTCGTCAAAAAAATGGGTCAACAGTTAGTCACAGCTTTTAAAAAACACTCATTGCTCAGTGAGATACTCTATTAATGTAATTTCACAAAATGAATGTATTTATGGACAGAGCCATCCTGGATATATGGCATCCTCTGATGGCATATAGATATGTTTGCACAGTATAGGGATGGTAAAAAAAAGACAAGCACATGCAGACCAAGACATGGTTGAGGTAAAAACTGGTATGTCAATGGGGGCTCAATAATTCAGGCTCTGAGATTCCAATGACAAGTTCAAACCACAACACAACCATGCTTCCTTTGAGCAAAGCCCTTAGATGTTTCTGATATGCAGTACTGTATACATACAGCGGGTATAAAGAGTATACACAAACTTGTTCAAATGTCAGGTTTTTGTGAGGTAAAAAATGAGACCAAAATAAATAATCTCAAAAGCTTTTCATATCATTATTGTGACCTATAACTTGTACAACTCAATTGAAAAATAAAAAATCTTTTAGGGAGGGGAAAGTAAAAAAAACACCTGAGATAATGTGACTGCACAAGTGTGCACATCCTCTTATAACTGAAGATGTGGCTGTGTCCAGAATTAACCAAATCACATTCATACTCATGTCGAACAAGTCACCATACACCTGCCACCATTTAAAGTGCATTCAAGCTTCAGCTCCAGCTCAACCCCATCAAGGAAAACAGTTACCGATGATGACCGAGGAAGTACAAGAAACTAATATTACGCATTGCAACAGTCTGCCTATCAGAAATCAATATCAAATTATCTTGCAATCTTCCTTTTCATGCATTCTACAGAAAGAGTGAGAGAACTGACTGTCATGGTTTACATTGATTTTATTCTATTTTTATACTTAAAAAGCATTAAGTATATTAATCAAACATTTCTTTTAGAGCTGATGCCAAGACTACCAGTTGTTGCCATAACAACAGCAACTTTTTCATTCTGGATGAGCATTTCTTTGTCTTCATACATCTCTAAAGCAACCATTTATTTAGTCCAAATAAGCATGTACAGTGATACCTCTGCTCACGAACATAATTGGTTCCCAGAAAGTGTGTGTGAGGCGAAAAGTTCGTCTTCCGAACATTTATTTCCCATAAGAAACCATTAAAATGAGAATAATCCGTTCCCAGGTCCCCATAAAACATAATTTTCTACTAAATAAGCCTTAAAACTACACAAAAATATACCTTATTTTATGTATAATAAATGTCTATTGTATTGTAATTAAAGAAATAAAATGTACTGTATAATAAAGTCGTTTTATTTACCTTTGTGATGGTAGTTGACGGCTTGATGGAATTGAGTGGGAGGAGGAGGGAGGGAGGGACTTACCGTTTAGAAGGAGTGTTTGGAAACGCCTACTGTTTGGAAACGCCTTAGCCACACACGCACCCTTAATAGCTTCCTTGTTCTTAAGGATGGTGGTAGACTTAGTGTACTGGTACTGGGACGCTGAGTCACGCAAACGCACACCTCGTTCGTGTTTTTCAATGATCTCCGCCTGTGGTGGGGGCTTTTTCGGTCCCATAATAGCAAAAGTACACTCAATATGGTCCAAAATGTCTAGCAAACACAAACCACTTCCGCATTCAAAGAAAGGGGGTGACGAACTGTGACGCCATGAGCGTGCGTCAGCTTCTCGTGGCCGCCACCGTGGCGCTGTTCGACCGCGTGGTTTGGTTCGTCCGCCGAAAAGTAGTTCTTCAGCCGAGACTATATTTTCGCGAATTTAAAGTTCTTGAGGCGAAAAGTTCGTGAGCTTAAGCGTTCGTCAGCCGAGGTTTGACTGTACTACATAAAAAAAAATCATCCCTTTTCATCATGTACTCAAAAAGGCATGTTATGCACACAAATTTTCATAATTTATGAAGACGCCAATAAAGAAAAGTATGAGCTGGTATAATTATGAGCCTAGAATGAGTAGAAAAACAACAATGGGAGCTACAGCTATCAGTTCATTCTGACAATGAATGAAACACTGGCTACTAATTTAAGGAGCATTCAGCTGTCCCTCTGAATAAGTCCTTACAGCTGGGCTATTCAATTGGCAGTCAGGTTGCCGAGTCTGTCCCGTAAGACAATTTGTACTGGCACTTTGAGTAGGCACCTGTATAATATTATATAAGGGGCAGTGGTGATCTAGTGGTATAGGGCGCTGGATCACTGATCCTAAGGTTGGGTGTTCGGGTCCCACTCTCCACAAGGTTGTCACACACACACACACACACACACACACACACACACACACACACACACACACACACACCCCACCATGTGCAGCTAACTGGGTTATCAAAGGTGGGCCATGTCTCTCACTGTCTATGGTGATAAGCATGTACAAGAACCATTGCTGACTTTCGTAAAGAGTAGCTGCATAGCCGTCAGCGTGTCTCTATCCCTTGCTAAAGGGTTGTGTCAGGAAGGGCATATGATGTAAAAATCTATGCCAAATCAAACGTCCAAATCATTCGCTGTGGCGATCCCTGATAAAGGGAAAAAGCCAAAATCTCATATATGTGTGTGTGTGTGTGTGTATAGACACATAAATATATTATATATATATATATATATATATATATATATAAAAAAACTAGTCCTTCTCAAAAAATTAGCATATGATAAAGTTCATTATTTTCTGTAATGTACTGATAAAAATTAAACTTTCATATATTTTAGATTCATTGCATACCAACTGAAATATTTCAAGTCTTTTATTATTTTAATACTGATTAAATATTAATTAGATATTAATATTGATTAAAATTCTAAAGTGTCCTTTACCCTAATTTTCCATAATTGGGACCTAGGCCCATCTGTCTGTCCAATACTAATCTTGTGGGTGTGACAATACACACACGGGCATATATATATATAAACACACACACATACATACATACACACAATACTTAGAACAGGCAGTTTATGAATGGCCAGAAAAGGGCCGTTAAGGGTGTACTCTGTCCTAGCCTAAAGTTGGCTGACATGGGCACCAGTCTCCCCACAACCCTATTAGGGTTAAGTATTTCAGAAAATTATTCAATAAATTAATGGAAATGTATGTTTGTTTGTCTGCTGGACAGCACATATTGATATGTTATGAATATCATTTCAGAATTTATTTTAAGACACCCCATGCTAACTTTGATACTACTGTCCAGGCTCTGATACTCTTCACCAGAAGATTTTAGTGCTCCTCATTCTCTCACATGAACATCATTAAAACTCAATCTCTCACTCTGTGTATCTGCCCCACCCACTGTCTGTATACTGTACAATGCTGGGCAAAAAAAAAAAAAAACTGAGCAAACATTGAAATTACATTTTTGTAGGTATAGTAACAAAAGTATATAACTGCCAAGCCATTACCAGTTAATGGTCATAATTTATCTAGTTTATATAAAAAAAAGAAAAGAAAAAACTAATAAATGCTCCAGCCTACACCGCCAAGGCCACTAAAACTTGGCTAAACAACAACAGCATCAAGCTCCTGTTCTGGTCGGGACAAAATTCAGATTTTAATCCAATAGAGAACATCTGGACAAACAACCAGCATTTTTTTGGGAGGCTGTCAAGTATTAGTGGACAAATTTGGACATTTCCAGATGCAAGAAACCTTTAGGGAGTAGAACCAGGAGACTTAGATGTTTGAGATAATCCAAATGGAAAGCAATTCCATATTGACTATTTCATAGAATTCACACACTTATTCAATATATTTATATGTAATAATTACCAAAACTTTGGAAAATACAGACATGCCTCATGTCATTTTGCTGAAAAGTATATAACAGCAGCATAGACATGTGAAATACATAATGTTGGATATACTGTATATGAACATGAACTACAACTCCGTTTCCATTGAAGATTAAGATAAGTTATTACTCAGTTTGAGTATTTCACAAACGCCTCCATTTTTCTAAAACTCAGACAAGTTAAATATTAAATCTATTTGAACCAACATGTAGTTTGCTTTAAATATCTTGAGTTGCTTCATCCTACCATCTAGTGGTCAACATATGATGTTACAGACACTTGCAAAATGCACAGGGCACAAAGAGGCCAATTCAGTTGACAAAAGACTTTCAAAACAGCCAAACCCACCGGCCCCTCTAAATCCTTAGCTCAGTGTTTGCATGTATTCCCCCTTGATATATATAAAAAAAATACAGCTGATGAGTGTGTTAGATTTCAAGTTAGTGGTACCTTGGAATGGAGTAAAGGTAAAAGAATAGTTTGCAAAGTGCTAGAGGAGAGAGCAGAGGTGATGCCCAGCCATTTTTCCCCCCATGGACTTCAAGCACAGCTCTGCCGGATCGGTCACGACTTCCTGTAGGCAGCAGAACATCAAACAGAGAAGTAAACATTTCATTATCATCATCATCATCAACAACAACAATAGGAAGTGAAGAAAACCTTTAGTTTTTATCTATCACCTTTCCCCACTAATAGGCTGGGATGTGCTCCACTCTGTGTGTGTGTGTGTGTGTGTGTGTGTGTGTGTGTGTGTGTGCTGCCCTCCATAATTATAGGCACCCCTGGTTAAGATGTGTTAAAATCCTTCAAATAAATTACATTTTTAATACAGAAGCTACTCTCACACTGAAAATTGTAGAAAAATGTAACCTCCAGCTCAAGTGATTTTAGGGGTTGATCCAGTCTAAGAAATAATTATTTTTCATTAAATCACCTGTTCTACAATTATTGGCACCCTAACAATTCTTAGAAAATAAATGTAATTGAAGTATTTCTGTCATTTCTACAGTTATAAATATGACATGACGGAGGCCATTTCTCTTATCCACTCTTCAACATGCTAAAGACTAAGGAAAACACCATTCAAGTAAGGCAGATGTGTGTCAATCTTCACAAGTCAATCAAGGACATTTCCTTTTGACTTTTGCCCTTTATCAGGGGTCGCCACAGCGAATGATTCGCACGTTTGATTTGGCATAGTTTTTTACGTCAGATGCTCTTCCTGATACAACCCTTTAGCAAGGGACAGAAACGTGCTGACAGCTTTTCTACTACTCTTTACGAAAGTCAGCAATGGTTCTTTTACATGCCTATAACTATAGACAGTGAGAGACATGGCCGGCCTTTGAAAACCCTGTTAGCTGCACGGGGGGGTTGGGTGACAACCTTGTGGAGAGTGGGACTCGAACCCCCAACCTTAAGATCACCGATCCAGCGCCCTATACTACTAGACCACCACTGCCCCCTATCACAAGTCAATCAATATCTATAAGAAAATAGCCCCTTGCCTGCACCTGCCTGTATCTACTGTCAGAGAAATCATTAATAAGTTTAAAACAGGAACAGTGGTAAACAAGCCTAGACAAGGATGAGGTTATTTTGCCACTACACGCAGTGAGGAGAATGGAAAGAGAAGTAAAAAGTTCTCCAAAGCACACTGTTACAGAATTGCAACAAAATGGGGCATCTTGGGGTCACAAAGTCCCCAAATCAACCATCAGGTGCCATCTACATGCCAACAAGTTGTTTGGGAGGCATTCACGGAAAAGCATTTTCTCACTCAATCATAAATGCAAATGCCTGGAGTTCGCTGGTACCGTATGCCTAGGTCAGATGAGACCAAATAGAGCTTTTTGGAAACACTCTACGTGGGTATGGTGGAACACTAAAGATGAGTATGCAGAAAAGCACCTCATGCCCACTGTGAAGTATGGGGGAGGACCGGTGATGCTGTGGGCCTGTTTCTCTTCCGGAGGCCCTGGGAACCTTGTTAGAGTGCATGACATCGTGAATGCTTTGAAATATGAACACATTTTAAATCTAAATCTGCTGCCTAAAAACTGAAGATGGGTCATCACTGGGTCTTTTAGCATGAGAATGACCCCAAACATGTGGCCAAATCTACACATAAGTGGTTCACCAGACACCGAATCAAGCTCCTCCCATGGCCGTCTCAGTCCCCAGACCTCAATTCCATTAAAAACCTATGGAGTGAGCTGACGAGAAGACTGCATAGGAAAGGACCCAGGTTTCTGGATGATTTGGACAGATTGTGCAGAGAGGAACGGTCCAAGATCCCTCTTTCTGTATGCTCCCATCTTGTGAAACATCATAGGAGACGATCAGGTGCTGTTTTGTCGGCAAAGAGGGGTTGTGCAAAGTCTTAAAATATCAGTGGTGCTAATAATTGTGGGACATATGATTTGAAGTCAAATAATTATTTCTTAATGTTGGATTTTTTTCTGGCTGAATAAATGCACTTATTTAAAAGGTTGGGCTTTTTCCATTTTGGTCCCATATTACTTTGGAACCCCCCCTGAATTTATTAAAATCTAAAGGAACCGTCTTAACTAGGGGTGCCAATAATTATGAAGAAAAGTGTATAAAATGATTCCCTTAAGAACCAGCACAGTTATAAAGTGTCTGCAGCAGTGGCAGCCCCTGAACACACAGCATCCCCTACACCTCATAAGGAATACAATAAACTTTCACATGATATATCTTTTATGATAGTAAAAAATCTCTAAGTTTGAATCGGAAGGGTAAAGAACATTTTTTTAAGTGGAAAGAATACACTTAAAGTTTCCAAATTAAAGCAAAAAAATCTGGAAATGATATAAACAAGAAATTTGGGGAAAATATTTAACTCCTCAAAATTTTTATTGACACAAAGTTTCATGATTATATTTCACTTGAAACATTCTCATCACAGGGCAGTGGTGGACTGGTGGTAAGGTGCTGGATCATTCTCATCACAATCTGCTACTTCTAGAGCTGGGCAATAAAGAAAACAAGCTTATGATTTTTCTTCATATCAGTTAATCTTGATGTGTGTCACAAAAGAAATCAAATCGATGCCACAATTAAAGATTCCATTGCACCTCTAAGTCGAACATGAGGACATAAGATTGATTTTGTTTTAAATTATGATTCATTCGTGAATTGCATGGGCAATCTATATGCAACCACCTGCCATTAAAAACACAGGATCTGTTTTGTAAGTTTTCATATGTATAACAGTGATAAACATAAATACATCTATCAGGCTGGTTAGCCGTAGACCAATCAGGTGGTGTTACTGTTATGGCTGATCAGTGTATCAAAAAATTATTCAAGATTTACGTAAATGTATAGCCTAAAATGGAAATGTTATGGCTATTAATGCTTGATTACTGTTGGTAAATAAATATTTAAATTTAGTTAGCAGCATAGCTGTCAGCGCGTTTCTGTCCCTTGCTAAAGGGTTGTGCCAGGAAGGGCATCCGACGTAAAAACCTATGCCAAATCAAACATGTGAATCAGATGAATCACTGTGGCGACCCCTGAAAAAGGTAAAAATCTGAAAGGAAAAGAAGACCAGCTTATTTGAAATAAATATAGATGCTCAAAACAGCTCACCAGGCAGGCAGATGATGCCCAGTTGGAGAACATTCTTGACAGTGGGGTCATGTGAAAGGGCAGTAAGATGATTTCCATGTTCAGGAGAGAGATTTTGGAACCGAGTTGAGGAGCTCTGAAGTACTGCACCATTCTGAAGAGCAATAAACTGCTCAACTGACCCAGCAGCATTCATATCTTAAAGTGCAAAAGAAAATTAGGAATTTTTCTTTGAACAGCAATTTTTTTTTTTTTTTTTACATTTAATCAAATGTTGTATGACGTATTAAATCAGCATGGCATCATTTATGTAGGATGATCTAACCCTATAACCTGCTCTAAAATTATGTGTAAACTCTAAAGTTATAGCACACTATATAGGTGCAAAGGTGTCCCATCATGTAGTCATTTTAATGACTTATCATTCAAGCCATTAGATCTTTTTTAGAGCATTGGCTTCAGAATGGAGACATCAAGAACAAATCTGGCCAAATCTGATTTGCATTATTTCATTTATCTTCAGGCTGAATGTCAACTTTGAGCATGGTCACCTGTCACACAACCCATTACCAAATGTGCTTAGTTTTATATATCCAGGGTACTCCAACTACATTCTTTTTTATAAAAGGGTTTTTTTCTGTTGTCTTTGTTGGTTCCTGTAGTACGGAAAACTGAAGGTGAGAAAGTTTCTAGCATGATTTACTTTTTGTTTCTGTTTCTCTTTATGCTTGTATGGGTTCCATCTGGGTGTGCTGGTTTCCTCCAAAAGTCTCAATATGTTCGGTCACCTGGCTATTCTAAATTGCCAATAGGTGTGAACGTGAATGGTCGATCGTGTCTGTGGTAGCCCTACAAAAGACTTGTAGCTTGTTTCGGGTGTTCCCCGCCTCTCGCCAGGGGTCAACTCGGTTTAGGTCCAGTTTCCACATGGCCCTGATGAATAAGCTATTTATATAGATAACGAATGGCTGAGTGGATTGATGGGCGAGATATCACAATGGATATAAAATATCTACACCACTCTGTTCATATTACAGCTTTTTATCCATGTACAGAGGAGGGATAGTGAGTATATTGGTAGTAGGATGCTGAGGTTGGAACTACCAGGCAGAAGGCCTAGAGGAAGACCAAAGAGACGATTCATGGATGTGGTGAAGGAGGACATGAAGGTAGTTGGTGTAAGAGAAGAAGATGCAAAGGATAAGGTGAGATGGAGGCAGATGAGTCGCTGTGGCGACCCCTGAAGGGAAAAGCCAAAAGGAAGAAAAGAAGAAGAAGAAGAAGAAGATCCATCTATTCAGCCATCTAAGTTGACATGTTTCGAAATAATCCATTAAGTATTGTGGGAAATGTTTTTAAAGGACCAGTTTACATTATAGTTATCAGATGCGAATAGTAGTCAATGATCATTTTTGTGATGATCATGAGATTACAGACTTTATAAATGTGATTTAGACTGAGAATGTTTACACTGCACAAATCTGGAAGTCTCATTTCAAACATCCTCACAAAAATACATATTTCAGGAAATCCCATCTGGACAATAAATTACTTTAATAATTTTTAAAACTGCTTTTATGGTCATTCAGCTACACTAGGTGGCGTAGTTGGTCTCTCTCACTCATTCTCTCTCTCTGTTTCAGTCCCTCTGATTATCACACATTGTCAAGTCTTTCTTGTCTTCACTTAAAAAAAAAAAAAGAAATCAAACAGCCTTTTCCTTTGGAGAAGAATGAGGGAAAAGTTATTTCTGGCCCTTCATACAGGAATTTTATCCAGCACAAACAGCTTCATTCTGCTGAGCTGGGGGATGAGATGGAGGCGAGTCAAATTCCCTACTGGAATGCTGTACATACTATGACCCCTGACACTTGGTCCCATGTCATTATGTACTCTTTTCGAATGGCCTTTTGTCAGGACAGACTGTCGGGATAGCACATTCTACTCTTCGTGAAGGCGATGAGTCCATGTCATCTGTTGATCAAACCACTTACAACTGGACTAGTTTTATGATAAGTATGTAACCTGACATTGTGCTGACCCTCTTGGCGGATGTCGTCCAGACATACACACAGCTAGAGCATAGACTGCAAAGCAGATGTGTTTTCTCATTAAACAACCACTCATATCAATCACGTTTGCACATGTTTATGCATAATGTGGAATTTAAAAGATACACATTAACAGAAAGGTATCTGCAATGTACAATCCAAATTGTATCCCATTTGAAAACAAAATTAGGCTTTGGATAAAACATTACACATTTGTTTCAAATTAAATCTACTTTGGAATGACTATTCGCTATTCATAATCATCGCTGGCTGAGGAAACCCATCATAGCCAGTAACTTGATAGGATGTATATTTGTAGTATCTAATGAATCTTTTTTGCTGCATACCATTTTTTGCTGCTTTCCGCCTGTCGAGCTTTGGGGACACAAATCCAAAAGTAGTGCATTTCTTGCTTCGTTGAACCTGAACCCCAGGAACCATGGGAATGATCTCTGGACATACATCACTGCGACTCCTGCTGGCTGGCCTATCCTCCTGCGAACACTCCCTGGCTGGCTCTGATACCGTGGAAGCAGAGCGGGTTTTAGGCCTGCTTTTCCCCAAACCTTTCAATGCTTGCACGGAGTTTTCCCCACACTGCTTGTATTCACACTCAGCTCTTTGTTCCAAACAACTGTTTTGTTCTTGAAGTAGTTTCGGTCTGTTGTGTGGGTGACACAACTGAGATGTCTGTCCTGTAGGTTGCTGAACCAATTCACGAGGAGATACAAAGGCAGACACAAACTGATCTATTTGCCCTCCCTTGCCTAAACCTTGATGGTTATATGTAAACCTCTCGTGTCTGTGACTTCTATGATCTGGCAAAGCCCTTAGGCCCATTTTGGGCAAGTGTTGCATTTTTTGATGTTTATGTACATTAACCCACAACTGACGAGGTTCCTGCTCAGTCACGCAGGGTGGTCTCTTGACATTACCTGCATCAATATATTCTTGTACAGTTTTTGGAAGACTGTTTGGAAGTTTTTCAATAGCCAAGTTCTTTGACTGTTCAGCTGTGTTGAGATTTGGCAGTACTGTGTCCTGGGATGGATGTACTGTGCTCATGTTAAGTTGAAATGAGTCCTTATCTTGCTCAGCTGAAGCTGGACAGGACTGTATTAGCTTTTGCCCAAGTTGGGTTGAACCCTGCACTGGTGAACTGCTTAAAGAATCAGTCCCAACTCCTTGTGTCTCATAGCTTGGTTCTGCTTCGCCTAAGCCTGGCCATGTTTCATTTAGGGGCAGTATTGTGTATGCCTTCTCAAAACATATCGGGTTTTTTATAGCGGCTAGGTATGACTCACGATGCCTACCTTTTGATTCGGTAGCCTTCAGTGGATCTTCAGAAAATGGATTATTTTTTGAACATGTAACAGAGTGCTTATCCAGGAGTCCTGTGGCTTGAGCACATGGGGTTTTGTGTCGCTTTGAAAGCGGGGAATGAGGTCTAAAATGCACTGGAATAGAAGTTAAGCCTGCTGGTAGGACATCCTTCTCTTTTGCAAAATCTAAAAGATCAACATATTCCCCCTCCAGCTCTCCACTGGGCCTACTCTCACATGTGTTTGGGGAAACCCAACCAACAGGTTTGCCTACATTATTGCCTTCCACCTTAACAAATTTGTTGCCACTTTTCACCAATCGATGTGAAACTCCGACACTCTTTTCAGCTGAAAGGATCATGGTTTCTGGTTCAAGACCGTGTCTGGGAAAAGACATTTTTACAGGAAATGAGTTGGGTTCTTCCTCAGAATTATTTTGCTGTATTAAATCTGCTGCTGCACATGATGTTTTACATTCAGTATAAGCTTTTGGTCTGTCCAGAAATTCAGGGTTGATCACTTCTTCCCACGGCACTTTCACAATTCCTTGATCAGAAGAAAGCACACACCGATGCAGCGAATGACCATGTCGACCCTCATTGATTTCCTCCAGCCAAGTTTTAGTGAAAATGCAAGGGTAGGATGTCTCTGGGATGGGGGTCTCCTCCACAAGAGAGACTTCTTGTGTCCTAAAACCTGCTAGTAAAACCAGATCATCCTGTGCCAAGATTTCCTTCTGAACCAGGAGGCTCTTAAGAACTATACGGGCTGACTGTTCCCCAAAGGGTTCCACCTGCAAGTAGAAGTCTCCAGGTCGTAGCAGTAAGGGATTAATGGGGGCTAACTGGATAACCACACGGTCTCTCAAACAAAGAGGCCAACCTTCACAACAGAAGAGAACATCCGAGTACTCGGCCTAAAGAGACGGGAAGAGAAGGGAAAAAAATTGTTGCATAAAACATTTATCATTATTTAATTCACTTTTAATGTGACTTTTTTTTATAGACGATTCTACTTTTTCACTATGATTTTTTAAAATATATATTTACTTTTGAGGGGACATTGTTGTTTTTCATGTTTTCCTGTTCACAAAAAGTTTTTAGCCTCATGCTAAAGAACTACCAAGAGGGTTCCCACCTCTTTTGAAAATGAGACAAAAAATAGTGGGCAATTGAACTTCTTAGACCTAATCCAGATAACTCCACCAGGAATAAAATCAGTATAATGGTGTCAGTATTTCCTAGTAATCTTAAATTAGACCTTCTGTTAATTGTAATGATAATACAAGGGGGAAATGTTTTGCTCGACACAGTAATATTCATGCATGTTTCAGATAAAATTACAGATGATGGCTGTAGAAGGTAAGTATTTTAAACAACTTCATTATTTGTGTAATTAATGTGTTGTACTCACACAAGCAGCTTGCTGCACACTCTCTAAGATGTGTTTGGCTGGAATGAGGTAATCCAAAAAGCACCGCAGTGAGTCTCCCTGGTAACGTGCTTCGATGGTGCAAAAGAGCTGGCTCAGGACCGTTGGAGCAGTGGCCTCAAATGGGGGGTAAAGAGATGACAGAGCACTCTGAATGGACCAGTCAAGAGTGGAGGAATTCTGTGAGAATTTGAAACAGGGAGGATCAATAAACCTTGTAGTGTATTGGAATACAAAACTGATGAGTAAAATTGTAAGTAGAAAACAGTTTTAACTTGACCACAACTGAATTGCTTTTTCTCCATCAAAACTGACAAGAGATGTTGAAACTGAATTTACTTTTGTTAAAGCAAGTGGTGCATTTAGGAATATTGTGTTGTTTTCCAGTCACAGCTCATTTAAATGATTAACCACCCACAGACACAACTCATAACAATAGGAAAAAGAAAGCATAATAAGACATGGTCTAAACCACATGCATACAATTTTGTGCATGATTACACTGGCATAATTAGAGAGAGAATGGGTTGACTTTATGACTTGTCCTCTTTAACTTTATGTATTTTTCTTTTATGACAGTATTTGACAGCAACATGCTAGCTTGCAATCTTTCTTGAACCATGAACACCACTTGAAATAGGTTTGCTGCCACCTAATAGATGGACAATGAATTGTTTCATGGTAATGACTACTGCATAGAATGTATGTTAATCATATACTTGAAAGCATTCAGAGACCACATTAAATGATTTGGTGGGCCATATTTGGCTCACTGTCCTTAAATTTGACACCTGTGCATTAGATCGGCTAGCATTTGAAGAACTACCCATGAGCTTCATCTCAGGCAACTGTTACCCAAAAGTCACTTAGTTATCTTTACAATAAAGGTCATGATTTAAGGTTCCAATCTAGCTCAGTTATTTCAGTGAAACTCGCACTATACACACACAAACAGCACACATGCATATACTTATTATGTACTGAGAATCACCTAGATTACTGTTACAATGCATCTACTTCAGCATGATTTCATGCACATTTTATATTACGTTGCATCCTAAAACTCAGTATTTACTAATATTGTTAATAATATTCAGTGCATGCTATTGTGTGTGAGCTATTAGTACTAGTACATCATGCAGGATTACCCCAAAAAACCTCACACACTATAGCATGCACTGAATATTATTAACAATAAATAGTACATAGAAAATAGGTAAATAGAAAAGATTCAAGATAATCATATATAATTTTTTTAAATAAACCTTTGAAATATGGGAGTTTTTTTAACACCTTGAAACTTGAACAACTTGAGCTTAAAGAACTCAATGTGTGTTTTTTGCAAGATGGAGCCATATAGCACACAGCTTGAGACACTGGAAGTGTTCATTAAACTTCATAAGAAAGATTCAACTTTATCAGAGATTTTTTTTCTACATAATGTATTGTATTTCATGTACTCATGAAGAAGAATATGTGTCTGATATAAACAGCATCATTATATGTGTTTCGAAACCTCAAAACATTCAAGCAGAATTTAATGACATCAGTATAAAGTAACACTACTTGCCATTTTGTGGGTTTCCACAATTGAAAACACAGAGCTGACAAAGAGCTTAAGTTTCTACTCTGCAAAGAGTCTCTCCACAGCCAAGACATGAGTATGAGGTGTATTCTGTTAGTCATGCAGTAATACAGAGACAGCAGCGCCTGTGAGGTCATGCCCTCACCTCAGAGGAATGCTTGTGCTGGATTTTTTCCTAAGCTAGTTTCGGATCATAATGAATTTATTTGATAGAAAGTCATTGAGCTGTGCTGATGTGGAATTCACTGACTGGTAAAGACTAATACAGTCCAGCTGTAGCCCGCAAGATGTGATCGGTTTGCCTTTTCATTAAGATCTTGGCTGGTTCTGATAAGAGCTTCAATGTAACAGAACTGTCTTAAACTTGTGATTATAAACATTCGTTTTTAAACATTTAACGTATATTTAAATCAGTAGAGAAACAAACTAATTATGTTCAGCTCAAGAACTTTGAAACAGGGACGAACACCGAGTAAAGGCAGAATGACAATTTGAAATACAGAATTACATTCATTTATGCAGTCTAAAATGTTACCTTGTAGATCTTTCTTTACATGAATACCGTTTCCAGTTGATTTATCTGGATCACATTTGTAGATCAGGGTGGTCTTTTTTGTTTTATGCAGGCTCCAGGATCCTTTGGCTGACGTCTCTCTCTCTCTCTCTTTCTCTCTCTCGCGCTCTCTACAAAGGGACTATGGGAGAGAAACCTTTTGTGTTTCTCTCTTGCCACTTTGTCATTCCCTAGGACCTACATGCACTTCTGTGCTTCTTTATCTATGTACACATGATGGTGTCCTCTGCATGTTGTTGTGTACACTCATGTTTGTGCAGAAGAGGAACATTTCAGTGCAAAATGAGTGTGGGGAAAGAAGCATTGGATGTGATAAGGAAGAGGATGCTGCTTATTTCTAAACTTTAAAATCATAAATGCCATGCATGTGGCTTTTTTCAAATTCAAAAAATAATACAAAAATTATGCATCAAGTACAAATTAAATAAGTCCCTCTTACATATACATTTATTTTTATTACTACAGCACCCCAAGTAGCTGACTAACAGACTGGAACACTACTTATAAAATATATCTATGTACAGTGGAGCCTCGGTACTCTAACTTAATCCATTCCAGATGGCTGCCCGGATTCCGATTTGTTCGGATTCCCATTCCACTTTTCCCGTTACAAATAATGTAACTGGTCTTAATCCATTCCGTCGTCTTTTGAACAGAAGTTAACAGTACCGTAACTCATATCATAGGTCCTCAAATTAAGTGAAAAAATTATTGAATACAGTACGCTGTTGTGGTTTGTGTTGGGAGAGACTTTTTAACTTTGTTGTTTTTATTTTAGCGTTATGGTCTCTCAGAAAAGGGTTGCGCATTGGAGAGGGGTGTGGCTCGAACACGTGGGATGGAGTGCTAAACACACACACACACACATATTTAATCATTTTCATTTAATCACAGGCTATACAGACAAGGAGCACTCTTCCCGGTGCTAGAAGACTGTCCCTCGTGATCTCTCAGCTCTGTGCGAAGCAGTTCAAGCTTTAGTTTGATTTCAGTGTTTCTCCAAATCTCACAGTGACCACGATTTCCCCGTTTCATCTATGAAAACGGCTGTGCGTTATTGTTCACAGGGAAGGCACTAGTGCATGAGCACTAGAAACCTGTGAACAATAAAGCACGACCTGTTTTCATAGATGAGTGTGTTGGAGCCACACCCCTCTCGAAAACACGCAATTCTTTTCTGAGACCATAACACACTAAAATGAAAACCACATAAAAGTTAAAGCATGAGAACAATAAAGATAAGAATTTTAACTTTTGTGATGGTGAGCAGTTGGTATACGTAAATGTTGGAGAGGGAGAGAAGCGGCGGTTTCCCTTCCAGTAACAGCTCCAGGTAAATCAGCCAAAGGTGTTTTTTCCTCCTGCAACCGCTTTGCATGGATGACTTTCTTTTCTTGAAGAACATTTCTAACGTGACTTGTTTCTGCTTTCTTTTCAAAGCCTTATGGATGTGGCTCATGACCTCATCGTTTAAGGTGTTCACAGCACTGCTAGCGCTTTAGCTTAGCTTACATACATATATCCTCTTCAGCTTCGTTTAGGCGGTTATGCCTATAAACTGATCTGTGGGTTTTCTGTTTGGTACTCTAAATCGTATTTTGTCGCTGGAGGTGGTATATGGCGTTAGTGATTAGATAGCTTTAGTGCTAGCTTTAGCACTGTATTAACAACTATCGGACTTCCTCAGGACAGCTTTTAGGGTGATACAGTATCAACAACTTCCGGACTTCCCCAGGACAGCTTTATTATGGTGATACATAAAGCACCGGCCTGATGAGCCATTAGGCTTGGGTGTAAAAGCCCAAACAGACCTTACATAGTATCAACAACTTTCGGACTTCCCCAGAACATACATAGTATCAACAACTTCCAGAAGTAGCGCACTTTTCCTCCTTCTTGGTCTCGTTTTTTTCTCACGTGTTTCTCGAGTTCGACTTCCGGTTTTTATTCGGTTTCCGGGACAGTAAAAGTCACGACTTTTTTGTTCGGATTCCCATTTGTTCGGTCTCTAGAGCGTTCAGATTCCGAGGGTCCAATGTATAAAGAAACATGCTCATGAATGGAGCTGTAGACTTGCACACTTTTTTTACTACCTCATTGCACATTAGCTCATTTCACATCTTTTACGTGCATTGTATTTGAACAGTGTTATTCTTGTAGTCACAGCAAACATTTTATGTTGAAATTATATTTAGCGTATTACTCCAAGATTCCTGATAAAACAAAAAATAATTATGTTTTGTTTTTACCAATACCAGGTACATAACTGTATAGTCACCTTGATCGATCAGTATTTGCATTGAATTAGATAACGTACAGTGCGCTATAGATACACAACATGCTTATAGAGTTTGGTAGCTGGACACATCAAAGCTGGGTTATGCTTCTACCCAAACCCTGGGTTTATACTGAGGCACAATGTCCACACTCTCTGAAAATTGCATCAAATTGAAATACATCGCAATAATTCTGGCAAAATTTTTGACAGTCAAAACTTTTGCCACGATCAGTAAGATCATCAAAAATCCACCAAGTTCATCAAGATAGTCACACTTTGATCCCATGATTCCATTGCCAATCACAAGTCCCTCATATTGCGGACATCGTGTCCCAGTGTAAACTCACGGTAAAGCATGTTTCTGTATTTCCATCAAGGGTTTATGGGAAAGCATAATGCACCTTACCAGCTACCAGCGGGAGTCTACACATAAAATTTGGAAACATAAAAGAATACATGTGCAAAAATATGTGTACACCTACCATATGTGCTTTCTGAATACCCCAAAAGCTTCGTGGTATAGACTGTTGGGTGAAGAGGCTGATATTTTAGATCATCCCACTGGTGTTCAGTGGGGTTGAGGTCAACGCTTTGTTCAAGTCACTCAAGTTCTTCCACACCATCCTTTGCAGTGGATACAGTGGTACCTCACCTTACGAAAGTCTCATCAAAGGAAAAATTCAGGTTACGAGAAGTATTTTCCGAAAATTTTTATCAGGATACGAAACAAGTTCACGTTACGAAAGCGCCATCTTAAAAATTCAAATGCGCCATTCAAACAATGCACGAGCTGCTCTCTCATCAATGACATTAAACATCCCGCCCCGCCGGCCTCCCATTGGCTAACAACTGAGCTGTCGTTCATCTCGCCTTCACTCAAGCGCCATCTTGGACGGGTCCACCTGACGCCATCTTGGACAGGGATCCCGTTGCCTAGAAGGAATGACGTAGCTACCTCCCATTGCCTATTATAGAGCTGAATCCACCATGATGCTTTTTGTGTGAAGGACAGAGTTTGTTTATGCTTTATTTCTTGACTCAGGCTTTTAACCTTCCATAAACATTTGTGAGATTATAACACTGCTAAGAAGACATGGTCAACACGCACGCGCACACACGCGTGTGATTTCCGGTGCGAGTGAAAAGAAGAAACGGGCTCTAGTGATATCACAAAGGAATATGGCCAAACCCGTCTACCATTGGTACGATATTGAAGCAGAAGGAGGTCTTAAAAGGTATGCTTTTATAATTTTTAAAGGGTTTAGAGGGTAGTATTGGGAGCCTTGGAACGAATCAAGCGTTTTACATGTAAAATGCAGTTCAACTTACAAAAAATGCAGGTTACGAAAAAAGCTCTGGAAAAAATGTATTTCGTAAGGTGAGGTACCACTGTACAGATATTCAGATAAATCACTTTGTGCACAAGAGCACTGTCATGGTAAAACATGTTGGGGACACTTGGTTCCAGTGAAGGGAAATCTTAATGCAGACGAAGGTAATTTACACAAGTGTGACAACAGTTTAGACATTGCCCAACTTAAGGGTGTCCATATACATTTGCCATATAACATCGAGGAACAAGATTTTTTTTTTATTTACAGAGATACTGCAGTTTCTAGGTATTGTTCTTTCCCATTATGTAGATCAATCTTCACTACACATTCGTATTCATTTTTTTCATATTGGTTCTATCAGAATTATACAAAAGAACATATGAAATAGTGACCTTTCTGAGCTGATCAATTGTAATTTTATCAAAGAAATGCACTTGTATGTATTTCAGTATTATTGATGAATTATTACGTAATTGTAAAATAATAGTAAATCCATTAACTTGGCAGGGAACAATTAAGGAGCACCTAAAACATGTTTGAGAACTTCACAAAGCACCTTACTATGGCAAGAGATTTAAAAAAGCCTGATGTCTGGAAAGTCAAAATATCCCCATGCTGGGGTGCATTGACGAGGTGCGCGACTATTAATCCAGATATCGCCAGTTCGAATCCAGGTTAATGCAACAGCTGCCGTAGCCGGGAGTTCATCGGCGCTATTAACCGAGCTCTCATGGGCGGGAAGGGCAGGATATTCTCACTTGCCTGTCACGCACAGCAATCTCCAGCTCATCATGGGCGTCTGTGAGCTCATTCGTATGAGGGAACAGATGAGTGTCGTCGCCCCCCCCCACCCCAAAAAATGTGTATGGCGGCGCAGTCAAAAAAAAGGTGAGTGTTAGCATTGCATGTCACGGTGGGGGCATATAACAATTATATATTATATATATTGGTCCTTCTAAAAAAATTAGCATATTGTGATAAAGTTAATTATTTTATGTAATTTACTGATAAACATTAGACTTTCATACATTTTAGATTCATTACACACAACTGAAGTAGTTCAAGCCTTTTATTGTTTTAAAATTGATCATTTTGGCAAAAAAGTAAAGAAAAACCAAAAATGCCTATCTCAAAAAATTTGCATATTTCATGTGACCAATAAAAAAAGGATTTTTAAGACAAAAAAAAAGTCAACCTTCAAATAATTATGTTCAGTTATGCACGCAATACTTGGTCGGGAATCCTTTTGCAAAAATGACTGCTTCAATGCGGCGTGGCATGGAGGCAATCAGCCTGTGGCACTGCTGAGGAGTTATGGAGGCCCAGAATGCTTCGATAGCAGCCTTAAGCTCATCCAATGTTGAGTCTGGTGTCTCTCAACTTTCTCTTCACAATATTCCACAGATTCTCTATGGGGTTCAGGTCAGGAGAGTTTGCAGGCCAATTGAGCACAGTAATACCATGGTCAGTAAACCATTTAGCAGTGGTTTTGGCACTGTGAGCAGGTGCCAGGTCGTGCTGAAAAATGAAAATCTTCATCTCTATAAAGCTTTTCAGCAGATGGAAGCATGAAATGCTCCAAAATCTCCTGATAGCTAGCTGCATTGACCCTGCCCTTGATAAAACACAGTGGACCAACACCAGCAGCTGACATGGCACCCCAAGACCATCACTGACTATGGGTGACACTGGACTTCAGGCATTTTGGCATTTCCTTCTCCCCAGTCTTCCTCCAGACTCTGGCACCTTGATTTCCGAATGACATGGAAAATTTGCTTTCATCCGAAAAAAAGTACTTTCTTCTGCCGCTGTTTCTGGTTCGAAAGTGGCTTGATCTGGGGAATGCGGCACCTGTAGCCCATTTCCTGCACACGCCTGTGCACGGTGGCTCCGGATGTTTCTACTCCAGACTCAGTCCACTGTTTCCACAGGTCCCCCAAGGTCTGGAATCGGCCCTTCTCCACAATCTTCCTCAGGGTCCGGTCACCTCTTCTGGTTGTGCAGCGTTTTCTGCCACACTTTTTCCTTCCCACAGACGTCCCACTGAGGTGGCTTGATACAGCACTCTGGGAACAGCCTATTCGCCTATTTCTTTCTGTGTCTTGCCCTCTTGCTTGAGGGTGTCAATGATGGCCTTCTGGACAGCAGTCAGGTCAGCAGTCTTACCCATGATTGCGGTTTTGAGTAATGAACCAGGCTGGGAGTTTTTAAAAACCTCAGGAATCTTTTGCAGGTGTTTAGAGTTAATTGGTTGATTCAGATGATTAGGTTAATAGCTCGCTTAGAGTACATTTTCATGATATGCTAATTTTTTGAGATAGGAATGTTGGGTTTTCATGAGCTGTATGCCAAAAATAATTATTCTTAAAATAATAAAAGACCTGAAATATTTCAGTTGGTGTGCAATGAATCTAAAATATATGAAAGTTTAATTTTTATCAGTACATTACAGAAAATAATGAACTTTATCACAATATGTTATTTTTTTGAGAAGGACCAGTGTATGTGTGAGTGTGTGTGTGTATGTATGTATGCATGTATAAACACACATATATATATATATATATATATATATATATATATATATATATATATATATATATATATATATATATATATACACACACACACACATACACACAAAGCCATCCCTTGCCACTTCGCGATTTGAGCATCGCGGTCTTGGTACATCGCGGCTTTTAATTAAAAAAAATTTTTTTTTTAAAAGTCCATAAAAAAATTCAAAATTCATGGTGAAACTCACATGTAAGCAAATGGAAGGCAGGGACCAAGGCAGGCTGCGTTCATTGTTTCCAAAGGACAGACTGAAGTGCTCCTCCTCCCCAGTTCAGGCAGGGACCGCCCACGCAACTCAATCTCGCAAGCTGATTGGCTTAGACGCGTGACGATATTGCCTCCCGCCCACTGAACTCAATCGTGCAAGCTGATTGGCTTAGACGCGTGATGCTGTTGCCTCCTGCCCACTCAACTCAATCTCGCAAGCTGATTGGCTTAGACGCGTGACGCTGTTGCCTTGCACATTCCCGCGGGATTTTTTTGTGATTTTGTGATCTTACTGTACAGTGTTTGTGAACATCCTGCACTGCGGAGAAGAGCTATTGTCAGAGTTGAGTACAGTACTTAAAGTATTTATATATAAATTCTATTTAAATATTAATACATTACAGTATTTACATATGCATATAGCTGTAACGTTTAATATACACTTCTTGATATTGTATAGACGCAAAAACATATAGAAATGAGACAACATGGTAGAAATGGGGGTGGGGGGGGGGCGTTCCTACATCGTGGTTTTTCGAATATCGGGGCCAGGTCTGGTCTACATTATCCGCGATATTCATGGGATGACTGTATATATATCAAGCACAGCATCCCAGCATCTCACACTCACAGCATTCTACCACTACACTCAGTGACTAGATACCATCGCAGTAGCATCTCTTTTACAGTACAATTTTACATTAACTGTACATCATTACCATGGCCCCCAATAGGAAGTCCGATTCATCAGATGGCAATTCTACCAAGAAAGCAAGGTGCACACTGTCGTTGGAGACGAATATGAAAGTGATAAAGCAGTATGAAGGAGGAAAAAAGTAAATTCCATCGCTCGAGATCTCTATCTCTCCCACTTCACGGTGTCGACAATTTTGAAAGACAAGGACCGCATTAAGGAAGCAGTGAAAGCAGCAGCCCTAATTAAATTAAATATCATCACAAAACAGCGTGAAGGACCGAGTGCAGAGATGGAAAAGTTGCTATACACGTGGTTGGAAGATAACAGGCAAAGAAATGATGTTGCGAGCAGTGCAAAGTAATTCTACAAGTTTATTTCGCATGTTGAAAGAACGTTCAGGTGAAAAATACGCTTCACATGAATTTTATAGTGAGTGCTGGGTGGTTTCGGTTTCATTGTGTTAAATATCTGACTTATGACCAATCTGACTTATGACTGGTTGGTTAGACCCGATCTAGGTCGTAACTCGGATACTGACTGTGTGCATGTGTACCGGTTGGCAGTCTTTCAAAACCCACAAACGACGAAACGGTCGTGTAAATATTTCACTTCCATAATGTAGTGCATAATACTTTTTCACTATTTCACTTCATCCATAACGGTTTGGTATGGCAGCCTAGACAGCAAATCACAGAAAAAACTACAGCGCATTGTCAATAAATCATCTAGGATCATTGGCACCCCCCTTCCATCAGTCCAATCAATATAT
The DNA here is from genome assembly GCA_024760905.1 of Plotosus lineatus. Taxonomy (NCBI): domain Eukaryota; kingdom Metazoa; phylum Chordata; class Actinopteri; order Siluriformes; family Plotosidae; genus Plotosus; species Plotosus lineatus. The sequence goes on from CM045741.1 coordinate 28,566,270, forward strand.
CATAAACGCTCAATCTTAAGAGCACAAAAAATCATCTCTGATCCCTCTCACCCTGCCCATCATTTGTTTCAACCGCTGCCCTCTAGGAGGCGATATCGATCTCTACCCACCAGAACATCCCGTTTCAAGAACAGTTTCTTCCCTACAGTCATAAGGACTCTGAACTCTTTGCACTGAATGTACATTACAGCCTTGTTTGTCTTTTTGTTGTCCGTTATTACTGTAGTTGTTATGGATATGTTTGTAATCATTTGGTTTCATGTGTGCTGTCTTTGTTGTATGATGTGTGTTGTTAATGTCCTTTGTAACTTTTGTCATAGCTGAGTGCTGTACCGACAGCAAATTCCACCAACTTGGTTGTGTGGTCATTAATAAATAAATGAAATGAATGAAATGAATACTCTGTACTGCTGAAAACAGGTTCGTATGTTGTAAACAAAAACAAAAATGGCCAACACGGCATGGCCAAAACATTCAGAAAATATTAGATTAACGACGACTTTGAAATACTAAATATCAATGATGAAGGCAATTCACCAAAATAAGATGCAGATTTGTAACAAGTACATCATACAAATTAGGGAAGGAGCTGTTCTGTCTGTCTTCCTTTCGGCTTTTTCCCTTTTACTCGGGAGTCGCCACAGCGAATGGTCTGATTGGCATGTTTGATTTGGCATAGTTTTTTTATTTACGTCGGATGCCCTTCCTGACACAACCCTTTTTATCAAGGGACAGAAACATGCTGACGACTTTGCAGCCTACTCTTTTACGAAAGTCAGCAATGGTTCTTTTACATGCCTCTCACCATAGACAGTGAGCAACATGGCCCGCCTTTGATAACCCAGTTAGCCGCACACTGGGGGGGGGGACAGTGACAACCTTGTGGAGAGTGCGACTCGAACCCCCAACCTTTGGATCAGCGATCCGGCGCCTTATACCACTAGACCACCACTGAAGGAGCTGTTCTACGTTTATTGATTAATACCTTGTGAATTATCAAAATAAATGTTACAGCGACAAAATGGAGTTACATGAATTAATGTTAGCAATTAGTTAACATTCCAGATCAGCCAGTTAAAGGTTCAAGTTGGTGCTGCGGTTGTTTGACATTTATGCTGATTGATGAAACTTTGCATGTTCGTGTATTAAACGTATTCCAGCAGTTTTATGAGAACAGTGATGATTATTTGTATTAAAATATTATATTCCTGTAATCCATTAATATATGAAAATTTGACAAGACGTAAGATATTATAATACATCTACTGAACTTAAAAGCAGAAATCTAATTGATTCAACAACACAGGTTAGTTTAATAATTTACTTGCACATCAGGTAACCATTTCATGCAACCTTTTGGTGACAACTCATTTTCAACTGAATGAACTTTGGGTTACCAGAGTCATTTACCCATGAACCATAGACTGGTTCCCAAATTTTTTTGAAATGTCAAGGCCTGTGTGTGCGTGTGTATGTGTGTGTATATATATATATATATATATATATATATATATATATATATATATATATATATATATATATATATATATATATATATATCCACACACACACACTGTACAGGGATCCCTCACTTTATGCGGTTAATTGGGACCGAGATCCCCACGTGACCATCAAAATCCGCGAAGTAGGATCACTCCCCCCAACTGACATATACCTACATGTTTGTGTATATAATATCAATAAATACATATTCGATGCTAGAAATGCCAATAATAACAATTAAACGTTTAAAAATAATGCATAAGATGTAAATAAAATATAAATACACAGACATACAGATGGTACTGCATGAGAAGACGACTACACACATATGCGCGCGATGCAACAATGTAACTAGTTTTGATGGGAGATTTTGGGTTGTTTTTGTTTTGTGTTGGTTTATGGGTTTTTTGCATAATTGGTCATTTTCCTTAACTTTTCCCCCCTATACTTCCTTAATTTCCTTATTTAATTCGATTAATTTTTTTTTTTTAACCGCAATGCACTGAAGCCACATGAATTGAAGCACGAAGTCGCGAGGGATCCCGGTGTATGTACATATGTATGTACACACACACACACACACACACACACACACACACACACACACATATATATATATATATATATATATATATATATATATATATATATTACATAAAATAATGCAGCCGTGGGGGGGTCACAAGCCAGTGTTCACCCTCACGCCGGTCCCAAGCCTGGATAAATGCAGAGTTGCGGCAGGAAGGCCATCTGGCTTAAAACTTCTGCCAAAATTGTGATGCAAATGATGAAAACGAAATTCATACCGGATCAGTCGAGACCCAGGTTAACAACGACCGCCATTAGTGCTGTTAACCAACAGGGTGCTGATGGAAATTGGACTACTGTTGGTCAAAGAAGGAGAGGCGGGGGGCATGTCCATAGGCGGAGAGAGTATAGGAAAGGCATGAGTCTAGGACTTTAAAAGTTGGAACAATGAAAGAAAAAGGTAGTGAGCTGGCTGACATGATGCAGAGGAGGAAGGTGGACATACTGTGTGTCCAGGAGACCAGGTGGAAAGGTAGCAAGGCTAGAAGCTTAGGAGCAGGGTTTAAGCTGTTTTATCACAGTGTGGATGGGAAGAGAAATGGAGTAGGAGTCATCTTGAAGGAGGGGTTTGTCAGGAATGTTCTAGAAGTGAAGAGTGTCACACAGAGTGATGAGTCTCAAGTTAGAAACTGAAGGTATGATGTACAATGTTGTTAGTGCTTATGCAACACAGGCAGGATGCAAGCTAGAAGAGAAGGAGAGATTTGGAGTGAGTTAGATGAAGTGATGCAGAGTACCCCCAGAAGTGAAAGAGTGGTCATTGGTGCAGACTTCAATGGACATATTGGTGCAGGCAACAGAGGGGATGAGGAAGTGATGGGCAGGTTTGGTATCAGGACAGATGTTGATAGATTTTGCAAAAAGGATGGAAATGGCTGTGGTGAATTCTTTCTTCCAGAAGAGAGAGGAGCATAGGGTGACTTATAAAAGCAGAGGTAGGAGCACACAGGTAGACTACATCTTGTGTATGCAATGTCATTTGAAGGAAGTCAATGACTGCAAATTAGTAGTGGGTGAGAGCGTTGCCAAACAGCATAGGATGGTGGTGTGCAGGATGTCGCTGATGATGAAGAAAGTGAAAAAGGCAAAGGCAGAGCAGAAGACAAAATGGTCGAAGCTGAAAAAGGAAGAGTGTCGGGTTGTCTTCAAGAGAGAGTTGAAACAGGGTTTGGGTGGTCAGGAAGTGCTTCCAGATGACTGGACAACTACAGCTAATGTGATCAGGGAGACAGATAGGAGAGTTCTTGGTGTGTCCTGCATTTTTGCAGATGACAGTGTGATCTGTAGTAGGGGCAGTGGTGGTCTAGTGGTATAGGGTGCTGGATCGCTGATCCAAAGGTTGGGGGTTCGAGTCCCACTCTCCACAAGGTTGTCACTGTCCCCCCCAGTGCGGCTAACTGGGTTATCAAAGGCGGGCCATGTCTCTCACTGTCTATGGTGAGAGGCATGTAAAAGAACCATTGCTGACTTTCGTAAAGAGTAGGCTGCAAAGTCGTCAGCATGTTTCTGTCCTTTACTAAAAGGGTTGTGACAGGAAGGGCATCCGACGTAAAAACCTCTGCCAAATCAAACGTGCGAATCAGATGATTCGCTGTGGCGACTCCCGAGTAAAAGGGAAAAAGCCGAAAGGAAGACAGACAGACATTGTGATCTGTAGTGAAAGCAGAGAACAAGTGCAGGGAAATCTAGAGAGGTGGCGGTATGCCCTGGAAAGGAGAGGAATGAAGGTTAGCTTCAGTAAAACAGAATACATGTGTGAACGACAAGGACCCAAAAGGAACGATGAGGTTACAGGCAGAAGCGATAAAGAAGGTGGAGGATTTTAAGTACTTAGGCTCAACAATCCAGAGCAATGGAGGGTGTGGAAAAGAGGTGAAGAAGCGTGTGCAGGCAGGTTGGAATGGTTGGAGAAAAGTGTCCGGTTTGATGTGTGATAGGAGGGTATCGGCAAGAATGAAAAGAAAAGTGTACAAGATGGTGTTGAGGCCAGCGATGTTGTATGGTTTAGAAACAGTGGCCCTGGGGAAAAGACAGGAGGCAGAGCTGGAGGTAGCAGAGATGAAAATGTTGAGGTTCTCTTTGGGAGTAACAAGAATGGATATCATCAGAAATGAGTACATCAGAGAGACAGCACATGTATGATGTTTTGGAGACAAAGTCAGAGAGGCTAGATTGAGATGGTTTGGACATGTACAGAGGAGGGCTAGTGAGTATATTGGTAGTAGGATGGTAGTGAGTATATTGGTAGTAGGATGCTGAGGTTGGAACTACCAGGCAGAAGGCCCAGAGGAAGACTAAAGAGGTTTATGGATGTGGTGAAGGAGGACATAAAGGTAGTTGGAGTAAGAGTAGAAGATGCAGAGGATCGGGTGAGATGGAGGAAGATCATTTGCTGTGGCGACCCCTGAAGGGAACAGCTGAAAGGAAAAGAAGTAGAAGATATATATCTCCCCATGCTCCATTTTCGAACAGACTTTAAACCAACATGTGTTCATTCTTTCACAGAAAAAGTTGCGTACTTGCAGCTGTCAAATTTCAAAAGACTCCCCTCCTCTTTTCTCAGCAGGTATCTCCCTCATCTCCTCCTTTCTTCCTGTCGTTTCCTTTTTTCTTTAAATTGACAGTGTTGGCTTTGTCTTGATGCCAGTGTTTCTTTAATTCTTAACAGAGGGACCAGTGGCATAAAGTTCCCAATTCACACAAATATGGTCCATTGTTCTTTAGAGCTTTACAGTGCATCCCATCAAAACAAGTATAGCCAAATAACATTAAAGCTCAAGCTGTCTGCTTACTCATCCACACATTTGTTTAACCATCTTCCTATATGACCAACTTGAAATTTTAAAACTAGCTTCTAACCATTTTTGCCATTGTCAAGGCTGTTTTCTCCTGTTTGTCACACCTAATTTCTCTTCTGTTTCTATTAGTTGTGTTTAAACAATCAGTAACCTAATGCATTCGCCATACCATTTGGAGGACACTTGTTATAAAGCAACAAGACTCAGACAAATAATGCTACAATCACCGTGTTGTGTAAATCTAAAATTTGTAGTACAGAGGTATAGAGGTACTCAGACGCCAGAGAACTTCGACATGAAGTTTGTAAGATTAAAATTCCATTTTATAATTCATTGATATTCAAAAAACTAGTCATGAACAGAAAGTGAAGAAAGTTCATCCACAGTCACCTGCACTGTATACCAAACAGACAATTTGAAATGAAAATGCAAAGCTCAGCACCTGCTATGGTCTGAGAGGAGAAGAAACATAGGCAAAATTTGCAAGACTTTACCACTGCTTTAACATGCAAACTCCAAGCATCAGTCATGGCTCCACCTTTATGTAGTCTACATTCTATATCAAACAAGAGGAAACCAGATGGAAACCAGAATTTTTGTGAAATGTGCTATTGATCCATACGCTAAAGTATGAAATGCAAGTGAAGCAGAAACAACTTAGCATGCAGTCTTCTGTGATGTCTGTGTTTGAACATCTGGCCACAAGTACAACTCATCAATCTGTTGTCTGTGTGACTCTGGTCCTACCCTGGGTTAAAAAACACAAATTGTTTGTAACAGATATTGCAAGCTGTGGCTACGAAAAAAAAAATAAATACTGACTAGGCCACAAAATGGATCAGTTAAGAAAAGTTTGAATTGCTTAGCTCAGGGACAGCAATCGTATCATTTTACAACTGCAATGTTTCAATGTTCCTAAGCACAAATCAAAAGCGGAAGATACAAGAATACTCTTTATGGGATCTATTCTCTTGAAGGGATCTGGAGGAATAAGCACAATTCTTTCTTGCGATATTCATACAATTCATGTTTTGATTCTGAATGCTGCTGTGACATATCAATCCAAAATCTGCAATCAGTGATCAACTGCACTGGGATCTGATAAATCCGAAGTCAGTAGCATATGATTTTCTCTATACTCTGTAAAAGCTGCTCAGGGAGTCCTTGCATCCTTAATACTTTAGAAGAGATCACTTCCAACAAGATGTTTCATTACAACATAAATATGAAAATAAAACAATTACTTTGTGCAATCACTATAATTAGGCCAGCCTTAAAAATATCTTTGTTGTCAGTAAAAAGGCAGTTGGGCTGAAATTGTACATAAAAACACAGCCTTAGCATTCATAGATGCAAAAAATAAAAATATACCAGCTGGTTGTATTGAAAAAACGTGTGTCCCCTATTACACTGTACTAAAAAGTGGCCAAAGCGAAATGAGTATCAACTGCGCCTTGTGATTTGTCAATTTCACCAGTTCGATCAAACAGTGATTCTCATTGGCCAGTACGGTCTTAACAATAAAGGTGGAAAGCATGATGGAAAAGGACAATGATGAGGGCAAAAAAAACAAAAAAACAAACCTGTTCTTCATCACTATTAAAGGTCCCACGGTGAAAACAATCAATAAATTAATGCGTTTCAAATTGAGCAACACAGTTGCTGACATTTTCAAACAAATGCAAGTTAATTATAAACTGCCAGCAACAGCACAGAGTATGACGAAGGCATTTGACTTTGACACTATGTTGACTGCAATATTAAAAGTTGATATGTTGATAAAATTTTGACACTGTTGATTACAATATTAAAAGAATAAACTTTGATATTCAGTATGTTGATTTCAAATACAAGATATTTATTTCATTCTACTGTGTTTACAACATCACATACATAATATAGCATGATGTATGAAAAAAAAATTCCCTGCAAATCCCGGGTGGCCTGCACAGGCAAAAAAATAATTATTTCCTCCCTCCCAGGTCAATCTGGTTTTTTTAATCATGTTATTACCAACAAAGAATTGTTAAGCCTGGCCTGAACTACACCATCACCTCCCAAAACAAACCAGAGTTTTGGTGGAGGTATTATGTATTATGAACATTTATGACTGTATGACAGTTTCTGTGAACAAATACTGACCAAACCTGCACATGGATTGCAATGAAACTTGGTGGGGAAATAACAATCCTTGAGTCTCAGAGATTAATTGATTTTGGAATGTTTATGTCAAACTTAAACATTATAGCAAGGTCATGAAATCTTAAGATAATGCACTTACCACTTTGAAATAAGTGACAATAGACATGAGATTACTATAAACACTAACAGGAAACAATATATGGACTTTCAAATGAAACATTTGCCTTTGACCTGGTATGCCCTTCAAAGGGCAAACCTCAGCCATCTCTTAAAACCACCAATAAGAGAGGTTGTTTCCACAAAAGTTGATCTTATCGATTTTTATAGCATATTGTAAGACAAGACATCAGTAATTTAATCCAGCACCCATACAGGGCCATTTTTGCCATATTAGCAATGCATGGTGGATGTCCTCAGAACTCTGTGGTGCCTCTCTACTTTTTCTATTTGGTATTTTCCATTCCTGATATCGCAACGGTAGTGACAGAAAGGTGGTCTTACCTTTGATTTAATTAATGGTACCATGTTGGTTCTGAAGCAACTCTATTAACATGACAAAACAAATCCCTGCCAGCCCCAAGGCCTTCTCAGTTCATCATGGCCCTTCAGGCAGAAACAGGTTAGCAATATCAGGTGAAGCTGGACCAATCTCTCATGAGTAAAGGAATGAATGAGAAAATTACTTGCTGGTTTTATAGTTTATTCTTTTGCAATACTTAGCAGACGTGCTACCAGAACATGTGTATATCCACACCATCTGAGTTAAATGCCAATTCTTAATTTTTCAGTCACTCTAGTGTTTTTCCTTTAAATGTTTCACTTGAGGGGCTTTAAGTATAATTTATATCTTGAAGCATTTGATGTTGTGCTTGCTGTGACTGATCAGCAGCCTTTTTTCTTCATGACTGACATTTGCACAAGTACTTTTTGATGGTTTTTATAAATCCCCACCAAAACAGTGCAAGTTGTTTGTGTGTGAAAGAGAAAGAACTGGCGAGAAGCTGTTACTTTCCTTCGACCATTGCTGCCAAACAGACATGCTGGCAAAAACAAGCATGCAAAGGCCTGTCCCTCAACAGTTAGAAAGAAAACATAACACTTCTGTCTCTGGAAATCACACATACTCAAAATATTTAAAATATTTGCCATTTGTGTAAAAAGCTACTGTAGAAAATCATTCAATTATTTTAGCAATTATTATACAGAAAATTTTATTCCCAGTGAGGCGAACTGGGTTATCAAAGGCTGTTCATGTCTCTGACTGTCTATGGTGAGAGGTTCATGTAAAAGAACCATTGCTGACTTTCGTAAAGAATAGCTGTAAAGCCGTCAGTGTGTTTCTGTCCCTTGCTAAAGGGCTGTGTCAGAAAGGGCATCTGACATAAAAACCTATACCAAATCAAACATGCGAATCATTCGCTGTGGCGACTCCTGAAAAAGGTAAAAAGCCGAAAGGAATTCGCTCATCATGATACAGTCAGCCCTCTGCTTACAAAAGCCTCTGAATACAAAAAATCCAGGTTACGAAAAACATTTTCCTAAATTTTCGTCCTCTTTTTATGAAAACAACCTCTTTTTACGAAAGCGCCAAACGCGCCATTCAAAAATTCAAACGCGCCATTCACAAATTCAAAGAATTCGCGAATTGCTCTCTCATTGGCTGTCTCCCAATATCCCGCCCTCTGGCCTCCCATTGGCCAGGAGGCAGCTAAGCTGTACCCATACTTCCTGTACCCATACTTCCTGTTTGTCACACGCGTGAGAGAGGAGAGTTGAACAGGAATGTTGGCTCGGGAATTTTTTTTTGTGAGACTGACCATTGCAGTGTTATATTTCGTTATCCATCATAGACCTGGAAACAGTGCTCTGTGGGACAAGACCTCCGATCTCACAAGGAAGCAAGTTAATATTGAGTCGGGACCTCTGATCTTTCAAACAGGTACTGTAATTCCACTTTAAATACAATCCCGTCCATTTAAACATTTAAATACAATTTCTCCGTCAGCTCCGCACTGCATGTAGGCGGAGCCCACATTCGGCAAAACACAACAGAGAAAGAGAGAGTTTTGTGTGTATGTGTGTGTGTGTGAGAGAGAGAGAGAGAGAGAGAGAGAGAGACAGTGTTTTGTGTGTGTGTGTATATGCGTTAATAAAAAATATTTAATAATGGTTAATAAAATGGTTTGATATGTTAATAAAATGTTTAAATGGTTTAATAAATAATTTTCTTTTACTTTTAACACATATTTCATACAAATTTGATGTACTTTTATCATTTTTAAAGAGGTTTATGGGGTAGTCTTGGGAGCCTTGGAACGAATCATGCGTTTTACATGTAAAATGCACCTCTACTTACGAAAAGTCCAGGCTACGAAAAAGGCTCTGGAATGGATTAATTTCGTTAGTAGAGGGCCAACTGTACATAAAACTTTAATTTAGTTACATTCCCATATTCCCCAAAGTCTAAAATACAACAGGCATCAGTAATTATCCATAAATAATTCATATGAAAACTACAGCAAAGGGGCAAACGCTACAGATAATGCCCCTCCCTGGCTCAAGAGGGTCCATACAAAAATTGTACAGACTGGCCTTTTGGTTGCTAGGATGTGTACACGGAGGGTCAAATTTAAAAAAAATCTGTCTCCACTTTCAGATTGCTGAATGGTTACCTGATCTAGCTAGATCCTCCCATAACCAAAAAGGACCATCATTTTAGAAAGTCTGTCATTACCAAACTCTTCTCTTAATAATGCCTCTGTATTTAAAACCTAAACCTAAAATTATGTTTGTTATCCAGGTTATGTTTATAGTGGGTAGACTGGCCATTCTAGTAAAGACTGTGGTCAAGTGAAAGGGATTTGTTACACATATTTTGGGTATATGCAGTAAACATACGAGCATGCCTTGGAATAATAAACAGCCGGCTCTCATATTCTTACCCACATATCATGAATAACACATTGAATCATTATGAAGTCTAAACAGTGGCTGACTGCATTCCAGGAGAAGCCCATCCCACTTAGGATCTGTAATTACATTGGTGGAAGAGCATGCATGATCCAATTGAATTACTACAGAGAGCTAAGGAATAGAAAATGATTAAACATAATAAAACAGACCAGACTGATTCAGTACACAACTACAGCACACTCCTGAATAGAGTTTTATTATGTGAACAGCTGTATATTGTAGGGGTGTCATTGAAAACCTATTACTGGTATCGATATATTGATAAAAAAAAAATTCCGATGTATTGATGCATTGGAATATTGCTGTACTATTCCATAAATGCATTAAATAGAACAGAATAAGATATATTACAGTAGTTTGTATAATGCATTAAATATTTTAGAATAAAGTGACCAATTACTAAAGCCAAATCGTAAATAAAAGGCAGGAAATAGTTTTCCACCAACAAGATTTTAATTAACACCTTTTTGTATTTAACAATTCTATACGTAAACACTGGTTGACTAGTAAATTTCAAGCAAGTTGTTTCTATTTTACAAACACTTGTCAATTGAAAGGTTTAAGAGATATGCATTTTTACAATTCATAATTATGATGCAAGAAGGTGCACATATCTGCATTATCCGGTGATAAGTGTCTCTTCTGGTTCAAAATGTTCCATGCTGTTGAGAACATGCGCTCTGACGGCACACTTGAAGCAGGGACGTACCATTTACCATACAGAGAAGCAGGACGTACCATTTACTAGGGGTGTCATTGAAAATGGCATATACTACAGACGCCGTCATGAACACAGGAAGCTATAACGTTAGAAGTATCGATATCCCTTTTATAGGTATCGGTTATCAATCGACAATTATATCGACGATATTCTGATATTCCAATTGTCAATGACATCCCTAGTATATTGTCACATTGGTTGAAACATATGCAAAGATACACCTTTTTTGGGATTAAGTATTAGGAGGCTCTCTCAGACCCTCTTCAGAAAGTAAGATTGCTCAAAGTGATATTCTGATGCCTCCCTGCAACCTCCCAAAATATCTAAAGACAGGAAAGCATGTTTCTAAAACATTTAGGAGGTATATATACTTTTTAAAACTAAAGGCTGATCATCCAGTGTGAATTCCACTAAAATTTGGATCATAGGTGCTTATCATACGGTAACAACAATCTAATATCTGACTTAAACGACATACTTCACTTAAGGACAAACATATGATAACGGATGTAAACAAATACAAGTACATTATTTTGAATAAATAGGCATTATGTCCGAAATAAAAGTAAAAATAGATATGAATAACAGGGGTACTGTTTTCACCTACTGAGAACCAATAACTTTGAGGCAGGTGTGAATTACAGTAAGATATGTAACTCGGTGGACAAACGCAGACTGCCATTAATACACACACGTGGTGCTCGTTCATTCAAGTTTGGTTATTCTTCCAACTTCCTAGTGATTACTGTAGTGTTTCTAATGTGTCATAACTTATACCAAATACAGATTCTTTTATTTTCATTCTATTTTCCAAACCGATTTTCCTTTATTAGAGTCGCAGGGAGGCTGGAGCCCATCCCACCCTAAATAGCTCACCAGACTAATGCGGGGCAACACAGAAATATAGCTATTCACACCATATAACCATCTACGGCTAATCAAGAATATCCAGTTAGCCTAATGTGCATGTCTTTGGACCATAGAAGGAAATCGGAGTACCTGAAATAAACCCATATAAGCATGGAAAGAACATACAAACTCCAAACAGATATGCACTGACTGAGCCTGGAACTTGAACCCAGCAACTTCTTACTGTGAGGCAAGTGCTAACCAGTACACCACTGTGCCACCCTCAAATACTGATACAGAATGTTTAAGTGAAGCACTAAATATGTGGATAAAGAAAATGGTATTTGTCATGTTTGCAATGTTTAATGTGCAAGTTAATATTTTGAGCTTGCACTTAAATTATTTGCAACATCCACACATACGATGTAAAAAGGTATAACAATTTAAACATAAGTTTTGCTACAAATCACTAATTCCATTAAACTTTATACACTAAACTCTGTTGTAACTGGATATGTATCTGTACTGTAGTACAACAAATCATGAATAGTTAGTGTGGCATAACTGTGTTGAAAAAACTACCACATGCACTGTGTTTACAGGACTGATTCAATAAAAGGCACACACACACACACACACACACACACACACACACACACACACACACACACACACACACACACACAAAATATCTGTGAACTCTACACAGTGCATACTAAACATTAATTAAATAAAGAAATGACTGTATATACAAAAAGGAAAAACATTTCTACCTTCACCATGCAGAATAGTCTCAATATAAACTGGGATCATATCATTAACATTAAAATAAACATAAAGTGAACGTGACAGATTGTCCATGCACAAGTTTGTGTCCTGCAGGTCTCACAATGTTAAAAGTGTAATTCTATTTAAAAACAGTAACATCACAGTGTAGGTTCTGTTCAATAGTCAATCAGCAAATTCAATAAGCAAATCATAAGGTCAGTAAAACAAAACTATTAAATGTAGACAAAACATAACACCAAGAGCAACGATCATACCATTTTGCCGATATTTTCCACGTTATCCAGCTGTCATCTTTGTTAATCCATGCAGAATTTGTTTTGTTTTGCAGACAGACTTGTATCTAAAGAAGACATATCACCATTGCTGTCAAGTACGAAGATGGTGCTGTGCTTGGAATGAAGCAAATTGCTGACATTTTGTATACCACAGAGCCTGTTGCTTGACTTGGTACTCATGCTTCCTGACTACTTTTTTCAGCGAGGGAGGGAGAGGGAGCGAGAGAGAGAGCGAGAGAAAGAAAGAAAGAAAGAGAGGGGGAGGAGAAAGGCTTTCTCTAACAGAGGAAATCCCCCTTAAGGCTTTTCATACTTTTCCTCAGTGGCAGTTTTGAACTTCATATACAGCACACCATTACCCCCACCCCAAAATAGAGAATTTACACTTGGGCATAGTACACACACTTTTATGGACAAAATCCCCCACTAAAATCCCACTGAACTTTTTCATTTCCTTTGTTTAGCTTCTACAACTATATCTATTTCTATCTCCCAGTTTCTCTTTCTTTCTCTCACTCTCACATGCAAACACAAACATCTAAAAACATCAAGGAGAGACAGAGAGCAAGCGAGAGCAAGAGAGAAAGTGCTAGACAGAGAAAGAGTGGGCAAGAAGGAGGAGTGCAGACCCCTTGGAATGTACGGTTACACCCTTTTTGAACACAAACACCGACATTATAGCTTGTGTGAGTGGATGATATTTATATGCTCTGCAGTTTTAAATGAAGAATAATATTAATGATTTCTTAGAAAAAGTTCTAAGAGGACTGCCCTCAGTCTACACGCCGGCAAATAGGTTTTTCTGGGCTCTCTCACTCAGTCTGTCATCTTTTGTTATACTTGGCTTACTGCACTTTGGGATCTGCCTCCCCATCGCTTTCTCTGAACAGCAGGCCGTTACAGATGTGAATAATCAAAGTAAGCAATGCAATCTGACATAAACTGAGGTTTGGGCACTAATTCAAACAAAATGCCTGAAAAGCAGCACTCATCTATCCTATACATCTGTTTGTCGCCTCTTAGTTTGGAAATGTTCTTCCCAATATTAGAAATTAAGAATTGTAAAAGCACAGACAGATTTTAAGACAGTTTTCAAATAACATTTGCCCTGACCAAAAAGAACTATGAAAAAAATCATTCAAGGGAATACATTCCTAAGAAAAAGAAAGAAAACACAAGCAAACAGCTGAGACCTGTTTCTATTTCATGTCCAAAAATGAAAAAAAAGGCTGGTCTGTTGACACCAGATCAAAGAAGCATGATGCACCAGACATGTATTCTAAAGCTCAATCTCATCAAAACCAGATGTGGACAGAGAGCGAAAAAATAGGAAGTGAGAGAGAGTATGCAGAGAAAATGGTAGAGAGAAAAATAAAAACACATCAAGATATAAAATGGCTAAAGTGAGAATAAGCTCTAATTAATGTCGTACCATGGGGATGGAGGAAGGTTGTTTTATGCACTGTACAAGTATATAAGATTCAAACAACAACAAAGCCTGAAAAAAACGACTTGATTTGACACCTTTCTACTAGACTGACATGAAAGGAGAGGAAAGCAGACAGGTTTTTGAAGTAAAATAGTTAGTGTCAGATGCTGTTAAAGTGTCCTCCAAGAAGGAGAGCGACAAAGAAGAGAGAAAAACAGATGTCTGTGTGAACAATGCTATGGGTTGTAAGTACAGCTGGGTTGTTGCGTTTAACACAAGGATCTTTACAAAAGCCTTTGTGTCACCCCCAACGACTCAGCAGAATGTAATTTTCCCTGCATTCCTCCTTACTTTCACACAAACTATGGATTCGTTAAAATAAAAAGTTGGGTAAAATAGACTCTGGTCGCCCCATGACACTAATAGGATGAAGCAGGTCCTCAATCATTCACCTATTTACTTTTAATACTTCTGAACTTTTCACTCATTTTTTACTAAAATGGATAATTGATTGCAGTTACAATTGTACAACTCTCCCTCCCTCCCATCTCTCTCATTATATACTCGTCCTTCTCAAAAAATGAGCATATTGTGATAAAGTTCATTATTTTCTGTAATGTACTGATAAAAATTAAAGTTTCATATATTTTAAGTTCATTGCACACAAACTGAAATATTTCAGGTCTTTTATTGTTTTAAAACTTTGTCAGTGATGGTCTGGGGTGCCATGTCAGCTGCTGGTGTTGGTCCACTGTGTTTTATCAAGGGCAGGGTCCATGCAGCTAGCTATCAGGAGATTTTGGAGCACTTCATGCTTCCATCTGCTGAAAAGCTTTATGGAGATGAAGATTTCATTTTTCAGCACGACCTGGCACCTGCTCACAGTGCCAAAACCACTGCTAAATGGTTTACTGACCATGGTATTACTGTGCTCAATTGGCCTGCCAACTCTCCTGACCTGAACCCCATAGAGAATCTGTGGGATATTGTGAAGAGAAAGATGAGAGACACCAGACCCAACACTGTGGATGAGCTTAAGGCCGCTATCGAAGCATCCTGGGCCTCCGTAACACCTCAGCAGTGCCGCAGGCTGATTGCCTCCATGCCACGCCGCATTGAAGCAGTCATTTCTGCAAAAGGATTCCCGACCAAGTATTACGTGCATAACTGAACATGATTATTTGAAGGTTGACTTTTTTTGTATTAAAAACACTTTTTTTATTGGTCGGATGAAATATGCTAATTTTTTGAGATAGGGATTTTTCGTTTTTCTTTACTTTTTTGCAAAAATTGTCAATATTAAAACAGTAAAAGGCTTGAACTACTTCAGTTGTGTGTAATGAAATATATGAAAGTCTAATGTTTATCAGTACATTACAGAAAATAATAATAGAACCTGGTGGTGGGCACCTGCGATGAAGGGGGCCGTCCAGCTGAAGAAGGAGGCCTATCGGGTTTTATTAGCCTGTGGGACTCCCGAGGCAGCAAACAGGTATCGGCAGGCCAAACGTGCCACAGCCAAGGCTGTCGCAGATGCAAAATCTCGGGCGTGGGAGGAGTTCGGTGAGGGCCTGGAGAGTGATTATCGGTTGGCCTCAAAAAGGTTCTGGACCGCCATTCGACGCCTTAGGAGGGGGAAGCAGTTCTCCACAAACACTGTTTACTGTCCAACCAGGAAGAGACCCCGGGATCGACCTAGAACACGCTGGAGGGACTATGTCCTTCGGCTTGTCTGGGACCGCCTCGGTGTCCCCCCCGGGAGAGTTGGAGGAGGTGGCTGGGGAGAGGGACGTCTGGACCGTTTTGCTTAGGTTGCTGCTCCCGCGACCCGAACCCGGACTTTGCAGAAGACGATGATGATGATGATGAGATTTTTGCATACACTATTAAAACAAGTATTCAACTATCACTTTCTCACGTGAAATCGACTAAAACTCACTAAAAATGTCTTGTTTTTTCATTTTTCTGGAGAGTACCCTCATAAAACTAGATAAAACCAGCAGCAAACTTACTAGTTTTCGTTGCAATTATTCACCGAGTTGGGTACAAGACACTATAATCCATACACCAGAAGAACGGCCGTGAAGTAGTCGCTCCATTTTGGATACTGTTTTGATATTAAAATGCTGTTTCAGCGAATAAAATAAAGGTTATGAAGACGATATGCTCGTAAACAATGCAGGCTAGTTGCTAAGGAAGATCTGAAACAAGCACACTGATTGGTCAGCTCGGGCTTGCACATCCGCAGTGCTCGTCATACGTGAACTTCCGGTTTACTTGCTGCTTCCGGTTTACTGTATGTTTACCTCTGACTTTCTCTTCAATAACAGTCATTAAGTTTATTTGTAAGATTGTGAATACACATCATTTCTGGAAAAGGACAGTGAAATGTCATCTGTTATGTCTAGCAGCATTAGTATCGATGTTAAATTCAACGCGAGAATTGGGCTTTGAAGATGCTGGAATGCTTGGCGTTCTTGAAGATTATTTCACCGGTGAGTATTCTTCTCTGCATGCAAAATTTGATTATGGAATTTTTTTGATTATTTGATTTGTGTGTAATCTTGTCTGGACTGGACATGCTGGATCATGGGTTGTTTAGTTGGTCAAGACCTGAAAAATACTTAAATGTTTCATTCCTTTTACAGATGAACAAACTGATGATGATGATGATGATGACAACTGTGTTGATGAAGACTTTGATTTTGATATTGATGATGAAGAGGCATCTGTTAATAAAAGTGTGCATGAGCGGTGTTTGTGAAGATGATGTGGTCCTTTCTGCTGAGCAGGACATGGATGAAGATAATGATGAGGACAGAGTTGATTAAGCTTACTTATATAAAGAGATCAGAGAGATTCGTTTTATATATAGTTGTCTTAATTTCAGTGTGATTGTTTGAACCTGACAGTGTTTTTTTTTTCAATCAGTATCATTTGAAGGCATTTGAACCTTTACTAGTCCGTCTCAAAAAATTAGCATATTGTGATGAAGTTAATTATTTTCTGTAATGTACTGATAAAAATTAAACTTTCATATATTTTAGATTTATTGCACACCAACTGAAATATTTCAGGGCTTTTATTGTTTTAATACTGATGATTTTGGCATACAGCTCATGAAAACCCAACATTCCTATCTCAACAAATTAGCATATTTCATCCGACCAATAAAAAAAAGTGTTTTTGATGTTGTTGTTTATTAAAAATCTGCCGCTGTTTCTGGTTCAAAAGTGGCTTGACCTGGGGAATGCGGCACCTGTAGCCCAGTCCACTGCTTCCACAGGTCCCCCAAGGTCTGGAATTGGCCCTTCTCCACAATCTTCCTCAGGGTCCGGTCACCTCTTCTGGTTGTGCAACGTTTCCTTCCCACAGACGTCCCACTGAGGTGGCTTGATACAGCACTCTGGGAACAGCCTATTCGCTCAGAGATTTCTTTCTGTGTCTTACCCTCTTGCTTGAGAGTATCAATGATGGCTTTCTGGACAGCAGTCAGGTCGGCAGTTTTACCCATGATTGCGGTTTTGAGTAATGAACCAGGCTGGGAGTTTTTAAAAGCCTCAGGAATCTTTTGCAGGTGTTTAGAGTTAATTGGTTGATTCAGATGATTAGGTTAATAGCTCGTTTAGAGGACCTTTTCATGATATGCTAATTTTTTGAGAGAGGAATTTTGGGTTTTCATGAGCTGTATGCCAAAATCATTCGTATTAAAACAATAAAAGACCTGAAATATTTCAGTTGGTGTGCAATGAATCTAAAATATATGAAAGTTTAATTTTTATCAGTACATTACAGAAAATAATGAACTTTATCACAATATGCAAATTTTTTGAGAAGGACTAGTACATATAGTCGGCCCCCAATTTACGAAGACCCCTTTGTACGAAATCCCCAGATTACGAAAAACATTTCCCTGAGCTTCCGTCCCCGAAATACGGAACAACCCTCTTATGAAAAGAAATTCAAAATTCAACTGCGCCAATCAAAATTTCACATGACGCACGAGTTGCTCTCTCATTGGCTGTCTCTCAACATCCCGCCCCGCTGGCTTCCCAGATAGAGAGAGAAGGAAGCTTCACTCTTTAATTTTGTTTTTTAAGTTGTTTTAATTCAGTAAATGTTTAATAAATGTGGGCGCATTTGAGCTCATCTGAAATTCCGATCCCTCAAGGAATCAAATTAAAGTTGAGTTTGTCAAGTGCGCTTTGAATTCACGTTTTGTGGGCGTGGCCCGCAGTGCCTGCACGAGAGAGAGACAGAGAGAGAGAGAGAGAGAGAGACAGAAGGAATAACGCTTTAGTTTTTAGTTTTTTAAGTTGTTTAATTCAGTTCATTTTCTGTAACCGCTTCAGCCTAATTAGGGTCGCAGGGAGGCTGGTGTCCATCCCAGCCATCTCAGGGCGAGGGCAGAGTACACCCTGGACAGCTCGCCAGCCCATCGCAGGGCGGAAACATGCTGACGGCTTTGCAGCCTACTCTTGTCGAAAGTCAGCAATGGTTCTTTTATATGCCTCACACCATGGACAGTGAGAGACATGGCTGGCCTTTGATAACCCAGTTAGCTGCACTGGGAGGACAGTGACAACCTTGTGGAGAGTGGGACTCGAACCCCCAACCTTTGGATCAGCGATCCGGCGCCTTATACCACTAGACCATCACTTCCCTTTGTTTAATTCAGGAAATGTTCAATAAATGTGGGTGCATTTGAGCTTATCTGGCATCCCGATTCCCTCAAGGAATCAAATTAAAGTTGAGTTTGTCAAGCAGGGAATGCGCTTTTAATTCCACGTCTTGTGGGCGTGGCCCGCAGTGCATGCACAAGAAGGAGATAGAGAGAGATAGAGAGAGAGAGAGAGAGAGAGAGAAAGAGATAGAAGGAGAGAGGTGTGTGTGTGTTAATAAAAATGTTTAATAATGGTTTAATTAATAAATATGTAAATAAAATGGTTTAATAAATCACTTTTTTACTTTTAACACATATTTCATACAAAATTGGTGTACTTTTATCATTTTTAAAGGATTTATGGGGTTTATCCAGTCCAAGGACTGGAGACTTGGAACGAATTAGGCGTTTAACTTGTAAGATGCGACCCCTACTTACGAAATCCCCACAATACGAAAAGGGCTCTGGAAAGGATTGATTTCGTAAATTGGGGGCCGACTGTATATATATATATATATATATATATTTTTTTTTTTTTTTTTTTTTTTTTTAACACACACACACAAAAAGAATTTGCATCAAAATGTTCCTCAAAATTGCATATTCTACCTCTCCACTTCTAAACTTCAAAAGGTATCCTAGGTCAAAGTTCACCAAGAGTATCTGGAGAGTAGAGTAATATAACAATTATCCACCTGGAAAACCCTTGAAGATTACCAATAGGGAATTCTGAATGTGCTCGAAGCCATTTATTTAGAGCATACTGACAGCCATTTTCTCTACAGTTTGTCAAGGATGTTCTTGAAACTTCAAGGATTTCATTTCACAGAAGATTGCTTACAGAGATATTTTAGTTGGAAGGAACTTTATTCAAAACCAAGGTTTGTGGTAGAACCCACAAAACAAAGATTATAAACACAAATGAAAATCATAGTCCTGCATATTGTAGTAAAACAACAAAAATAACTGGGATCTTGTCTGATTCTATTAGAATCGAGAGTTGGAGACTTGTAATTTTGTCAAGTCAGCTTAAAATGGCCAAAAAAGTGGTTGGTAAGGACAGAAGGCACCAACAGAGAAATAGTTGTGGTTTTAAAGTTTTGGGTCATATACATATCTTTCAACAAAACACACACACACACACACACACACACACACACACACACACACACACACACACACAGGTCAACAATCCAGTGTCTGATTTTATGTGATCTCCCAAAAATAGGCTCTGATTGTATGGTGCTGTATTGTACAACTATATAAATTTTGAAAATGTCATTGAAGAGTTCTGAGAGAACACACACCATTTGCAGCTACACTAACAACTTAAGCGGCCTTCACATGATGGCCCAGCATATGGAGAAAACAACAGTAACGCTGTCCTTTATGCATATCAGAACTCCGTGAAAGATCAATGGGTCGAAAAGCATCATGAGTATTATGGAGATGCAGCTCCATAATAGCTGATGGGAGGGAGCTGGGTCATGGGCATTATGGAGATGCAGCTCCCTTCTAGCCAATGGGAGGCCAGCAAGGCATGATGTTGGAAGATAGCCAATGGGAGGCCAGCAGGGCGGGATTTTGGGAGATAGCCAAATGGGAAAGCAACTCACGCACTGTGAATTTTTGGCACTTTCGTGACGTGAATTTGTTTCATATCCAGAGATGGAAATTTTATGTAAATGCATTTCGTAACCTGGATTTTTCATTTGTTGGGACTTCCGTAAGGCGAGGGTACCACTGTATTTATTCTTTTTAATTTTAATAAAGATACAATGTTATGCAGAGGTGTACTAATAATTTTATAGACAAATACTATTGATAGTTACGCACAAGGTGGTACAAGGGGGCATGAAATGTTTTTTTTCCTTTTTAGAGGGGGCGTCACAGAAAATAATTGAGAAGCACTGGTCTATGCGCAGTTAGAAAGCTTCTTGCTTATCCAAAGTAAGTTTGAAGGTAAATTCAGCTGACTTCTTTCTCATCATCCACATGACTTATCCACACGACTTATCTACACTCGTGAGCTTGAATTCTTTCCTCTTGGCCCTGGGCTTCTTTTGCTTTCCAGCTGGTACTGTTACGTATGTGGAGAGAGGCTGCTGAGAAATGTTTGGACTGGGAGTCTTGGATGTTAAAGCTTTTTGGGTGCAGCTGGGATGCAGCAGCTGAAGGTGTGGATGGTAGAGAAGAAGCATTGAATGTTATGTTTGCCTAGAGAATCAGTTTGTTCAGTCCATCACTCAAGAATTAATTTGTCTGGAATTTTTATGCATCTGTGCATATTCAGACTTTTGCCTTTTTTTTTTTTTTTTTTTTTTTTTTTTTTGCTGTTTTATACTGCAATCCCCCAGTGCAGATAACTGGGTTATCAAAGGCGGCCATGTCTCTCACTGTCTAGGGTGAGAGGCATGTAAAAGAACCATTGCTGACTTTCGTAAAGAGTAGGCTGCAAAACCGTCAGCGTGCTTCTGTCCCTTGCTAAAGGGTTGTGACAGGAAGGGCATCTGACGTAAAAACCCATGCCAAATCCAATGTGCGAATCAGATGATTTGGCGAGACTTGGCGAGAATGGGGAAAAGGCTGAAAAGAAGAAGTTTTATACTACAATCATTTCCCAAGGGAATCTTTGGGCTTCTTCATTTAACCCATCCATTTTTCAATTTGTTATAGTGTGAAGGCCACTTTGGGGTGTAGGGGGCTCTGGATAAAGGTAGTACCTTTGTGTCCAGTCAGCTGTGCTCTGCTTAGGTAGAGTAGATAGGCACACTGGTCCTTGTCCATCTCCTAACTCTCTCACGTGCTGGCTCCAAGTGCCACACACCGGCCACTTTAGATAAACTAGTAGCTGAAACAGGAGTAATAGTAACACAAATATATACGGCAGGAACAAATAACTTATGTTTCATTGTCTCCTAAAATGAAAACCATAGCTAAAAGAGTCTATACTTGAAAATTTTCAAAAACTATGCATGTATGTAGCATTTTCTCCCAGAGTTATCACACTAACAAGTCTTGACAAGCTCAGTACCACAATTTCAAGCAAGGGACCCATTCCTGTGTCATTTTCTTTTAAATAACTGTCATTTACTTTTTATCCAATATCTAAAAAGTGACCTTGAAACAAGGTCATGGTAATCCTTATCCAAATCCCACAAAATTTGGCACTCTGGGAGACCCCTGCACCAATTTTGGTGATCCAATGTTACTTCAAAAGTTAAAGCACTATGTTGGACAGACAGACAGACAGACGGACAGAACCAATTTGTATAGCTCCTACTCTACTTACCTTTAGTGATGGCAAGAGTTAAACATGTACATACGTGCAATTTGTGCAAGGAATCATAAAAAAGGACGATTTTTTAGTAAGTTCTTGTACAGTATACTAGTCCTTCTCAAAAAATTAGCATATTGTGATGAAGTTCATTATTTTCTGTAATGTACTGATAAAAATTAAACTTTCATATATTTTAGATTCATTTCACCCTAGCTGAAATATTTCAGGTCTTTTATTGTTTTAATACTGATGATTTTGGCATACAGCTCATGAAAACCCAAAATTCCGATCTCAAAAAATTAGCATATCATGAAAAGGTCCTCTAAACGAGTTATTAACCTAAACATCTGAATCAACCAATTAACCTGAGGCTTTTAAAAACTCCCAGCCTGGTTCATTACTCAAAACCGAAATCATGGGTAAGACTGCCAACCTGACTGCCGTCCAGAAGGCCATCACTGACACCCTCAAGCAAGAGGGTAAGACACAAAAAGAAATCGTTGAGCGAATGGGCTGTTCCCAAAGTGCTGTATCAAGCCACCTCAGTGGGACGTCTGTTGGAAGGAAAAAATGTGGCAGAAAACGCTGCACAACCAGAAGAGGTGACTGGACCCCGAGGAAGATTGTGGAGAAGGGCCGATTCCAGACCTTGGCGGACCTGTGGAACCAGTGGACTGGGCTACAGGTGCCACATTCCCCATGTCAAGCTACTTTTGAACCAGAAACAGCGGCAGAAGAAAGTACTTTTTTTGGATGAAAGCAAATTTTGCATGTCATTCGGAAATCAAGGTGCCAGAGTCTGGAGGAAGACTGGGGAGAAGGAAATGCCAAAATGCCTGAAGTCCAGTGTCAAGTACCCACAGTCAGTGATGGGGTGCCATGTCAGCTGCTGGTGTTGGTCCACTGTGTTTTATCAAGGGCAGGGTCCATGCAGCTAGCTATCAGGAGATTTTGGAGCACTTCATGCTTCCGTCTGCTGAAAAGCTTTATGGAGATGAAGATTTCATTTTTCAGCACGACCTGGCACCTGCTCACAGTGCCAAAACCACTGGTAAATGGTTTACTGACCATGGTATTACTGTGCTCAATTGGCCTGCCAACTCTCCTCACCTGAACCCCATAGAGAATCTGTGGGATATTGTGAAGAGAAAGTTGAGCGACACCAGATCCAACACTGTGGATGAGCTTAAGGCCGCTATCCAAGCATCCTGGGCCTCCATAACACCTCAGCAGTGCCACAGGCTGATTGCCTCCATGCCACACCACATTGAAGCAGTCATTTCTGCAAAAGGATTCCCGACCAGGTATTGAGTGCATAACTGAACGTAATTATTTGAAGGTTGAAATATTTATATTGAAATATTTCAGTTGGGATGCAATGAATCTAAAATATACGAAAGTTTAATTTTTATCAGTACATTACAGAAAATAATGAATTTTTCACAATATGCTAATTTTTTGAGAATGACTAGTACTAGGCTATGCATAAATCCCTTCCAAGTGTGAAGTAAAATAAAGTATTTACTTATTCATTCTTGCAGTCACCTGTCAAACCACTTAATTCTACTTGGGTCACAGGGAGGCTTGAGGATCTCAGCTGTCAGCATCTCAGCTGACTCTGAGGTAAGACGAAGCTGACGCTCCTTCGCAGGCCCAACACACACTCTGCCATTCATACTCACATCTCGGGGCAATCTGGAACAGCCAATTTGCCTAATGTGCATGTTTTTGGATTGTGGGAAGAATCTGAAGTACCCGGAGGGCACACATGCATGGAGAGAACATGTAGAAACCAACCAAAACTCCTTCACTGAGCCCACTTGATCTCATGTCATAGTTGCTGTGAGGCAGACACTAACCAGTATTTAATTGTGGATTTAAAACATGTTCAATTTATTATGCTGTACTTCACACATGATTTATTTTCATATCTACTACCAAATCTTATGTGTACAGAACATGCATATCACATTACTTTAAAGTATAAAATGAAAAATACTGTACAGCTATAAATACAGTATAATTAAAAATAAATTGCAGATATCAGCACAGGGCAAAATATCTGTTCAAGAAAGACACTGTGGATGTGGATGGAAAGACAGTGTTTATGGGTGTAACACAAAGTTTGTTTGTTTTCGTCTCCTTCGTTATCAGCGTCTGACCATCTCATTTCAGTGAGTCTACTTCCATCGGGCATGTCCACCACCTGCCTTGCAGCTTACTCACCCACACACTCTCTCTCTCTCTCTCTCTCTCTGTCTACACACACGCACACACACACACACACACACACACACACACACACACACACACACACACACACACACACACACACTCACCATGGCCCACAGTTCTCCCCCCACCCAAGGAAAAATATTAAATGCTCCATCTATAGGACTGACTGACAGGTAAAAACCACTGCACTGAAAGAAGACTTTAAAAGAGGAATGTGAAATACCTTCATCCATTAGGGGATGAAAAACAGAATAGGCTTAAGTCAGGTATGCATTATCTATCAATACCTGCATTATGAGCACATCTGTACTGCAGAAAAGAAGCATGTGGTCTCTGTGTGTCACTTGATTCTTCTTATTAATTACTTGAATCTCCACAGTAATTTACTGAAATTAAATGTTTCTCAGCTCCATCACAAATCTGTCAGTGTATATACGCTGTATCATTTCCTAGAATTCCATTTATGATTATTTTTGTTGCCATTAGCTGTTTTTCAGATGCATTCCCAGGTTTAAAATTACTTACACTCCATCTGTTTCTGTTTAACTCATCTCCTCTTCCACAAGAGCACAATAAGAGGTTTAATTTTAGGTTTGGAGGCTTTTGATTTTAATAATGAGATAAATCTGTGAGGAAGCATATAAAATAAACAATGTCTGGCTTTTAGTTTGTCCTTAATGCCTTATGGTTTCACCACAAGATTCACATTAACTTTGACGGCACTACTAATTAAAAATAGACATTCTGAATACAGTAGGCCCTCGTTATTTGCGTTATTTTGTATTATATCACCAGAGGTGAAAGAGTGGTCATTGGGGCAGACTTCAACGGACATATTGGTGCAGGAAACAGAGGGGACGAGGAAGTGATGGGTAGGTTTGGTATCCAGGACAGGAACGCAGAAGGACAGATGTTGGTAGATTTTGCAAAAAGGATGGAAATGGCTGTGGTAAATACTTTCTTCCAGAAGAGAGAGGAGCATAGGGTGACTTATAAAAGTGGAGATAGGAGTACACAGGTTGACTACATCTTGTGCAGGCGATGTAATTTGAAGGAAGTCAGTGACTGCAAAGTAGTAGTGGGTGAGAGTGTTGAGAAGGTGCGCAGCGTTTGGTTAGCATGACGGAGCTTAACAGTACTGTAATTAAACACACACACACTAAAAAAGTACATGCATAAAGTATGCACGAATAAGGGAAAAAAGGGCGTTACATCATCTCAACCAATCAGCAGGAGGGAGTGCAGCCATTGGCTGAATTTGAATTTTTTTTTTTAATAATTTAAAAAAAAAAGAAAAGAAAAAAAAGGCCCCTGACTTTTCCTTCCCTCTAAACATTTTCCCGGAAGTAAAATTGAGTCAATCAACACTGTCAACTTTAGCACATGATACATTGAACCAATCAGCATGAACATAAACAAAACACATGGCCAGGAACCTCTTTTAAATTTATAAAGTTAGCGAGCAGGAGAATCGAGTCAAAAATACTCGTCATCACTTTCTGATAGGTCCATATCTGTTGCGTCACTCCATTCATTCAGAGCATCCGATAGTTTTGCTGTAACAGTTTCTAATGGTTCATCGGTTGTTGGACATTTACCATGAGAACACAGCAAAATATTTTCCTGTTTTTAAAGCACAGCAGAACAAATAAAATAAAAAATACATCCTTATTTAAACTCATTCAACTTATTTATGCCTTAATATCTTCGTCTATCTTCAAATGCAGCCGTGAGGGGGGGGGCACAAACCAGTGTCTCTCCCTCACGCCGGTCCCAAGCCCGGATAAATGCAGAGGGTTGCGTCAGGAAGGGCATCCGGCGTAAAACAAATGCTAAATAAACTATGCGAATCACAAGAAAGAATCACATACCGGATCGGTCGAGGCCCGGGTTAACAACGACCACCATCAGTGCCGTCAACCAACAGGGTGCTGATGGAAATTGGACTACTGTTGGTCGAAGACGTAGAAGAAGGAGAGGCGGGAGGCATGTCCGTTTCCAGAGAGAGAAGAGGAAAGGCATGAGTCTAGGACTGAAAGTAGGGACTTTGAACGTTGGAACTATGGCAGGAAAAGGTAGAGAGCTGGCTGACATGATGCAGAGGAGGAAGGTGGACATACTGTGTGTTCAGGAGACCAGGTGAAGGGGGTCGCAAGGCTAGAAGCATAGGAGCAGGGTTTAAGCTGTTTTATCACGGTGTGGATGGGAAGAGAAATGGAGTCGGAGTCATCTTGAAGGAGGAGTTTGCCAGGAATGTTCTAGAAGTGAAAAGAGTGTCAGACAGAGTGATGAGTCTCAAGTTAGAAATTAAAGGTGTGATGGTCAATGTTGTTAGTGCTTATGCCCCACAGACAGGATGTGAGCGAGAAGAGAAGGAGAGATTCTGGAGGGAGTTAGATGAAGTGATGCAGAGTACCCCCAGAGGTGAAAGAGTGGTCATTGGGGCAGACTTCAATGGACATGTTGGTGCAGGAAACAGAGGGGACGAGGAAGTGATGGGTAGGTTTGGTATGCAGGACAGGAGCGCAGAAGGACAGAGGTGGGTAGATTTTGCAAAAAGGATGGAAATGGCTGTGGTGAATACTTTCTTCCAGAAGAGTGAGGAGCATAGGGTGACTTATAAAAGTGGAGGTAGGAGCACACAGGTAGACTACATCTTGTGCAGGCGATGTAATTTAAAGGAAGTCAGTGACTGCAAAGTAGTAGCGGGTGAGAGTGTTGCCAAACAGCATAGGATGGTGGTGTGCAGGATGATGCTGATGGTGAGGAAGGTGAAGAAGGCAAAGGCAGAGCAGAAGACAAAGTGGTGGAAGTTGAAAAAGGAAGAGTGTCAGGTTGTCTTCAAGGAGGAGTTGAAACAGGCTTTGGGTGGTCAGGAAGTGCTTCCAGATGACTGGACAACTTCAGCTAATGTGATCAGGAGACAGGTAGGAGAATACTTGGTGTGTCATCTGGAAGGAAAGTAGATAAGGAGACTTGGTGGTGGAATGAGGAAGTGCAGGAGTGTGTACAAAGGAAGAGATTCGCTAAGAAGAAGTGGGACATTGAGAAAACCGAAGAGAGTAAACAGGAGTACAGGGAGACACAGCGTAAGGCAAAGGTAGCAGTGTCAAAGGCCAAACAGAGCGCGTTTGATGACTTGTATGCTCGGTTGGAAAGTAAGGAGGGAGAAAATGATTTATATAGGTTGGCACAGCAGAGAAATAGAAATGGGAAGGACGTGCAGCAAGTTAGATTGATAAAGGACAGAGAGGGAAATGTATTGACTGATGACAGAAGTGTGTTGGGAAGATGGAAAGAGTACTTTGAAGAGCTGATGAATGAGGAAAATGAGAGAGAAAAAAAGAGTAGAAGAGGTGACTGTTGAGGACCAGGAAGTAGCAAAGATTAGTAAGAGTGAAGTGAGGAGGGCATTGAAGAGGATGAAGAATGGAAAGGCAGTTGGTCCTGATGACAGACCGGTGGAGGTATGGAAGGGTCTAGGAGAGGTAGCAGTAGATTTTCTGACAAGAACATTTAACAAGGTCTTAGAGAGTGAGAGGATGCCAGAGGAATGGAGGAGAAGTGTGCTGGTGCCCATTTTTAAGAACAAGGGAGACGTGCAGAGTTGTGGCAACTATAGAGGGATAAAGTTGATGAGCCATACGATGAAGTTATGGGAAAGAATAGTGGAAGCTAGACTAAGGGCAGAAGTCAGCATTTGTGAACAACAGTTTGGTTTCATGCCAAGAAAGAGCACCACAGATGCAGTGTTTGCCTTGAGGATGTTAATGGAGAAGTACAGAGAAGGTCAGGGGGAGTTGCATTGTGCCTTTGTGGATCTGGAGAAAGCATATGACAGGGTGCCGAGAGAAGAACTGTGGTATTGCATGAGGAAGTCTGGAGTGGCAGAGAAGTATGTTAGAGTGGTGCAGGACATGTATGAGAGATGTAAGACAGTGGTGAGGTGTGCTGTCGGTGTGACACAAGAGTTCAAGGTGGAGGTGGGACTGCATCAAGGGTCAGCTCTCAGCCCCTTCTTGTTTGCTATGGTGATGGACAGGCTGACAGACGAGGTTAGACAAGATTCCCCATGGACTATGATGTTTGGAGATTACATAGTGATCTGTAGTGAGAGCAGAGAACAAGTGCAGGAAAATCTAGAGAGGTGGAGGTATGCCCTGGAAAGGAGGGGAATGAAGATTAGCCTCAGTAAGACAGAATACATGTGCATGAATGACAAGGACCAAAGAGGAATGGTGAGATTACAGGGAGCAGAGATAAGGAAGGTGGAGGATTTTAAGTACTTAGGCTCAACAATCCAGAGCAATGGAGAGTGTGGAAAAGAGGTCAAGAAGCGTGTGCAGGCAGGTTGGAATGGTTGGAGAAAAGTGTCCGGTGTGATGTGTGATAGGAGGGTATCGGCAAGAATGAAAGGAAAAGTGTACAAGGCGGTGTTGAGGCCAACGATGTTGTATGGGTTAGAAACAGTGGCCCTGGGGAAAAGACAGGAGGCAGAGTTGGAGGTAGCAGAGATGAAAATGTTGAGGTTCTCTTTGGGAGTAACGAGGATGGATAGGATTAGGAATGAGCACATCAGAGGGACAGCACATGTAAGACGTTTTGGAGACAAAGTCAGAGAGGCTAGATTGAGATGGTTTGGACATGTACAGAGGAGGGATAGTGAGTATATTGGTAATAGGATGCTGAGGCTGGAACTACCAAGCAAAATGCCTAGAGGAAGACCAAAGAGACGATTCATGGATGTGGTGAAGGAGGACATGAAGGTCCTTGGTGTAAGAGAAGAAGATGCAAAGGATTGGGTGAGATGGAGGCAGATGATTCGCTGTGGCGACCCCTGAAGGGAAAAGCCGAAAGGAAAAGAAGAAGAAGAAGATCTTCGTCTATCTTCACCTTTCTCTTCAATCCTGTTAGAAAATTTTCCGTGTTGTTTCTTGAGGGGTTGTTTTCTGCACTTCATATCGTTTGCTCGTGCTAAAAACTGCTACACCATAGCGTGACAATGACAGGGCCAATGCCAACTAGTGGAATGGAGGTGCAATTACACTTCATTCTCATACACTATTCCATAAAAGCATGTTCCCCAGGGTCATATGTGCTCCCCCCGGCATCACACCGTGCCCCCCTGGCATCAAAAACGCACACTCCACTGTTTGAGAAACACATACACACACAGCGAGATAGATATAGATTATTGATATATGTGTAACAAACTTTGCCATTATTTGTCTAAAATGGCAACATTTATGTTTCTTGATAATTGGATCCCATTCCTTTATGCAGTTTTACTAAATTTCTCTGGTAAGGCTATCTGCCAGATTTTGAAATTTGGAGGCCGGCAAAATGAGAACTCACGACTGGTTCAGTGTCTTTTGGGAAGGGACAGCCAGCCCCTTTTAGCCTGGGTTTATACAAGGGCACAATGTCCACGATCATCGATTCAAAAACCCACAGAGGGCCACAATTTATGACCATGTTTGCAGTGCATCATGTTTGCAAGTTCATCACGATTCCCTATGATAGCACATTAAGGTCTGTTATGCTATGTTAAGGTATGTTAAGCTCTACGTACTGTGCTTTACTACAATTCCCACGTTCTATCACAATCAGCGTTAAATTGTAATAAAAACAATAATCATCAGAGCAAAATTTTTTACATTCAAAAACTTTGCCACAATCAGGAAGATCATCACGAATCAACCAAGTTCAAGATCATCACGATTCGAACTCCATGAACTACTACTACCACCCACGACCACCGCTCCTCACAATTCACTCAAATGTCCCAGTTTAAATCCAGGGTTAAGGGTCCTATGGTTGATTGAAATTTTTGAAATTTTGAATTTTTTTTTTTGCAATAATGAGAATAAATTAGATTTGAATAAACTAATCACATGACAATTTGCTGATTCTCAATGCAAGCTCATTATACTGTTAGTTTGCTGTGCATATGTGTAAAGTGAACAGGGTTAAATCTTACAAGCACAATTCAGAGAGATTTCCTGTGTGTGTGTGTCTGTGTAAAAAGTGTGCGCGCGCAAGCCTGTTCAATAGGTAGTATGTCGAGGCCATCTTCTATGATTAGTACGTGAAATGTTTAGGTAAAAGACAAACTCTTATGAAAAATTTTCATAATCGACCTAGCGCTCACAGTCTCTTGACCTGTTCTGCATTTTATTAAGGTGAAATACTACTTCCCTTTAAAGTAATTTTTTTATATTTCATCTCGGACCTCTCTCTGACTGCCTGACAATGACAGTCACATTCTTTTGTGGCATTCTAATACAACCACTGTGTTTGAATTATGAAAAACATTAATTCTCTCCCTCTCTCTCTCTCTGTCAAACACTCTCACACACACACACACACACACACACACACACACACACACACACACACACACACACACACCCAGCAGATGTTTCCAGGAATTCATGGATTAGATGATTGAAAATATTAAGCTAAATTGAGCATTGTTTGAGTGCATGTGTACTTGACACACCATATCTAAACACCAGACACCAAACTAGACACATGCATCAGATACAGACACTGTAATGCACTGTGACTGAGAAGTAGAATAAATTCTACAACAAAGACTGTAAATGTGACCTAATCTTTAATGTTGTGTGTATTGTATTTTCTTCACACTGTCTCTACGTTTCTGTACCCATTGATTTTTGAACTTAATCACTGGTCTAATTCCAATCCTTACTTTTAGGGCTAAAATCTAACTTTTTCCCTTTTGATTAGTGCTACAGTAGATTTTTTCAAAAGGTCAACATACAGCAGCACTAGCTATAGTGTTACCAGAGACATGAGCTGTAATACGGATTTCATTCATTCATAGCAGCCACAGCCGAGCTACATTCCTGGTGCTCCATAGGATTTTTTTTTTTTTTTTTGCCCTTCTTGTACTTCCCATAGCATGCAACCTTACAGTGCAAAGATAGAAGCGATGGGGTTGCAACTCCACACATCGCCAAATACTGATACCGCATGTGATTAATCAATGGAGAACATGTGTCTTCCTTTTGGCTTTTTTCCCTTTTACTTGGGAATCGCCACAGTGAATCATCTGATTTGCACGTTTTGGAGAACATAAATACCCATTTTATATAAAAGTCTGTTTCTTGCAACCATTATTAACTGTGTGACCAATCTGACCAAATTAATGTAATGACAATATCCAAAAGGCAGGTTTACACTTAGGCTGTTACAGTGCAGTCGTATCTGGAGTTATATTCTACACTGCAGTGATATCAGAGGAGTAGGAAGCACAAAAAATTTGCTACTGAATCATGATTAAAACTCCAAACAGAAGACATGGAAATTATTCTCAGCCAATTCTGGGTGAAGGCAGGATACACCCTGAACCATAGCATAGCATAGACCATAGCAGAGCAAACACAGACACACACACACACACACACACACACACACACACACACACACACACACACACACACAGCTGGGGAAATTTGGATTCAATCAGGCTACTATACATTCTTTTAGACTGAGGGAGGATACTGAAGTACCCAGAGGAAATCCACGCAAGCACAAGGAGCTCCACAGGAAAATGCCCCGAGCCCAGTAATCAAACCCAAGACGTTCTTGCTGTGAGGCGAACATGATCAAAAAAAAGCAATCAGGAAGTTTTCATCTGCCACTCCAATTCGGGAAATGTTAAACATCAATGGTTTCTTGGGGTAAAAAGCATTATTCCAAAGGAGAGTCCCTGAATCTAATGGAGGACACTGGTTCCCAAGTGACACATCGACAAGGAAATAACACGTTGAATCCAAGCTGATGCACTCAGCCATCCTCCGGACGTCCAACAGTGAGAGATATTCGGCTGAGCTCTCCTGGGAGTCCTCCCTGTCACTTAAAGCAATCACCAGCCTCAGTGAAGATCGCTGAAGTGAATAGTCCCTCTCACGTTCTATAACAGGGCTCTTCAGCAACATCCTTTTGTAAATGAAAAAAAAATTGTGAATGATCTGGCACCTGTCATGGAGTCGGATGTATTAGGAAGAAATTAAACAATGAGTTTACAAATTTGGTGTTACGGAAGCAGGAAAAATGAGCAAGAATAAGGATCTGATTTTATCTGAAAAAGGCAACATTGTGATGGCTAAATGATTGGGTCTATTAATCTCCAAAATATCAGGTCTTGTGGGGTGTTCCTGGCATGGAATAGTAGGTAGCTGCCAATACTACTCCAAGAAATGCGACCCGCTCATCTGGCAAAACTGTCAGGGGTGCACAAGTCTCTGATGGGTGTGAGAAGTGAAGGCTTGTATATCTGATCCCACAGAAGAGCTACTGTAGCACAAACTGCTGAAACTCTTTATGTTGGCCATGATAGAAAGGTGTCAGAACACACATAGTGTTTTGAAAATTGCTGTATAAACCACACACCCACACACAACCTACCATCTGAGTTTGACTAACGGTGTACTTAGTCTGTGTTCTAACAAACCAGTACAAGAATATATTCACTGATAAAGACTTTGAAGCACTTCTGTAAGTCGCTCTGGATAAGAGCGTCTGATTCTTTTCCTTTTGGCTGTTCCCTTCTGGGGTCGCCACAGAGAATAATCTGCCTCCATCTTCCTTTTAGTCATATTAATGATTCACATGTTTGATTTGGCATAGGTTTTTACGTTGGATACCCTTCCTGACACGACCCTTAACAAGGGCAGAAACACGCTAACGGCTATGCAGCCTATAACCTTGTGGAGAGTGGGACTTGAACCCCCAACCTTAGGATCATTGATCCAGTACCTTTTACCGCCAGGCCACCACTACCATGGCTAACAGCGTCTGCTAAATGCTGTAAACGTACATGTAAATATGGGGCTGCCTAGGTGCAGACCAGTCAAGTGCTGTTAATGTTATGGCTGAGTAGTGTATACACAATGAACTTGGGAGAAATTGTCACATATAAGCTCATTTTTGGTCTCAAGAGGTTAAAATATAAACGTGGCGCTATAGTGGATATAAAAATTCTACACAGCTCTGGTAAATATCCAGGATTTGGAGCTATACAAAATGAGTTTATTTTTTATATTATTTCACAATTTGTTTAATCTTTATGTGACCTATGTACTGAGTTTACATTTCTGTTTTAGATTTTTACTTAAAGTTCAGTGTATAGAATACGTGTTTGTATTCTGCTCTTGACAGCGTATAACTTGAAAAAAAAATTAGGAAGAAAAATAAAAATTGGTGTGTAATTATGCATGCATTCTAATAATTGGGGCTATTAGTTGTGCATTATGCATAGAATTTACCAAATCCTTTTCAAAAACATGTTAAATAGTAGTCAGTACATGATCAATTGAAGCGAATCAAATTAACACCAAATAACGTTTAGCTATTCTAGTAGGATTTTTCTGACATTCTTTAGTTTCATTAAATGTATAGCAAAGAGCTTACAAAATGTTACAAAAGTAGACAGAATAATTTTCGAGGCATCAGATACACCATGGAGCACAGTGAAGTCATCAACAAGCAGAGAAAATAATGGCACACTACAAAGAACTGGGCAACCCTTCAAAACTGGTAGAAATGGAGGCTGCCGAGAGGCCTAGAGTAAAGTTATGGAAACGTTACGGAAAATTTCCACAGCTTTAAAATAGTGGAGCAACATGAAGTCTGTGCACATAAGAGGTTCTTTGCAATTGCACAGATTTGAAGTACTTTTGGAATAAAGAGCAGGTAAAGGCTGCTAACTCAAAAGGTTATGCTGATAGACTTTGATTCAGAAGAATTAATGCTGTTATAAAGTAAAAAGGTGCTTCAGTAGTGTTAGGTGTGTATATTTATGCAATCATGGTTATTCCACTTGAAAACAAAAATGTGTTTTTTAGTTGAATTGCATTAGTTATAGGACACAAAGAGAAAATTTTATGAAATTATTTATCTTGGTTCCATTTTATAATTGGCTTGCAGAGTTATATCAATTGCATGTACATTTTATCGAGATAAAACATTTTTTCAGGGTGCGAAATTAAGGCTGGTCCACCAGCATTTTCATGGGAGGTCCAGAAAAATCCAACCCAATACCGGCCCCCGTGTCAGGCAGAAGGTCTTTTCAGTAAAATGAACAATCCGCCATCGCCTAAGATAGGACACTTCATAAACTTGATAAAGTAACACTAATAGTTACAGACCGTCCGTGTTTTGTTTGCATTGGTGCGACATCTTTCGGCGATGGGGAAAATTACGGTGCAATAAATTGGTGTCGACTCATTAATTAATATTGGAAATCATAACATTGATAATTTTGGATCGTCATTATGTATTAAATCAATACATAATTAAATCAATTCAAATGAAGCACTCATTGATCTAGCTGAAGAGGAATGTGAGTCAGACGATTATGTGGAGAGTGAGGTTGATGATAAGAAAAGGAAGCGACATAGATGATAAGAAACAGGACAGAAGCTAAAACTGAAGGAAAATCTCAAATAATTTACTTATGAATATGATATTTGATTGAATATGATTATAGAATGCTATCTTGAGACAACTTTGATAATTACTGATTTCGATGTCAAGTTTTAAGAACAGAATTAGACTCTTGACCTAGAGACTCACTGTAGTTCTTGCTGACATCTTTTTGTTCGCATTGTTATTCTTTGTTCACCGAGTTTTAATTTGATCAGCAGAATAATAAAGATTTGTATATGATAGAGAATTGATTTACATGCACGTTTCTTATTCAGTCGTAGCTATTATACACCAAACATATAGACAGGTGAACAAGTGAATGAAAAATAATAATAATAACAGATCATCGCATAATTAATCATTCCAGAAAAGTGGGGTCCAGTAAAATTCTTAGGGGTCCTGGAGATTTTGTTTTCTTCTGCCTGCCCCCATGTCCACGTAAAATGTTCATCATTTCATGCCCTGTTTTTTCTTTTACATAAGGAATAATTTCCCTTTGGCATTTTAAGCTGATGCAGATGCAGCCTCATGCCTTTCAGCTGTTCAAACAGAAATCCCTCTCCCTTTCTTTGTGTGTGCACGCATGTACATGCACAGACACTGTATAAACGGCTGCACTGAAGCAAAATAAATAGAATCGCACTGCTACAATATTCTACAGCAAGCATAACAAGACATGAAGCACTGTAGCAGGATTCACATGTTAAATGAAAGTAACACGAAACAAGACAATTCAAAGAAATTCCATATGTCCTGCATTTGCATGCTGTATTGCAGCTCGGGGATCAGTCTGTAATGCTGAGATGTAATGAGATTTGTGCGCTTTAGGTACAGTGTTTCATTTAAAATTTCTCTACAACAATCAGTCACAATACTTAATACCCCATCCTACCTAGGAGAGTTAATACTGACTCATTGAATAAAATATGAAACACCATGAGAAATGCATCCAGCGGTATATAATCATACATACTCTGCAGCAATCAGTGACTTTTCTTCAACAAAGGTAAAATAAGGCCTGCTCTATGTATGCTGTTCATCATCACTGTTTTAAAAGCTCAAACACAGAACTGTACAGGATGACAATCTGTGTTACCTGTATTGGTCAAAATATCAAGTCTGGAAGCACGTATTAAATGGAGATAGGTAGTAAGATTGTAATACAGTATATGGCTTTTGTGTTGCGTTTTTACACATATTGTATAATCATAAGCAGTGAATCCTGGCTCTTTGAGAATTAGTGCATTACATACACAGACCTCATGCCAAAAAAAAGATGAGCTGTAATATTTTGTTGGACCACCTTTAGCTTTAATTATCTTTAGCATACATTTGCAGTGACATTGTTAGGAAAAAAACCCATGCACTGTCACATATTTCAGTCCTGATTTGTGTTATTTTTTCACTGAGATACATCACAAACCAGATGAATCACCACAGCACATCTCAAACAGACCTGTTACACAGTTTTAGTCAAATTCTGTGATTTCTTGTTCCATTGTGTACATGGAAATGCTCTCACTTTCGCTCTTAAACATTAAAAGTTTAAATAAACTTTTTATATTATTTGATTACATATTGAATGGCAGTAAACCATTCAACTTCAAGTGTTTACATGAGCTCTGACCACGGTTAGTCAAATTTTAATGGTTCATCCCTATCCTTCCAGGTGTTACTAATATGCTGGAAAGTTCCAATTCCATTGATTTCAGTAATCCCCTCAATTGCTTTTATAAGCCTGATGCAGGCCAATAAATCAAACTTTCTGAAACAAAATCTCATCTACAACCATGGAATTTGTAATCTGATATGGTTATTTATGAATTGGGAAGATATACACTTCAATTCAGGTTAAATAACCTGTTACCATCTGGAAAAAAAATAACCACAGTAACCATTCAATCAAAGTCTCTTACTTATCTGTTTATTTAAATATTAGTGGTTTTTATGGCAGCGTGATGTGTGTTTTGACCCTGACCATGTGTTTTACCGAAATTATGGGTAACCTTTTAATCAGTCTGCTAACATCACCACGACCATTACAATCTTGAATATCCCAGACAATACTCTGGTTACAAATCATCTCGGATTCAATTTAGTACACTGAAGCAGGCCAGTCACAAACACCACTTACACACGATTGTCTTACTATTTTCATGAATGAAGCTAATTAATTCTGCATCTGTACCTAAAGCTACCCTTAACTTAAACCCATCATTTTTTTATTCTAAATATTAATTTCTCTGGTTTCCCTCCACAGTCAAAAAAAACATTCACATTAGGCTAACTGGCTGTACCAAAATGTCCCTAGGTGCAAGTGTGAATAGTTTGTGTGTGTGTTGGCCATGCGATGGACTGGCGGGCTGCTCAGGGTGTACTCTGCTTTCAGAATTAGATTTTAGAGCAGTCCACCCAAATCACAAGAAATGAAAAAAATGAAAAAACACTCAGACAGACATAGTGATCTGTGTTAGAGACAATGAATGAAGGCCTGGTGTATATTCACTCACAAGGGTCACGCAAAGGGCATAATTTAAAAGGACAACCAGTGGCCATTGCTCAGTCAGCTGAGATAGGCTCACGCCTACCCGTAATCCTACTGATGATCTTTCATGAGTCTTTTATGTATTTTTCATCACTCGTTACTGCCTTACACATGATCACAGTAGCAGTCTGTCTTACACTTGTCTGCTGCAACATTTTATGCCAGTGTGTGCAGAGCTTTTCAACTCTCTGTAATCAAACAGCACCTTCTACTGGACCGTGTACAGCATTAATCTTCTCTGACAATCTACAACAGTTGTCTCACCTTAATTCATACCATACAGGCATAGGTCATGCTGATGATGTGTCTAGTTAACAGGAATTAAACCTGATTTGAATCTGCTACCACCCACGACTGGAGGATGCCTGACTAACTGCAATTTTCTTTTCCAATATCAATTCATTTACTTTGAGCCGCTCCTGAAAAGTTAATTCATTGTAGGTTGATCCCAAGTTTCTATGAAAACCATTTTACTGTATTAATAAGAGAAAGAGAAAGAAAGTGAGGGAGATAGAGAGTAATAGAGAGATTGTGGTTCCTGTGGCAGATATATGACACACCTGTCTCCTTGATCATTTTCATGTTTGCTCTGCACTTAGAATGAGAGAGGGGGGTGTGCTTGCATACGTGTGTGTCTGCATGTCTAGACGTAGTCATTATATGCTTCTGTGCATCTCTTTGTACACACCATTGTGAAAATACAAGAGTAAGGAGGTTACACTGCAAATTTGTGTTTAATACACTGTACCAGTCAAAACTTTGTACACAATTTCTACTTATAAAATAAAACAAAATACAAATAAAAACATTTTAATCTCACAGTACAAAGTCACACATAGGGGTAATTTGGAAAAGATAATTAGCCTACTATGCATGACTTTGGACTGTGGGAGGAAAATGGAGCACCTGGTTTAAACCCACACAAGCATGGCGGGAACATGCAGACTTCACACAGAAATGCTCTCACTCAGCCTGGGACTCAAAGCCAGGCTACATATATAAAAATAAAATAGCACACTACAGCAAACAGCATTAATACATTTTGTAGCTGTAACTACCGAATACAAGTGATTCCAATCCTGCCAAGTAACCAAATTTGAAAAACTTCAGTAAGTTTAAGTCAAAACAAGATTTTAGACCCATTATTAGACCCATTAATAAGCCTGTCTTCTTTTTACCTTAAAGTCATAGATTAGCTAAAATAACATTATTACTTCATCATTTATAACTATATTACAGTGAACTATGAGTTGGTTAATGTGTTATTATTGGAATAACACAATAACTCCAGACTTAGAACAGATTTAAATAATTTAGATTCCTTCAGCTGAACTTGGGCAGGGAAAGCTGACATCAGACCATAAACAAAAAAAAAGAACAGTTCATAAATAGACAAAAAAATTTAAAATTAAGTGAGCATTTTAAATTAGTCATACATCAAATTTGTTGCGAAGTTTTAGAATAAAAGGAAGTGGAAATTATTCTGTAATACTTTGAATTTAAAAGTGATCTACACCTAAAATAAAATTATATGGTAGAAAAACAACACCCAGCCCCTTCCTATATTATCGAATATATTATTTTGGGAAAGGTTGTGTATATAATATTCTTGATGTGGAGCAACTTTGTGCACACAATTTCCTCTGGAATAAATTAAGTATTCTGATGATAATAGGGGCTGTGGTTGGTAATAAGAGTGACATAAAGACATAAATGAGGAAATCAATCTTCCTTGTGTTTTACAAATTCTCTCTGGAGTGAAAGCAGGAAATGTTACCACTTGGTTTTCTGTTCACCACTTTTCACTATCTGATTTCCACATTCATTTGTATCACCTGTCTTGTTGGTTTAATCAATCGTTCAGCAAGTTCATGTTCCATGTTACAAAGCACACGTGTTGTGTGTACGTTTATGTATCAGGATGTGCAGGTGATGATGAGCACAAAGGACTGATTACATTATCAGTTCTCAAATGTCCATAGCAGTCAAAATCATGCTAAGATTTGTTTTACCTATGGAATGGTCTGTAGTATGACATTACTATGAGAACTATATCCTGTGGTAACTTGTTAAATGTGGTGGTGAAAGTTGGCATTTCTCAACTGGAAATGCATCTAGTTTTTCTAATATTTCAATATTAAACATTGACTTAACATCCAAAGTCTGAGGTAGGTATTGGGAAACATTGATTTTACTATCTCAGTCAACTCTGGGTGAAGGCAGGGAACACGCTGATTCACCCAATATGTCCATTGCAGGGCCAAAATACACAAAAAAACCATTGCACTCACAAGCTGGAACAGCCAATTAGCCTAAATGTGCATGTTTTTGGACTGTAAAAGGCCAGAGGGGTCCAAACTTTTTTCACTGAGTGCCACATACATAAAAATATGGGAGCTGCTGGGCCACTTACTAGAATTGGGTATATATAGCCTTAACTTTAGTGTATTAAAGTTAGAAAAATCAATTAAAAGTGGTCAAATGTGTTATCTTGTTGAATATAATTAAAGAGAGAACTGCCTTCATCACAGCGTTCCATAAATTGATCTTTATTGATTTATTCAGAAAAGGCTTTGGTAGCTCATTCTCAGAACAGCAGTCTCAGATTTCTTCTTAGTCAGAAGACTCACAGTACAGAAAAAGAACAATACAGGGGGAAATGGAACGGGTACATTTCACACTTGTTATTTAAGTTATTAGGCTTAGAAACACACCTATTAACGTTCATTGGAAACGGTGATCAACATTAACAGGAGTGCATATCTTCTTTTACTTTCGGCTTTTCCCTTTTTCAGGGGTCACCACAGTGAATCATCTGATTCGCATGTCTGATTTGGCATAGGTTTTTACATCGGATGCCCTTCCTGACACAAGCCTTTAGCAAGGGGCAGAAACATGCCGACTGTTATGCAGCTACTCTTTAAGAAAGTCAGCAATGGTTCTTTTATATGAACCTCTCACCATAGACAGTGACAGACATGGCCGGCCTTTGATAACCCAGTTAGCTGCACTGGGGGGACAGTGACAACCTTGTAGAGAGTGGGACTCAAACCCCCAACCTTAGGATCAGTGATCCAGCACCCTTTACCACCAGGCCACCACTGCCACACAGGAGTGCATATAATTTTAGTAAATTATTCTGGTGAGTATCAGCTGCGCTCAGTATGCAAATCAGGCCATCCAGCTGTGGTGGCCATTTGTGCCAAAAATCTGTAAAGATGTCATTTGATCAAGGAGCAATTCTGCATCGGCTGACTTTAAGTGTGCACTCTGTGGTAACAAGAAAAATGCATACAAGAAAGTGGTGGGCAAAAGCAGGGTAGTGATAGAATTGATGCGCATGATTGATATTTGTCACGTGTACCTGCACATGCATGCTTATTAACACACATGTACTTTGGAATATATTTTTACTCACTTAAAGTGGGAACGGCATTGCACTCAGTGGGAGCAAGCAATATTCACTCTGCCATCATGTCTGAAATTTCCTGCACTCAGTTTCTACCTTTTGCTTCTTTCGTTCTGCCATGTTTAGTAACTTGATGTAAATTTCTGCTGTCATTGTCCTTTTTGGTGGAGCAACTGCCTTGATCAACAGTTGCTTCCCCTGGTGTTAAAACTAAGTGCAATACACTCAGGCAAAAGTTGAAGTTCAGACCACATTCTATTCTATTCGGGCCGTAGTTTGGACACCCCTGGTAAAAGGGAACTGGCAGAAGCTCAAGTGAGCACAGGGAGAACACACAAGCTCCGCACAGAAACGCTGCTACTGGGCCTAGAACTTGAACTCATGACCTTCTTGCCGTGAAACAGACATGCTCACCACAATCCCAGTATGCCACCATACCACCAAGTAACAAACCCTTCATTCATTCATTTTCTGAATGGCTTAATCCTAATTAGTGTCGCAGGGAGGCTGGCGCCCATTTCAGCCGAGGACGGGGTACACCCTGGACAGCTCACAAGACTATCGCAGAACAAACCATTTTTCAGCAATTCTGAATAATACTCAGTTGATGATTGTTGACTCACTTCATTGTACTATTTGCCTTTTAAAATCAATAACACATGCACACACACACACACACACATGTATTTGTAACTGATGTTACTGTACTTCAGTACTGTATATGAAATGGTGTAGTTGGGATTATTGCTTTGAAACTTAAATTCATATGAGTGTATCCCTTGTGCATAAAGTCTGTTTTTCTTTCACAAGACAGCAGAAGTGCAACTACATAACACATCTGGGACATGCCAGCATTATACAATATTACTGTTTTCTTTCCTTACCCCATTAAAGGACCAGGTTTTCAATCTTTCAAAAACAGGGCTATTGTTATAATCTCAGCATCTACAACTATAGGTGATGGAACAACAATAATTAATAGCACAGACTAAACCATGGTGACTGTACAATTTCAAGACAGTTAGATAATTCCCCAAGACCAAACACAAGGTAGACATGACAACACTCTACACAGATCTGAGATGGACAGAGATAATAATGCATCTGAATCTGGGAGATGAGTAACACACATGACAACACTTCATATTTACAGATTAAGCCTGGCCTCACAAAAACAACTTGGCAGCTCATATATGTAATGCACACTTTCTATAAAATATGAATATCAAGTTTATTTATAAATAAACATAAGCCTAAAACTAAAATCTAAAACTTAGCTTCAGTGTGTGTTTGATTCCTTAACATCATCATCAAATAATTTGCTGAACTGGTTAATCATAATAATAGGGTACCTAATGGGGCAGTGGTATAAGGCACCGGATCGCTGATCCAAAGGTTGGGGGTTCGAGTCCCACTCTCCACAAGGTTGTCACTGTCCCCCCCAGTGCAGCTAACTGGGTTATCAAAGGCCGGCCATGTCTCTCACTGTCTATGGTGTGAGGCATGTAAAAGAACCATTGCTGACTTTCAACAAGAGTAGGCTGCAAAGCCGTCAGCGTGTTTCCGCCCTGCGATGGCCTGGCGAGCTGTCCAGGGTGTACTCTGCCCTCGCCCCGAGTTGGCTGGGATGGGCACCAGCCTCCCCGCGACCCTAATTAGGATGAAGAGGTTACAGAAAATGAACTGAACTGAGGGTACCTAGTACACTGAACTGTACCCTGAACAGCTTATTGCAGAGCCAACACACACACACACACACACACACACACACACACATCTGGGGCAATTTGAAACTGCTGATTAGCCTAATGTACATATCTTTGGAGTATGGGATTTAAACCAGAGTACTTGAGAGAAACCCACACAAACACAAGGACAACATGCAAACTCTACACAGACACACCTGAGCCCGAGATTCGAACCCAGAACCTTCTTGCTGTAAAAGCACTAGGACTCAGTAACAAAAATATCCAAAATGACCTTTTATCCCCCAATAAAATAGATCACATCTGATGGAAATGAGTTTTAAAAACAATAGTCCTGAATAAATCAGTGTGCTATAAAGGTTTTGAGGATTATCATACATATATGTTGTATATTTAACATGAAGATAGAGGAAAGAGTTTTCTTTGTATGTTTCTTATTGGAGTACAAACGTCCATCTGTTGCTTCATGAAGAGAAAAGCTGAGTCTTTGAGTAAACACTGAACCGGTGACTATCTTTCAATAGGCACAACCTCAGGCAATAAGTTTGATGTGTGTTTTATTTGTTTTACTGACAAACACAAAAGCAATTCACCAGTAACACAGAAAGAGAGCAGGCACAACAAAACTAAAACATTTCACTGCTCCTGTTTAATAATATCAGGAACAAGGCAACCGTCAACTGTCTATTTCTATATTCCAACATTACTTTATTCGAGTTTTAACAGTTATTCATGGAAAGAATCCGACTCACCTCACGAAAACTCTCTTCTTTAAACTCTCCTCTCAAAAAAAAAAAAACTTTCCTGTTGTATTAAACCCAACTCGCTTCCAAACAAAGTCCGGTCCGTTAAACTCTGAGGATTATAAATTATATGCACGCGGAAAGTTGCTCGAGCCCAACAGGTGCGTGATACAGCACAGCCGCTGAGTCGCGAGCCTTCTTAAACTGCGTTGTGATTGGACGAGAAATTTCAATGTTTGTCGATAATGATGACGTTTAGCTCATAAACTTGGTTCAGGGGGCGTTTCTGTGTTGAGTTTGCAACGTTCTCTCCGTGCTTGTGTGGGTTTAATCCGGGTACTCCTGTTTCCTCCCACAGACCAATAACATGCATGTTGACTGTTTTAAGTGTGTGTGTGTGTGTGTGTGTGTGTGTGTGTGTGTGAACTGCAGTGGTTTGGCAAGCTGTTCAGGGTGTACTCGACTTTTTGAGTGAGTGAGCACGTTGAAAGTGTTGTCTAGTTTTGTTCTGTTTCTCAGTACAATCATATATGAAGAGATTGAGTTCAAAAACAGAAAGGTACTTTATAATTTCTGTAACCGCTTAATCCTGATTAGGGTCGCGGGGAGGCTGGCGCCCATCCCAGCCAACTCCGGGCGAGTGCAGAGTACACCCTGGACAGCTCACCAGGCTGTCGCAGTAGTACTATTGTTTTAATTCTGAGAAAAAACAACTTTTTCAGTAGCTTTAGTTAAAAGTCACAGGAAAATAATGTTTTGAAAGATACTGGAAAGAAAAAATGTTTTAAAGGTAATGAAAAAAAAAACGTTTTTCCTTATAATTAAAACGTCTATCTATTTTTGAACTCAACCCCTTCAAGTAATCTTATTTAAGGCAGCAGAGGTCCTTTTGAGATAATAATA
This sequence comes from Plotosus lineatus, assembly GCA_024760905.1. Taxonomy (NCBI): domain Eukaryota; kingdom Metazoa; phylum Chordata; class Actinopteri; order Siluriformes; family Plotosidae; genus Plotosus; species Plotosus lineatus. Next base: position 28,610,279 of record CM045741.1, read on the forward strand.
ATAAAAGTTAAAATATAATTAAATATGATTAAAAATCAAGTTTTGTTGATTATTATTTAAATTATTTTAATAATTAAACATTATAAAATGATTCCATAATATTTTCCCCGCAAAAGGAAGTGATTTCATCCCCCCCCCCATTTGATATGGATAAAGAATGTATTTAATTATTCATCCATTCAGTTCAGTTCATTTTCTGTAACCGCTTAATCCTAATTAGGGTGAAGGGGAGGCTGGTGCCCATCCCAGCAGACTCCGGGCGAGGACAGAGTACACTCTGGACAGCTCGCCTGGCCATCACAGGGCGGAAACACGCTGACGGCTTTGCAGCTACTCTTGTCAAAAGTCAGCAATGGTTCTTTTACGTGAGCCTCACACCATGGACAGTGAGAGACATGGCCGGCCTTTGATAACCCAGTTGGCTGCACTGGGGTTGATCCATTCATTCATTTTCTAAACTGCCTAATCCTAGTTTGGGTTGTAGGGCATCTGGCGCCCGGCTCGGCCTGCTCTGAGCAAAGACGGGGTACATCCAAGACGGGTCGTCAGACCCAGACCATGGCAGGGCTGCATTTAACAAACATATTATTCCATTTGTTTAAAGGCACGTCCTGCAAGAGACATTTTTTGCAATTATTTGCAACATTTTATATTTAAAAATCAAGTTAATACATGCCATTCTGACCATTATTACTAATATTAAAACACTTTAAAGTGTGAGATGTCATTTTTTTTCTCTCTGAATAGGATAAAACAATGTTATTAAACAAACCAAAGGGATAACAATTTACTGACTTAAATTTCACAGTTTGCGTTCAACTGTGAAAAAACCTGTGAAAATGCAGATTATGCGGCAGATTTGCTGCAGCAAGATTCACGCAAAAGGCGAGTGTTCAAAACTGAGTTTAAATGGAACCCTGGGTTTCATCAGTTTAGAAAATGAATGAACGTTGTTGCGTATAATATGATTACACTCTCAGTCGCATCCTGGTTTGGGAATTTAGGAAGCAGCAAAGTAGTAAAAATAAATCACTTTTCAAGTTTATTATATTAAAGGTGCCCATTCAGGAATGAAGAGCCTTGGCGCGATTTTTTTTTTTTTTTTCCATTATCAGTTCATTTTGGCTGAATACAAAGTTTTTCTGGCAAAAACCAGCCCAGTTCACAGGCTTAGTATACTATCCACCTGTTTCACATCTTGTTTTGGTTCTGTATCTCTTCACAGTAATAACACACGGACTGTATGATCTTAGAAATGGTGCACATGTGTGATAACTTGGCAGCACAACATCGATTGGTAGAAAGTGGAAAAGTTTGAGATTATGTCATTCTGTTAAAAACAGAAGAAGGCATATGATTTTAGGATAAATAAAAAAATATCATGATGATTACCAGTATCTTCACCCCTGATGCAGGGTTCAATGACACTCACCTATGTGAATAATTAAATGACTCTAGGAGGATGTTGTGGTTGATTCTGTTTTATTTTCGAGATATAAATGTATATATTTCATATTTATTATGCCTAATAGTGAATGGATCCCTTTATCATGCTGGTGTCATATTTCTGATGACGAGTGTGCTACTATTTATGAACGCAAACCTCTCTTCTTCCTCAGAAATGTTATAAAACATGTCATTCATTTACAAGCATGAGTAGTTTTGCTTGACCTTCTTGAGTGATTCAGTTATGATTCATGACTGGTGCATGGAAACAAACTAGGGCAAAGTCTGTCCTTCATTATGATTTATTTCTTAGCAATTTTTATAGTCGTATATAAAGTGTGTACGTTGCCCCTTTGGGCATTTTTCAAACACTTTACAAGACTTACCTTCCTTGTTTGTCTAACTCAAATTTACAGTATAGCGATAATTTCATTAGAAAAAAGTAGACCGTAATACTTCAACACAGGATAGGCGAAGGTGAAAGATGGCTGCTATACTCAATGCAGCAGTGATGTTTTTAAATTCTGGATAATATTTACTGGTGCCTGGAACATTCTGAAAGCATGTATGTTTGTGCCTTTCGATTGAAGAGAAAAACATTTTTCTCTGCATTATTTGTGTTTTATTGTGCAACATGGTCACACCAATAATGCTTCCATAACATTGTAATAGCAACAACTTGTTATAGTTTGGAGAATGTTTCAATAATGTTCTGGTTCCCCCCCAGTGAGTGGGGCCGGTGGTGTAGTGGTTAGAGTGTTGCGCTCATAATCGGGAGGTTGTGAGTTCGAATCCCACTGAGACCCCCACTGTGTTAAGACCCCTGGGCAAGGTCTCAACCACAAGTGTGTCTCTGTTCACCCAATGGGCACCAGTAAAATATACTGGGAAAGTAACCTGTGATGGACTAGCATCCCATCCAGGAGGAGTTGAACTCCTGGTTGCTTCATGCTACAGAAACTGGGGATCAGCACTGGCCTGATGAGCCACTTGGCTTGGGTGTAAAAACCCAACAGACTTTACCTTTACCTCCCCCCCAGTGCAAGTAACTGGGTTATCAAAGGCCAGCCATGTCTCTGTCTGTGGTGAGAGGAATGTAAAAGAACCATCGCTGTAGTTGAAAACAGAAGAGTAGGCCATTGGGATTTTTTGTGTTTCTTCCCTTCGTTGACTTGGCAACCTGTCCAGGGTGTACTCTGCTCCTCACTAAGAGTCAGCTGGGATGGGAACCAGGCTTCTTGTGACCCTGATTAGGTTCATCAGATCAGAAAACGAACGAATGAATGTTCTAGTTATCTCACTTACATTTATGGTATTTGGCAGATGCTCTTGTTCAGAGTGAGTTCAATTTATAATTTATTTTCTAAATTAACCGAGCAAGTGAGGGTCAAGTGCCCTGCTCAAGGGCCCAAAGGTAGAAGCTTAAGACTCAACCTTCACCTTAGTAAGACAGAGCCTGAAACACTGAGCCACCAGTGTCCTTCTAGATGGTTCTAATCTTTCAGCAACGTAGCTCTACCCCAGGAAAACCGGGTTACACAGATGTGCACATGCTTTTAAACAGTTTTAATATGTCTGTGCTCAGAATTAAATTGGCTCTGTCCCAGTTGCTGTACGTGTTCAAGCTGTTGCACACGGAATCTGATCTGCCCGGATTATGTGGTAGAGGGTTGGATGAAAGACTTTTCTCATGAAAAAGGTCTTATGTATTCTGGACCAAATTCTAAAAGAGATCTAAGTTTGTCTAAAAATCAAACAGATATCCACTCAAAGCACCGTCCCCAGAGTGAAGAATGGCCATGGCGTGGGACATTTGGAACAGTCGGTTAGTCTAATGTGCATGTCTTTTTGACTGTGAGTGGAAAACAGAGTACCTGAAAGAACCCCACGCAAGCACGGGGAGAACATATAAAGTACATACTGAAACATCCGAGCCCGTTAATCAAGTCCAGGCCTTCTAGATGTGAGGCAGACGAGCTAATCACTGCACCTCTTCTTCTTCTTCTTCCTCTTCTTCTTCTTATTGTTATTATTGTTGTTGTTGTTGTTATTGTTGTTATTATTATCTAAATAATTAATTAATAATATGCCTACATGGTTTTCAATTGACTACAACTAGGCGTGTGTATATACAGTATACCGTTTAGGGCGCTGGATCGCTGATCCAAAGGTTGGGGGTTCGAATCCCACTTTCCACAAGGTTGTCACTGTCCCCCCACCCCCCCCCACCCCACCCCCCCAGTGCGGCTAACTGGGTTATCAAAGGCGGGCCATGTTGCTCACTGTCTATGGTGAGAGGCATGTAAAAGAACCATTGCTGACTTTCGTAAAGAGTAGCTGCAAAGCCGTCAGCGTGTTTCTGTCCCTTGCTAAAAAAAAGGGTTGTGACAGGAAGGGCATCCGACGTAAAAACCTCTGCCAAATCAAATGTGCGAATCAGATGATTCGCTGTATGAAATATCATAATATATATATATATATATATATATATATATATATATATATATATATATATATATATATATATATATATATATATATATATATATATATATATATATATATATATATATATATATATATATATATATATATATATATATATATATATATATATATATATATATATATAGTGGGGCAGTGGCATAGTGGTTAGGGTGCTGCACTCATGATCGGGAGGTTGTGAGTTCGAGTCCCACTGAGACCCTCACTGTGCTAAGACCCCTGGGCAAGGTCTCAACCACAAGTGTGCCTCTGTTCACACAGCAGTATAAATGGGTACCAGTAAAAATATACTGGGGAGGTAACCTGCGATGGACTAGCGTCCCATTCAGGGGGAGTTGAACTCCTGGTCGCTTCACGCTATGGAAACCGGGGATAAGCACCGGCCTGATGAACCACGAGGCTCGGGTGTAAAAACCCAACAGACTAGAGAGAGCTGTATACATACGCCTAGTTGGAGTCAATTGAAAACCATGTAGGCATATGAAACCTTTATACAGTATTTCATCACTGGAGGGCGCCAAAGGCCACGTGATATACTAACTGAGACAATGAATTTGAAATACGTACTACAGTAATTCTGTCTTTGAGTTGGAAGGTGTATGAGAAAAAAAATATTTTTATGACTTGAGTCAAAATTATTTAAATATTTACATGTCTATTTAATTAGTATGGCTCTATCTGAGCATAGGTAAGGTGGCTGAAAATGGAATACCCTGTATGCATATGTGCATGTACTGTGATTTGGCCTAAATCACAGCTCCCGCAGGGTTTCCCAGGTTCGCACAGAATAGGCTCAGCTGATCTGAAGGCACTAGAAGAAAATGTAGTGTCCTCTTTAGAATAAATATAGCTGGTTAAGATCACATGTGGAACACTGCGGCACGGTTCTTGAGAGGCAAAATGTCCCAGACCTCTACCTGTCTGTCAGTTCAAGAGGAGAGTTTATATGGGTCAGAGAGCTGTAGGAGAGAACACACACAAACACTGTGTGTTTTAAGAGCTGCACAATAGTGTTTGAGCATGTTCTTTTTATTCTGGCATAAAGATGAAACAGTTGACTTCCTAAAGGCAGAACAAGGGGATGCCATTAATGTGGCATGTGAGATGATGATGATGATGATGATGATGATGATGATGATGATGATGATGATGATGATGATAAAAGCTGGGATAGTACTATTTAGCTCCCAGATGTTCATAACACCTACAAAACCCCTTTTGATGAACCTTTTTCAGCAAACTGTGGTTTGTTTCAGAGATTCAGATGTGTTATAATACTCTTCAACTAACCTGGTTGGTGCTGACCTAAAATGCATGCAGAAGTAGGTCAGCACTCATACATGACCTAGCTCAGCTTTGTGTTGAGCTGGGACTTCTCTCATCTTTTGTTGTCTAATAAAAAAAGAAGTGCAAGTTTGCTAATAATGACCAGTCTTTCTGGGCCAGAGGCAGAACTAAGCTTCCCTACATCACTTGTGTCTTCCCATAATTTCCTTTCAAAAGTCAGCAGCGTCTGCTGATGGAATAGTCTGTAAAATTAATTTTGCAGAAATTCTAAGATGCAATCTTCTAGCAAGCAAAATCTTTTAACATGAGAGTGATTTTTCTTTTTCACAGAGTTGACTTTTTTAATGCTATTGCTAAAATATTGATTACTGTTACATGTTTTCTATAAGGCAACATGGTGGAGCAGTGGTTGGCATGTCCTCTCACAGCAATAAGGCCTGGGTTCGATTCCCAGGCTCTGGCGTTTGTGTGTGGCTTTTGCATGTTCTCCCTGTGCTTGCATGGGTTTCCTCTGGGTACTCTGGTTTCCTCTCACAGTTCAAACACATGCACAGTAGGCTAATTGACTAAATCGCTCTTAAATGGTTGTGTAAGTGTTGGCCCGACAATGGCCTAGAATGTAGTTCAGTTTTACCCAGCCATCGCACAGAGCGCCAGCTGTCCCAGGACCCTAATTATGATTAAGCGGCTTATAAAATGATTGAAAAAATGAGTGTTCTGTATGAGTGAACCTAACCAGTACACATCAATTCACAAACAGTATGGAATGTATCTTATACCCAAATTCTTCTTCTTCTTTTTCTTTCGGCTGTTCCCTTCAGGGGTCGCCACAGCAAATGATCTGCCTCCATTTCTCCCTATCCTCTGCATCTTCTACTCTTACTCCAACGACCTTCATGTCCGCCTTCACCGCATCCATAAATCTTCTCTTTGGTCTTCCTTTGGGCCTTCTGCCTGGTAGTTCCAACCTCAGCATCCTACTACCAATATACTCACTATCCCTCCTCTGTACATGTCCAAACCATCTCAATCTAGCCTCTCTGACTTTGTCTCCAAAACATCTTACACGTGCTGCCCCTCTGATGTACTCATTCCTAATCCTATCCATCCTCGTTACTCCCAAAGAGAACCTCAACATTTTCATCTCTGCTACCTCCAACTCTGACTCCTGTCTTTTCCCCAGGGCCACTGTCTCTAAACCATACAACATCGCTGGCCTCATCACCGTCTTGTACACTTTTCCTTTTCCCTTTTCCCTTTGACCATTTGCATTTTTAATGTGGCAGAAGTTTTACGCCGGATGCCCTTCCTGTCGCAACCCTCTGCATTTATCCGGGCTTGGGACCGGCATAAGGGGGAGAGACAATGGTTAGTGCCACAATTCAACAAGATGTCCACGATCGCCACAATTCAAAAAGCATGCAACTCCACCTATGGCCACACTTGGAGTATATACTATATTTTAGGGTATAAAGCACAGACAGGATTCATCCAAGTGATAAAACCTGAAGAAATCATGTTTCAAAGTTCATCAAGATCCTCTATGATGGCATATTAAGCTCTACACACTGTCAAGGTCTGCTAAGCTCTACTATGATTCAAACATTCTATCATGACTGATGTGAAATCATAATAAATCATGGAAAACATTTTGACAAAGCTTTTGTCGCAATGGTCACAATTCCACCAAGTTCCTTCAAGATCATCGCGAGATCCCATGGCCCCCCCCAACACTCCTCAAGATTCTCTCAAATCAGGGAGACTGTGGACATATGGCTTCAGTGTAAAAGGCTCACTTGTATTTATTCAACCTATTTTTTTCCCCTTAGTAACATAAACACAGCAGATGTTTTTATTTCTTGATAGATATAAATACATATGCTAATTTAAAGCAGGATTCATCAATTTAGTGAAAATTAAACCTTAATTTGAGCTTATTTGGCAAATGTTTGGACCAATATAACTATAATATAATATAATACAGGAAATTCTGAACAGTCTGTAATTTTAGAGGCTGTGCAGAGGCTTTTTTGTTGTGATGTCAGACCCAGACGTATGACTCTTGATAGCTACTTTGTAGTCCTTGTCACCACATCAGAACAGTGAACTACAGTGAATATTTTGAAAGCTTAGTCAGAAATGGTTCGGAAATGTTTTCCATTAGGTTGTTTGGTGAATAAGGGCAGTGGAAGCTTTCATGGGTGGCTAACAGAGCACAAAGTGGCAGAGTGGTGGACCACATTTGTTGAGATTAAATGTACATGTTGGACATACAAAGTCATGTAGTATTCTACTCAATCATTCTCCAAAGCACGTTTTCAGATTAACAGAGTGCAGGAAAGTCTGTAATTTGAAATGAAACACATTCTCGGCTGGATTAACAATTTCAGAGTTCTTCCGTGACCTAGAACTGATAAACTGTACGTAGTTGACAGAGCGCCAAGTAGGCTGTCAGTTGTGAGTGCAGTAGCTGTTCTATCCTATCCATGTTCACCGAATTGTAAAGTAAAATATTGTTATTATTTTAATGAAATTCATGCAAATTAAAATTTATACATTCTTTCCATCAAATACTCCTTGGATGAGTTATTTGGCAGGTAGCACTGAGCACCGAGGAGGGAAATAAAGCTTGGTGGAAAAAAAAATTTAACCCTTGAAATGAAAATACATTCATAACATTTGTCATACCGCTTATCTACAGAAATAAAGAATGACAAAAAAAATTACATATAAATATTAAATCAGGCAGACAGTCCAAAAACAGATCCAGAATCGTAGTCAATAAACAGGCAATTAGAGTGTAGTCAATCTGGCAACCAGAATGTCAAAGGCAAAACAGTAATCAAAAATGAAAAGGCAGGCAAACGTCAAAACATTCAGAGCAAATATAAAAATCAAAGAGTGATGAGACACAGGAGCAATACTTTGTACTGAGCATGTGAAAATAGAGTCCTTATTCTGTAATGTGGGCTACAGGCATCAAACTCTAGGCTTGTGGGCCAGATCTGGCCCTGTAACTCATTTTATGTGGCCTAAAACAACTTTCAAAGAATATGATTATCGTCCATTATTTGCATTGACCATTACCATAAAACTGAATTCCTTATTCTTCCAATAGGAGGCCACTTACTTCAAGTACACAGCTAGTCAGTTGCGACTCAATTAAGATTACATACTAACTTGTAGTATGCAAGTGAATAATGGAAAAGATGTCAAATGCCTAAACAAATCATTTTTGCCATTCAGATTTCATTCATTCACTTTCTGAACCACTTAATCCTAATTAGGGTCGTAGGGAGGCTGGCACCCATCTCAGTCAACTCTGGGTGAGGGCAGAGTACGCCCTAGACAGCTCGTCAGGCCACCACAGGGCGGAAACATGCTGACTGCTATGCAGCCTACTCTTGATGAAAGTCATCAATGGTTCTTTTACAGCCTTTCACCACAGACAGTGAGAGACATGGCCGACCTTTGATAACTCAGTTAGCTACACTGCGATGGACAACTGTGACAATTGGGGGTTGAACCCCCAACCTTAGGATCAGTAATCCAGCGTCTTACCACCCCACTGCTCCATGCAGTGTTTATGGTTCCCCATTTAAAATAGATGTTCAGTGATTATTTTGCCTCTCATTGAAAATGAGTTTGACAACACTGGTGTTGACAATTTGTAGAATGGAAACTAAGTGTGCAGAGCATGTGATGGGGTGTCAATAATCTGGTGACTAAGATCAGTGAGGTTCATAAGGGGATGTGTAATTTAGTGCAATTTATGAATGTGTTGTGGGGAAGCTTTTACAGTACACCATCATTTTTATTCTAAATGTTGTTGTTCTTCGCGGAACAAATGTAGAATGAATAGAACTGTCATTAGTGGCTCGTCATCACTTAGCTTGTGGCATTTACAGTTTTCAGTGTTTTCACTTTGGGCGACATGGCTGCCTAGTGGTTAGCACGACCACCTCACAGCAGGAAAGTTCGAATCTCGGGCTTGAGTGTTTCTGTGTGGAGTTTGCATGTTCCAATTGTGCTTGCGTGGGGTTCCTCCAGGTATTCAGGTTTCCTTCCTCTAACTGGCTGTTCCAAATTGACTCCCAGTGTGAGTGCAAAATCACCCCGAAGTCTGAATGTGATTACAAATTGTTTTGTGTTTGTTGGCCCGGTAATGATCTGGTGAGCTGTTCAAGGTGTACTCCACCTTCGTCCATTATCAGCTGAGATAGACTCCAACCTCTCTCTGAGCCTAATAGCATTAAGTAGATTGGCAAATAAGTGTGTGTGTGTGGGGGGGGGGGGGTGTCCCCCCCCAGTGCAGCTAACTGGGTTATCAAAGGCCGGCCATGTCTCTCACTGTCTATGGTGTGAGGCATGTAAAAGAATCATTGCTGACTTTCGACAAGAGTAGGCTGCAAAGCCGTCAGCATGTTTCCGCCCTGCGATGGCCTGGCAAGCTGTCCAGGGTGTACTCTGCCCTCGCCCTGAGTTGGCTGGGATGGGCACCAGCCTCCCCGCGACCCTAATTAGGATGAAGCGGTTACAGAAAATGATGATGATGTCAGTAACTCATGAGTTAAATACAGATGTGTCACAGTGTGTGTGTGTGTGTGTGTGTGTGTGTGTGTGTGTGTGTGTGTGTGTGTGTGTGTGTGTGTGAGAGAGAGAGAGAGAGAGAGAGAGAGAGAGAGAGAGAGAGAGCATTTTCACACCGGTCAGATGTAATTTGCTGTTGAGTCTTTGGATTAAACTCGTATGGCTTGACTTATTCAGGAACTTGGTTGCAGCTGTAAATTTTCTCACAATTTTGATTATTAAGCGCCTTTCATTTCATTTTGGGAAAAATCTAAAATTACTTCTTCACTCTTGTCCAAAGACTCTACATCATATTCTATTCATTTATGCAGGTATTCTGGTATGTTGTCGATCTGGATATGATGTTACATATTAGCCCACCTCCTACTGCTGCAATAGAGAAGAAGTCTCAGGGAGACTTAGTTTGAGAGGCCAAATATGCAGGACAGATGCGTTCTTACATGAAATATAACCCGCACCTTTGCATCACACGCCCCTGAGGGGTTAGTGAGACCTGGTGAATTCAATTACACTACAGTGTTATTTTCATTTATGCCCTGTGTATAGAACCAGCAGTTTAATTAGCCAGTACAGAATAAAGTCATTAATCAGCCAATAACATGCGATGCTGGGGATAAGAACCAATAATGCTTTGTATAAATAATCACTATCTTCCAAGTGGTGTGTACAGTAATGGAAAAATATTTAACGTGGATGCTCATTGGGGGAAGTATGTTTGTAAAATGCTTTTGATTTCATGATTGATTTGATTGAAACATATTTTATTCATTCAAGAAAAGGATTGGGCACAAGTTATTCAACTTAATAAAGCCCTCTCCAGATATTACACAATCTATCTTACAACAAATATACGTCAATATTGATCAATTTGATTAGGTCATGTGCCGTACAACCGAGGACAATAAGAGAGGAATTCGGTGGACTTTGTTGACAACCCTTGAAGATCTTGATTACGCTGATGACTTCGCTCTCCTTGCTCATTCACATAAGGACCTCCAAGAGAAGACGGACAGGCTTACATCCTTTGCATCTCAGGTGGGATTAAGAGTCAACACAGAGAAAACTAAAGTACTGGCTCTGAACATCCCCAACGCTAACCCCATTACTCTTGGAGAGGATAACCTTCGGTACATTGACAAATTTTCCTACCTGGGCAGTATTGTCACTAAAGAAGGAGGTGCAGATGAGGATATCAAGAGCAGATTGACCAAAGCTAGGACAGCCTTCTGGATGCTGAACAACGTGTGGAAATCCTCAAAATACAGTGTAACAACAAAGCTGAAACTGTATTAGAGCTGCGTCATCTCAACTCTTCTTTACGGTGCTGAGTGCTGGCGGATGACTGATGCTGACGTAGACAAAGTAAACGTTTTCCATACAAAGAACCTACGCAGAATCCTAAGAATCTTCTGGCCTTCAACAATCACAAACCATGTCCTCATGGAATGGTGTGAGAGTGAGCATGTGTCAAGAACAATCAAGAAACGAAGATGGACCTGGGTCGGTCACGTGTTACGCCGGGAACCAGATTCTCTTCTTCATACTGCGCTACATTGGACGCCTAAGGGGAAACGACGTCGGGGCAGGCCGAAGACAACATGGAGGCGTACAGTGGAAGCCGAAATGAAAATGGTTCGCAAATCATAGGGACAAGTGAGACAGATGGTGGATGACCGCGATGAGTCGAGGAAGTTTGCCTCTATGCCCTATGTGCCACCCGGAATAACAGGCAGTAAAAAAAAAATTGATCAATTTGATTTCAATATTCTCCAAAACAAGAAGCATTAATGCTTTTATTGATTATTTTCATGTGTTACTGAAATCATATTTTAGTATTTTCTTTTGTCATGACACCTCTTATCTGCCCCCCATTTTCCGCCCCCTAGTGGTTTCTTTTGTGGTACTGCATGTTTATTCCAGTTCAATTTACTGTATTATACCTCAATATTCAAGTTACATCAAAATTCATGTTCTTATTATATATATATATATATATATATATATATATATATATATATATATATATATATCCTGTATAATGTTTATATTTTATTATCAATAAATTTCACAGTACAAAATTAAAAAGTTTTTCTTAATCATTACTACATTTTACTACATTAATACTGTATTAATGAGGAAGACTGTCTATAGAATGTGTTGAAGAAGCATATGTTAGCACATGTAATAGATACATAGGATTTTACTTCCGGTTGATTGTTCGCATGTAATATGATATATAGGGTTTTACTTCCGGGTGCAGAGCTCACGGATTATCTTGATTTGCACGAGGGGCCAGAACCAAACCCCCGCGAATAATGGGGGCCAACAGTATTTCCAAGCTTATCCTAAAAAGCAGCCACAATAATCACGCAAGCATGAAATCAACTTCCTCAAACACAACTTTTATTAGTTTATTATTTTCAATACTCTTGAAACAGAGACTCTTGTGCTTCATGAACCAGGAAGAGTTAAACATATATAAATATATACCCACAGGAAATTAGTTGTTAAAAACTGATCTATATAGACCAAAGAATTGTTTTCTTGTAATATTTATGTATGCAGCCATAAAGCACAGGATATTGAGAGATGGCAATAATGAGCTGATGGTGTAGGTGGAATCATCAAACATGCTTTTGTTGTTCCCCAATGGAAAATGCTTTGAGGAGCTCAAAGTTTGGCGGCATGTGCCAGTCAGTGATCTGTTTTAGCTGTTTAATGGGCTGATTAGTTCTGATTAGTTCTTACTCAAATCAAGTCACTTGACAGTTCAGTTCAGTTGAACTCTGTACCCATCCAATTTGCATTGCTTAAGAAAATTTTGCGCCGTCAACATTTCACTGACGTTCACTGACTTTGCATCCTTGGTTCCTTATCATCCCTTAAGAGGAAGCTATTATCTAAGACTCCAGTGAGGAGGAGGAAGAAGGCAAACAAGCCAGTGTTTACATTGAAATGCATGCAAATTTGGTGGCTAATGTAATCAGTTGTGGCAGAGATGAAAACGTTGAGGTTCTCTTTGGGAGTGACGGGGATGGCTGGGATCAGGAATGAGTACATCAGAGGGACAGCACATGTAAGAGGTTTTGGAGACAAAGCCAGAGAGGCTAGATTGAAATGGTTTGGACATGTACAGAGGAGGGATAGTGAATATATTGGTAGTAGGATGCTGAGGTTGGAACTGCCAGGCAGAAGGCCTAGAAGAAGACCAAAGAGAAGATTTATAAATGTGGTGAAGGAGGACATGAAGGTAGTTGGTGGAAGAGAAAAAGATGCAGAGGATAGGGTGAGATGGAGGCAGATGATTTGCTTTGGTGACCCCAGAAGGGAACAGCCAAAAGGAAAAGAAAAATGTAATCATTTGTGGCCTAACCATGACTGAAGGTGGACAGCAAGCCAAATTACCAAATTTGAGCTGTTTGATAGTATCCTCAGTGTTCTGAGCCTTTAAAAAAGACAATAGATCCGTAACCATTTTCCAGCACTCTCCACAGCAATTATAGAATAAACATAACGTCATAATTTCTATGAATATTTACATTGCTCACAGAAATGTACACGACAGTGTATTGTTTTCTTACATGTTTTTCCTCACATTTTTTCTCCTCTAATTTTAGTTGTATCCAAATCCCACCCGTCAAGTATTGCCTCCCTATGACATACAACCATCACCAGCTTGGGTGGAGCAAAAGCATGCAAATGCTTCTTCTGTAACATGCAATGCTGCCAACCACCTCTTTACTAGCTGCTGCACATGCACATTTGGAGTCGTCCAACATAGGTTGGAGGGAAAATGCTGTCAGATGTTTATGGATTGGCTGGTGATCTCTGTGAGTGATAGGAGAGCATATGTCATCAATCTCTCCTGTGAGAGCCACCATGGATGCTTTGGGTTTTTTTTTTTTTATATCATACCCAGATGTCTGACTCTTGATAGCTACTTTGTAGTCCTTGTCACCATATCAGAACAGTAAACTACAGTGAACATTTTGAAAGCTTATTCAGAAATGGTTTGGAAATGTTTTCCATGAGGTTGTTTGGTAAATAAGGACAGTGTAAGATTTCATGGGCGGCTAATAAAGCACAAAGTAGCAGAGTGGTGGATCACATTTGTTCAGATTAAATTGTTGGACATAGAAAGGCATGTAGTATTCTACTCAAATCATTTTCAGATAAATATTTTTAGATTAACAAAATGCGAGAAACCCTGGAATTTGAAAGTTAACATATTGCAGCTGGATTAACAATTCGAGTTCTTCCACGACCTAGAACTGATAAACTGATATAGTTGGCAAAGTACCAAGCAGGCTGACAGTTGTGAGTGCAGTAACTGTTCTATCCTAACTGAATTCTGGGTCCCGGTTGCAAGATGGCATCAACCTGGACTTGCGATCCAGTTGGTTTTAGAAAATATTTCTGCTATTCTGACTGTCCCCGGGACAATGTTTTGCGAATACATTACTAGTGCAGACTATTCACAATCAACCGAGTCATAAATCAACATCAGCTGAGCAGGAAACTGGTATATCATGATCAGTTTGAGTGCAACTCTGACCGAGTAAAAGGGAAACGACCCCAATATGTGCACGTGGGTACAGCATCCTCTCAGGACTTTGTAGAGACATATCACTGTGTATCATTGTGTATCTCAGTGCTTCATATATCAGCCTTTTGTCTGACATGATCACTCTGTGTTTTTCAGAGTATTTAAAGTTGATGCCAGTGCTGTTCAATATAAATATATCTTCAATGATGAGGCAAGGTTCACCCATTAGAAAACCATGTGACATGACTGGCAACCATGCCATTATCAATGCCCTTGGACAGTGTGGTGGAAATGTCTTCATGTGCTACTATTGGTCAGTGTGGGTTCATAAATCATTGTGCACGTTGCTTGAGAATCCTTGACAAATATTCATTCTCCACAGAATGGAAGAAGAACCAAAACGGCACCTTTGCTGTCATTTGGTTTCCACCAGGCCACTCTGGTCCATGAATGGTTTACCAATAACACATGTAACATTATGTTTGAGGGCAGTGGTGGCCTAGTGGTAAAGGTGCTGGATCACCGATCCTAAGGTTGGGGGTTCAAGCCCCACTCGCCACGGGTTGTCACTGTCCCTCCCAGTGCAGCTAACTGGGCTATCAAAGGCCGGCCATGTCTCTCACTGTCTATGGTGTGAGGCTGTAAAAGAACCATTGCTGACTTTCGACAAGAGAAGACTGCATAGCAGTCAACGTGTCTACACCCTGCGATGGCCTGGCGAGCTGTCTAGGATGTACTCTGCCCTCACCCAGAGTCGGCTGGGATGGGCACCAGCCTTCCCGTGACCCTAATTAGGATTAAGTGGTTACAGAAAATGAACGAATGAACATTATATTTGACCTTCCCCCATTTCTGTTGAATATTTCAAATTCCAATGGAGTTCTTTTTAGAATAGCGATGAAAAGAGTACAAATGCAGATCCTATGAATGTGTAGCACTATTTAAGGCAGTGATGTGAGGACATCCATACAGATAAATACCAGGAATGGCTCTGAAACGAAAGGTGTATTTTCCTGCTGTGCTTACCCAGGGAGAGCATCACAGCTAATGTGGATGAGGTCTTATGTCCAGATCACAGTCGGAGGTGGGATACAGCGTGATTGGTTTCACTGGAATTTGCCATTTTCGCTTGCTAATTCCGCTGAATGCTTTGTACTGCAGTAACAAGTACGTATTTCTTGACTTAAATATGTGTATCATCCTTTTGTTTCTGTTCACTGATTTTCTTTGTATTCTTTCTCATTGTGGACAGCCTGGGGTGTAGTGGTTAGCAAGTCAGCCTCACAGTCTAGAAAATCTTGGGTTAGACCTCTGGGTCCGGCAAAGGTGTTTTTGTGTGGGTGTTTGCATGTTCTTCCTGTTTTTTCCAGGTAGTTTGGTTTACTCCCACAATCCAAAGACATAAACATTGCTATAATTGATTCCAAATTACCCCTCGGTGTGAGTGTGAATGTGAATGGCTGTACAGTATATGTTTTGGCCTTGTGATGGACTAGTGAACTGTTCAAGGAGTACTTTGCCTTAACTCCAAGTCGAACGTGATCGTCTCCAGCCTCCTCACCACATTAGTGGACATAGTGAATGAATGAATGCTATAAATACTGTCCCTACTTTTTCAAATTTGGATTATACTTAATAAACAGATGGTGTTGCCACGGTGAAATTCTGAAATACTGACATGTTTAAATGCTTTGTATCTTATAGAATAGAGGAAATATAAGAGCTGTTTGAAAAGACTGTAATTATGGCTTGCTAAACCACATTCACTTCTTCTTTATGTGTTCAAACAGATAACAGTATAAGTTTTAACTATTTATACGTGCTGTATAAAAGTCTGTGCTTTTTTTTAATCAGCATTATTTGTTGCACAAATGCATATAAGCCGCACTATTGTTCCCTTTAGCGTAAACAGAAGCACACTGACTCCGAGCTAAAGCTGCAGTTAAATTTATCCTCACCATTGCAAGGTAAGGTAAAACAATTAGTTAATGGAACATGGAGAGGACAGAATGAATCCTCATCTAATCTCTTTTTTAAAACTGTACCAGTTAATCCTGCACTGGCCTGGTAAAAGGCTACACCAGCCAGTTCACGGACATCAAATGAAATATGAAACACCATGTGTCATTGTGGGATTTGTCGTAATCTAAAAACATCTAAGTGACCCGTACAAACTGGATACCAAAATACGGACCATCGTTTAAAGTAGAACAGTGCATTCCTGCATCATCCTTCTGTTATCAACACAGTTTATCACATTTTAGGCTCTGCTTTACAGAACATATCACATTTATCTTTATTTTTTAATGAATTGGGGGAAAAGCAAGTGGTTATGATTTGTCATGTTCTCTCAGATGTGTTTTTTTTAAATAAATGTGTGTGTGTGTGTGTGTGTGTGTGTGTGTGTGTGTGTGTGTGTGTGTGTGTGTGTGTGTGAGAGAGAGAGAGAGAGAGAGAGAGAGAGAGAGAGAGAGAGAAAGAGACAAAGAGAGAAAGTGAGAGAGAGAGAGCAAGAGAGAGAGAGAGAGAGAGAGACAGAGAGAGAGAGAGAGAGAGAGAGAGAGAGAGAACCTGTAAATGACCCTGTACTTTGCAAATGTTCATTCAAAAGCTGACAAAGCTTTCAGTATACAGTCTGTCTGTCTGTCTGTCTGTCTTCCTTTCGGTTTTTTCCCTTTTACTCGGGAGTCGCCACAGCGAATCATCTGATTCGCACGTTTGATTTGGCAGAGGTTTTTACGTCGGATGCCTTTCCTGTCACAACCCTTTTTAGCAAGGGACAGAAACACGCTGACGACTTTGCAGCGACTCACGTACACCCTGAACAGCTCAAAGGTCCATCACAGAGCCAACACACACAACCATTTAGACTCACTCATACCTAGGTGCATTTGAAACAGCCAGTTTGCCTAATATGTATGTTTTTTGGTGGATTATGGGATGAAATCAGACTACCAGTAAGTAACTTATGCAAACATGAAAAGAACATGAACAGTCCTTAGGCCAAGAACTCTGATCCAGGACCTTCTTGCTGTGAAGCAAACACGGTAAACACTTCACCACGCTGCCTCCCGTATATCTTGGACTAATTAAGGAAATAACATTTTCATTCTCATTACAGCTTGCAGTCAAGTAGGCAAAATATAACTTCCATACAGATAAGAGTATTCAGCTCATTGGAACTGCTTCAGAAGTAACAAGGTCAAGGGTTACTTACTGCAAATGATAATAGTCAATGAAAACATTTCACGCTCAGTGAGATTTGCATACTGTGTGTGTGTGTGTGTATGTGTGTGTGTGTGTGTGTGTGTGTGTGTGTGTGTGTATGTGTGTGTGTGTGTGTGTGTGTGTGTGTGTGTGTGTGTGTGTGTGTGTGTGTGTGTACAGTCTGATACAGAAAGGGAGGCATCGTCAGAGATGCTCAGCTAGGAATAACACATTTTTCTGACATCTGCTTCTGCTGACATTTCCAGTTGGATTGAGAGTAGCTCAGAGAGAGTGATGGAAAGAGTGGTGATGCGTTCCAACTTCTTCTCAAACTGCACAACTATAATTAGAGCCAGCACTTACACACAAACACGTGTTAAAAATGTTTGTGTCATACCCACATTCATCATTACTTGGCATGTTTGAATGCCTAAAATATGTGCAGGCTATAATTGTTATAATGTCTAAAAAATGTCAGCATATACTTTATAGATAAGTTTGATTTTGATAATATGAAGCCTTTTTTTTTCCTTACTCTCTCTCTCTCTCTCTCTCTCTCTCTCTTTCTCTTGCAGAGAAGTGTGTAGCTCTTTCACTGAGAATGGATGTATTTGACAAAGCAAATGTACAGTTATGGGGGTGATAATTAATCAGATTTCCACCGTGAAATTTCTGATCTTCTCTAATCCTCTCAGAAAGGTGTTGTCAATGCAATTTAT
Source organism: Plotosus lineatus (assembly GCA_024760905.1). Taxonomy (NCBI): domain Eukaryota; kingdom Metazoa; phylum Chordata; class Actinopteri; order Siluriformes; family Plotosidae; genus Plotosus; species Plotosus lineatus. Next base: position 28,628,579 of record CM045741.1, read on the forward strand.
TACTGACATTACACGTGGGAGAGCATGGAGGTTTTGCACAAAGCAAGTGGCGCAGAATGAGCTGGATCAGATCCTTTTTTTTTTGAGCATACAAATCATGCAAAATTGATGGCTTTATGCACAGGATTCTGAGAAAGAGAACATAAAAGATAATATAAGAACAAATAAAAGCGGAGGGAGGTAGTCTGTAATTGACATTTTCATTCACATTCTTAGCATTTAATTTTGTTGGCGGCTGTTTGAACAAGCTCTTTACATTGGTGAGGTACAGAATATGTGTTGGTGTTGAATCAGTTTCATCTAAAATATTAAACATCCTTTATAAATATAACCTGTATCCGTGACTGAGCATCTTCCCGAATGTAATCTTCATTTGTTTTTTTTACCATATTCCTTTGGCTGAAATTTCATGAGCGAAAATAAACCAGAGTATCAAATGAATAAGAAAAGAGAATGACCTATGACTTGTGGTTTATAATATATATATATATATATATATATATATATATATCCAAGTCCTTCTCAAAAAGTTAGCATATTGTGATAAAGTTGATTATTTTCTGCAATGTACTGATAAAAATTAAACTTTCATATATTTTAGATTCATTGCACACCAACTGAAATATTTCAGGTCTTTTATTGTTTTAATACTGATGATTTTGGCATACAGCTCATGAAAACCCAAAATTCCTATCTCAAAAAATTAGCATATCATGTTCAGGTCCTCTAAACGAGCTATTAACCTAATCATCTGAATCAACCAATTAACTCTAAACACCTGCAAAAGATTCCTGAGGCTTTTAAAAACTCCCAGCCTGGTTCATTACTCAAAACCGCAATCATGGGTAAGACTGCCGACCTGACTGCTGTCCAGAAGGCCATCATTGACACCCTCAAGCAAGAGGGTAAGACACAGAAAGAAATCTCTGAGCGAATAGGCTGTTCCCAGAGTGCTGTATCAAGGCACCTCAGTGGGACGTCTGTGGGAAGGAAAAAGTGAAAGAAGGGCTGATTCCAGACCTTGGGGGAACTTTGGAAGCAGTGGACTGAGTCTGGAGTAGAAACATCCAGAGCCACTGTGCACAGGCGTGTGCAGGAAATGGGCTACAGGTGCCGCATTCCCCAGGTCAAGCCACTTTTGAACCAGAAACAGTGGCAGAAGCGCCTGACCTGGGCTACAGAGAAGCAGCACTGGACTGTTGCTGAGTGGTCCAAAGTACTTTTTTTGGATGAAAGCAAATTTTGCATGTCATTCGGAAATCAAGGTGCCAGAGTCTGGAGGAAGACTGGGGAGAAGGAAATGCCAAAATGCCTGAAGTCCAGTGTGAAGTACCCACAGTCAGTGATGGTCTGGGGTGCCATGTCAGCTGCTGGTGTTGGTCCACTGTGTTTTATCAAGGGCAGGGTCAATGCAGTTAGCTATCAGGAGATTTTGGAGCACTTCATGCTTCCATCTGCTGAAAAACTTTATGGAGATGAAGATTTCATTTTTCAGCACGACCTGGCACCTGCTCACAGTGCCAAAACCACTGCTAAATGGTTTACTGACCATGGTATTACTGTGCTCAATTGGCCTGCCAACTCTCCTGACCTGAAGCCCATAGAGAATCTGTGGGATATTGTGAAGAGAAAGTTGAGAGACACCAGACCCAACACTGTGGATGAGCTTAAGGCCGCTATCGAAGCATCCTGGGCCTCCGTAACACCTCAGCAGTGCCGCAGGCTGATTGCCTCCATGCCATGCCGCATTGAAGCAGTCATTTCTGCAAAAGGATTCCCCACCAAGTATTGCGTGCATAACTGAACATAATTAGTTGAAGGTTGACTTTTTTTGTATTAAAAGTACTTTTTTTATTGGTCGGATGAAATATGCTAATTTTTTGAGATAGATATTTTGGGTTTTCGTGAGCTGTATGTCAAAATCATCAGTATTGTAACAATAAAAGACCTGAACTATTTCAGTTGGTGTGCAATGAATCTAAAATATATGAAAGTTTAATTTTTATCAGTACGTTACAGAAAATAATGAACTAATGTTCTCACAAACATTCTCACAAACAAACAATATATATATGTCTATAAAATGGGGGATTAGGCCTATAATTGAAAGATTTCTATGGTCTATTTTGAGGGGGTGGAAGATTAGGTGGACAGTGGTGGCCTGGTGGTAAAGGTTCAAGCCCCACTCTCAACAGGTTGTCGCTGTATCCCCAGTGCAGCTACCTGGGTTATCAAAGGCTGACCGTGTCTCTCACTGTCTATGGTGAGAGGTTCATGTAAAAGAGCCATTACTGACTTGTGGGGTTCGTGTTGCCTGTATGTATTTTTTTATTTTATTTGTGAGTGAGTGAGTGATGAGTGAGAATTCAATGAAAGATTTGTTTGTTTGTTTGTTTGTTTGTTTGTTTGTTTGTTTTAGCATACATTTATGACTCACAGTCATGTCAGTATTTGACCAGGCCTACATGCCTACATACATACGGACTACATGCATTAGTTGTCAGTAATGTCATGCTTCGTTCCTATGGTGAAAACCCTGTAGCCTTTGAGGTCAGAAGTGAATGCAATGTGCCAGAATTTGCTTCTTGGAGAGCCATTTTGCTTTCCTTTTCCTTAAGACTATGATTAAAAATTGGCCGAGTACAGCTGTTCCTCAAACAGGCTAAGAGTCTGTAGCACTGGCAGCCATGTTTCTCGGTGCCATCTGCTGATCAGATGGCACATCTCATTGTACAAACCCCTTCATCTGCTTTTGACATCCCTATTAATTTCTTTTTAATCGAGCTCAAGTATTTGTGTAAATGACAGTATTATACGGACAGCATTTTTCTAGAGTTTATAAAATCCCTGCATTTATCATTTGTTTTTAACATCTTTATAAGAACAATGTACATTAAGTTTAATACACCAGCAACATAGGATCTATGGATCATTTGTACCTACTGAAAGAACTTCGGACAGCTTCAGATATTCCTGAATCCTTTAAATGACAAAAGCTTTTCATGCTGTTATGGATCCACCATTAGCTTTATATGCATTTTTATACAGGATTCACAGACTGTTCAGCAGATTTATTTGCACTATTCAGTGCTAGTTGGTTCATATGGTTTTGATAACTCACATATTTATATAAGCTTTTACAATTTATAACAATAATAAGCTTTAAGGGATTATCTTTACGTTTTCATTTCAAACTCTGCATTAATAGTGCAAAAAAAAAGTGAAGCACTTCATTCTGTTAAGACTATGAATTTGTTTCATCCAATTTTTTGTGCTGTTACCTTGAAGGTAATAAGCATGGATAGAACATCTGTACATCTGACAATCTTTTTAAAAAAAACAGTAAAATCTTTAAAAAAAAAAACAGTTATTATTATTTTTCATTATCTATGTTCAATAATTAGTCAGATTTTACAGCTAAGCAGTGTGGCTGAGGAAATTTGGTCTCATTATGCAAAATTATGATATGTAAATGGTTGAGATGTGTAACACAGTGAATCCTGAAAATGATGTGGGTGGCATGATGGCATCTCACAGCAAGATGATCCTGAGTTTAATTTCTAGACGTTTCTGTGGGGAGGCATGTTCTCTGTGTGTTTGTTTAGGTTTCATTCAGGTACAGTACTATGATTTCCTCCCACAGTCCAAAGACTGTGAATGTGGAATGGCTAGCCACTGCATGTGAGAGAGCCCAAGTCGTTATACTTTTTTCAAATTTTATTTTATCTTAAAACACATTTCTTCTCCCAGGCCTTTGGGACCGACTGAGAATTTTATAGTTTCCAATAATTCTAGTTATTTCGGTACTTATTTATCTATCGTTTTCATGATTTAGTTTTCTGTACAGCACTTTGTTTCAACATATTGTTCTTTTTTAAAGTGCTTTGTAAATAAAGTTTTGAAATATGCAAATTGGGCTAATTGGCTGTTCCAGATTGGCTGTAGATGTGAATGTGACGTGTGCTGCTCTACAATGGTCTGGCGAGCTGTTCAGGGTGTACGTTTTTCAATCAAGCTCTTGAATCAACTGTCTGAACCCAAATCTTATTTCCTTCTTTCTTATTTTGTGCACTATTTTGGGAGTCTTCCATTTTGGGGGCTTTTTGAAATGTGAGAATACCTAGTGTGCATGTGATGTCCCACAATACAGTATTTAAAGACAATGTTATCCAAATTATATTCCCCAAGAAAGTATAGAATATTCATGGTGTACAGCATGACAAATCAAACTTGGTTTCCTTTGTTATGGTGTTATATGATGCTCATATATTTTCCAATGCATTTAGCAATCGAGCTATTGATTGTCCATATCCAATGACCACCAGCTGTATGGCTGCAATGTGAAATGCATTCCGCTAATTAATTATTTTAAAGCCAAAGTAACTATTGCTAAAAATGTTGGGTATTTGATATGCTGCAAGTCATTTGATGAACAGATTCTCTTTTCACTCATATTTTACATCTTCTTATATAATGAAGCTCAGTAAACCACAGAAGTATTAATGGTCAGTAAATGTGGTCTTCGGTAATTTAATTGACAGATTTAATTGACTTCATTTTTAGCACAGATGTGTAACATTACTTTTTTTTTTAGCCATGTCAAAGCTACTCTTTTGGGTAAATGATTTATAAATGTGATAACTGATAAGATTTCATATTTTAGCTCACTTTAATTCTTCTCAAAAAATGTTTTTATATTTTAAAAATTCTTCGCTTAATTATGATGCAAAATCTGCTTTTTCCATTCACTGTCCACATGCACACCACGGTATAACGTGCATGATGGTTTTTGGCCAAAGGTGAGGTAGAGATCACCGAATTGTCCCTGAGATGGAACATCAGGTGGAACATCATGTACTTACAAATATCCACCAAGCCTGAGGAAAAATAATTGTTCTTTCTTGTTAAAGCATAATTGTGAAGAATTGATTTACTTGTATGCAATTGGTAGGCAGTGTTAATAGAGAGATGGTCAGAAGTGTCAGAAATATGTGGTCATCCATTCATTTCTGAACATCTTAATCCTCATTAAGGTTGCGAGGAGGCTGGCACCCATCTCAGCTGACTCTAGGCTAGGGCAGTGTACACCCTGGACAACTCACCAGGTCATCGCAGGGCATAAACACTCTGATGGCCATATAGCCTTCTCTTGACAAAATGGATCTTTAAATGCCTCTCACCACAGACAGTGAGAGACATGGTCGACCTTGGATAACCCAGTTAGCTGCACTGGGGGATAGCACTGACAACTGTTGACAGTGGGGCTTGAACCCCCAACCTTGGGATCAGTAATCAAGTGCCTTAACTCCAGGCCACCACTGCCTCAAGTATGTAGTCATATATGCAAATGTTGCATATTTATTGTTATACATGTTCTAAAACGTTTAATCCTGTTTGGGATTGAGGAGACTGGAGCCTATCTCAGACAACACCTGATGAAGGTAGGGTTCACCCTGAATAGCTTGTTAGTCCATTACAAGGAAACACATACTCACACCTTGGGGCAATTTGGAACACCCGGTTAGCCCAATGTGGGAAGTTGAAGTACCAGAAGGAAACCCCCGCAGGCACAGGGAGTAGTGTATATGAAAACTCCACACAAAAACACCTTCACCCAGGACTCAAACCCAGGACCTTCTTGCTGTGACGCGGATGTGCTCATCACTCATATACCATGTCACCCTGAAGATAGATCATTTACAACCTCCTGATCCCACTTCTCTCAGAAGGAACATGAATGCATTTTCACTTGACTGTGTAAATGAGGACTGGATTGGTGGCGTATTGTGTAGCACATCTTCCTGACAGCAAGGAGGTCCTTGATTTGAGTTCTGGGCTCAGTCTTTTTTTTTTTTTTTTTTTTTTTTTTTGTGGAGTGTGCATTTTCTCTCATGTTTGCAAGTTTTCTCTTGGTACTACAATTTCCTCATGAGTGTGAATGGTTGTGTTTTGATCTTGCAATGGGATGAGCAGTTGATGAGCAGTTCAGGGTGTTCCTTTCCAACACCCAGTGTTGGCTGAGATAGGCTTCAGCCTCCCAACAACCCTAAGCAATTCAGTAAATGAGTCCATAAATGAATGAGTGAGTGAGTGAGCGAGTGAGTGAGTGAGTAAATAGTAGATATCATTACTGTGGCTAATTCACAGACTGCACTCTATACAGGTTTTTACTCTTTGCACAACACTTGGAAAGTTTGGGTTCTCTGAACAATAGTGTTCCAACAATCTGAAATAATATTTGCAGCATTATTTGAATGAAACATTAGGATCCATTTGAGGCAAACGTTTACTTCCTTTCAACAAGCAAATTAGCATCAGTTGTATGAAGAACAAGATAACATTGGCCATGGTAAAAATGGCAAGGGGGCAGTGGTGGTCTAGTGGTATAGGGCGCTGGATCGCTGATCCAAAGGTTGGGGGTTGGGGGTTCCACAGGGTTGTCACTGCCCCCCCCCCCCCCCAGTGTGGCTAACTGGGTTATCAAAGACGGGCCATGTCTATCACTGTCTATGGTGAGAGGCATGTAAAAGAACCATTGCTGACTTTCGTAAAGAGTAGCTGCAAAGTCGTCAGCGTGTTTCTGTCCCTTGCTAAAAGGGTTGTAACAGGAAGGGCATCCGACGTAAAAACCTCTGCCAAATCAAATGTGTGAATCAGATGATTCGCTGTGGCGACTCCCGAGAAAAAGGGAAAAAGCCGAAAGGAAGACAGACAGATGGTAAAAATGGCAAGGTAGAGTAATACAAACTGCTGTGTTGTCGCCCCTATCCATGGTGCTGACCTAATCTCTCTCTCTCTCTCTCTCTCACTCACTCTTGTTTCCTCTTTCTCTCTTTTGCTTGATCTCTCTTGTTGCTTCTTTCTCCAAATTTCCCTTTTCCCTCAGTCTCTCTCTCGCTCTCTCTCACTCACTCACTCTTGTTCCCTTTATCTATGGTTCTTTTCTCTCTTTTGCTCGCTTTCTCGTTCCTTCTTGCTCCAAATTTCCTCTCTCTCTCTCTCTCTCTCTCTCTCATTGCTTCTTTCTCCAAATTTCCCTTTTCCCTCTCTCTCTCTCTCTCTCTCTTTCGCTCACTCACTCACTCTTGTTCCCTCTTTATTTATGTTTCCTCTCTCTCTTTTGCTTGATCTCTCTCTTTACTTCTTTCTCCAAATTTCCCTTCTCTCTCTCTCTCTCTCTCTCTCTCTCGCTCTCTCTCTCACACTCACTCACTCTTGTTCCCTCTTTATCTACATTTCCTCTCTCTCTTTTGCTCGCTTTCGCATTCCTTCTTGCTCCAAATTTCCCTTCTCGCTCTCTCTCTCTCTCTCTCTCTCTCTCTCTCACACACACACACTCTTGTTCCCTCTTTATCTACGTTTCCTCTCTCTCTTTTGCTCGCTTTCTCCTTCCTTCTTACTCCAAATTTCCTCTCTCTCTCTCTCTCTCTCTCTCTCACTCTTGTTCCCTCTTTATCTACGTTTCTTCTCTCTCTCTTTTGCTTGATCTCTCTGGTTGCTTCTTTCTCCAAATTTCCCCTCTCTCTCTCTATCTCGCTCTCTCTCTCTCTCTCTCTCTCTCTCTCTCTCTCTCTCTCTCACTCTTGTTCCCTCTTTATCTCCGTTTCCTCTCTCTCTTTTGCTCGCTTTCTCCTTCCTTCTTGCTCCAAATCCCCCTCTCTCGCTCTCTCTCTCTCTCTCTCTCTCCCTCTCTCGCTCTGTCTCTGTCTCTGTCCCCCCCCCCGGGTCGTATGTGAGGAGCGTTGTAGCGTCAGTGCTTGTTTTCAAGCCCCGTCTCCTCGCAGCAAACGTGAATGAACTGAGGACTGATGAAAATCACTGTTCAATCCGCTTCCGATCGCTGGAGACACGCCGACTCACAGAGGAACCGAGTCCATTCTCACACTCCAGCACTTGCTCCAGCTTTTTCTACATCTCCAGTTCAGGAGGCTTTTCGGAACCGGAACAACCAGCGAGAGACTTTTGATCACTGATTGAAATGCAGCGCCGACTGTTCCCGGGTTAAGACGAAGGACTGCAATCTTAAGTTTCCCATCACGAGAACCGGATCATTAATTCCTCGTCTGCACGTGAGATACGAACACTTGATGGTCGTAGATAAAAGGTATGTCTTTATTTAATGGAGATCACTTGTTTTCTTGTTGTTTTGGGTTTCTTTCCCATGTGCGCCTGAAAGGATTGAGGAATGCAGAGCAATAATACATGACGGGTCAGACTGGATGTGAATGAATGACAGGAACTGAATGAGAAGAGGGATTCACTGGGCTTCTTATATAATGAAGCCCTGCTTCACTGATTTTTAAGGGAGTTGTTGTTATTGTTGTTGTTGTTGTTGTTGTTGTTGTTTATGTGCCTTAATGTTCTTCTCCTGTGTCTCAGTGAAGTGAAAAATCCGAGCAACTAAGTGGTCATTTTTAACCACTACTCGTGCGACTCACGGTCATTAGCCCTGTACCCGACCTATCACACTGCAGACTGATCATCACGGCCAGCCAATCAAAAGCGTTTCATAAACACGAACCAGCCAATCATCGACCATTTCCGTTTATTCCTTCTCTCGCCAGTGTCAGGGTGGTGTTGGGTGGTGAAGTGGTGGACTTGGAAATCAGTTTGTGTTAAAATACAGATTTTTACTAACACTTCAAAAAAAAAAAAAAAAAAATGGATTCTGATCATGCCTGTGAACCTCGTGGCATCTTAACCTTCACATACTGGTCTCAAGAATCCATCTGATGCCTGGACTTTCTTTCTTTTTCAAATTCTTTCCCCTGATGAAATTATAACAAAGCAGGCAGAACTATTGCAGTTGTAAAACTCAATATAAAATTTATTCATCATCATCTCACAGTCCAAAGACATGCATAGTAAGCTCGCTGGATGTTGTAAAATCGCCTCTAGTGTGAGTGAACAGGTGTGTGTGTGTGTGTGTGTGTGTGTGTGTGTGTGTGTGTGTGTGTGTGTGTGTGTTTGTTGGCCCTGTAAAGATATGGCTAGCTCTTTAGGGTGCAACTCGCCTTCACCCATTGAAAGCTAAGTTGGGCTCTAGCCTCTCTGTGACCCCTGAAAAATGGTTTGGAAAAGGATGATTATGAAAATGATTTCTACAACAAAGTGAAAATTAATATCCCAGCCATTAGTCATCTCAGTTGGTTAGTAACACGAGAAATTATTCAGTCGCCTGTCAAAGAGCGAAGAGGAAATATAGGTAATGACCAGACTAAATATTGTGAGTTTTCGAAATTAGAGAATTTTTTTTTTTTTTTTTTTTTTAGATTGGCCTGACCTCTGCCAAATCAAACGTGCGAATCAGATGATTCGCTGTGGCGACTCCCGAGTAAAAGGGAAAAAGTCGAAAGGAAAACAGACAGACAGACAGATATACTGTATATAGACATACGACTTTAAATATTGTGAAACGTGATAACATTTAAGTCTATAATGTCAAATAAGTATGTCTATGTACGGTGTAGAGCGGCATGGTGGTGTAATGGTTAATATGTCCGCCTCACAGCAAGAAGGCCTGGGTTTGATTCCCAGCTTGGGAGTTTCTGTGTGTTGTTTGCATGTTCTCCTTGTGTTTGCGTGGGAGCTCCGGTTTCCTCCATGTTCCTTCCAAAAACATGAACAGTGTGTTAATTGGTTGTTCCAGATCTCCCCAAGGTGTGAATGGTTGTGTGAGTGTTGGCCCTGCAATGGCCTGGCAAGCTATCTAGGGTGTGCCCCGCCCTTGCCCGGAGATGGGCGCCAGCCTCCCTGTGAGCCTGATTAGGATTAAGCAGGTCAGAAAATGAATGAATGTATTGTGTGTGTGTGTGTGTGTGTGTGTGTGTGTTTAGGTAATGCATATATTGTTTGGCCTTTTTTTTTCATGCATCTTGGAAACTGATCATATCAAGCTGAATGTACAATGTTAAACTACTGAAATTTATAACAGAATTTAAATGTTAAAGAATATGAGACATGAGACTTTGTTACTCATATAAAGAGATAATCACTATATTTTTGCATGAATCATTACACTCTGGTTGACACTACTCTTAGTAGCGGAGCTGTGCATGGTTTGCCTCAAATATTCCTATTTAGGCATCAGAGAGGTTCTCATGTCACATTTCTCTTCATTTACTCTATCCATCTATTCATCTATCTATCCAACCATTATCTTTATCACTAATCCATCATGGAAACAATCCCAGGTGACATCATGCGAGAGGCAGGGTACACCCTGAATAGGCCACCAATCAGCAGGGTTCCGTTCACATAACATACTAAAATATTGCCCTAAAAAAACACACAAACAAACAAACAAACAAATAAACAATCAATCAATCAATCAAACAAACCAACAGAAAAAAAAAAAAAAACACGGAAAAGCTCAAACTCATTTTCCTTCATTACTTCTTCAGTAACTGATTTATCCTGGGTGTGGAAGTCGGGGTGCCGGAGCATATCCTGATAATAATGTGCGAGTAGGAATATGCCATTAAACCTGCTTATATTGTTTATGATGGTTCGATGGGGCTTGTTTGTTGTTTTTGTAAATGTCTTCTCAATGGGCTGAGTGCAAAGAAGTCAGCAACAGCAGAAAAGGTCATGTAGGTGTTATAAATCCTATCCAGATCAATAGTGTTTACTTATAGATACAGCCAGGTGAAACTGAGCATGCTTTTGTGATGCTTGTGAGAAAGTATTCAGATATCTCAGGATTCAGTCAAACTGTATATAAACTTCAAAAAATGATTCATGACATTACTTTGGTTTCTGTCTTTCTTGTGTATTCTTGATGAGAGTAGCAACAACAGATTTATTGCTGCTTTTATTGATTCAAAAGTCAAAATGGAATTTTTTTGGCAAATGGTTTTTAGTAAAGAATGACTTGCATTATCTCTCTCTCTCTCTCTCTCTCTCTCTCACTGTCTCTCTCTCTCACACATTTTCTTTCTCTCTGTCTCATTCATCTAAGGTATCTATTTCCATTTATAAATGCACTGCAGTAAACATGAAATGCTAAATGACCTTCCAGTAACATTATTTTTGTATTAAAATGGTTATGCATTGTGCAAAGACAACAATACGAATTACTGTCGTCTCCTATGATACCATCTTCTAAAATTCTCACCTGAACTAAAGTCATTCAAATATATATATAAATAAACACACACACACACACACACACACACACACACACACACACACACACACACACACACACATGCACGCACTTGTCTCCCAGCGGTCTTGATCAGTCAAAAATTACATCACAATTTGTCATTGTTATTGAATAAAGATTGCACATCCGAGAAAAACAACTAATTTCATTCACGTTATGAACCGTATTCCTAATTAGGGTCGAGGGGAGGCTGGTGCCCATCTCAGCCGACTTAGGCAAGGGCCAACACTCACACAACCATTCATACTTATACTCACACCTAGGGGCGAT
>CM045741.1:28645015-28785015 GCA_024760905.1 Plotosus lineatus
TTTGCAGCTTATTGTCCAATTTCCTTCTGTACTGCTCCTTTGCCTCCCTGAGTTGGACTTTGAGTACCTTCTGTATCTGCTTAAGATCCTTTTGATCACATCTTTGTCGGCCCTCTTTTTCTGGTTCAGGAGGCCCTTGATATCACTATTGATCCAGGGCTTGTTGTTGGCACAGCAATGTGCAGTTCTTACTAGAACAGCAATGTCTATACAGAAGTTAATGTAATCTGTAGTGCAGTCAGTCAACTCCTCTATGTCCTCACCATGCATTACATGCCAGTCTCAGTCTCTCAGAGCCTGCTCTGCCTCAGGAGACCACTTCCTGATTGGTCGTGTTTATGTGGGGATCCTCTCACTTGGTTTGTAATGAGGTTATGATCAGCTTTCTCCAGGGCAGGCAGTGGAGAGGCACTGTATGAATCCTTTACATTTGCAAACAGTAAGTCGGCTGTCTTATTCTTCCCTGGTATACAGTCCACATATTGGATTTGATAAAAGCAAGTATAGTTTGTGCAAATTCGCATAATTAAATTCCCAAGAGATTAACACAAGTGCCTCTGGATGCTGTGTCTAGCAACGGTGGAGTGGATGATGTCACATGCTACTGTACTTCAAGGAGGAATGTAAACAGTGAGGACAATGGTATGTCCAAACTCTCTAGGCAAGTCGTAGGGATGCAGGCTTACTGCTAGCATGTGCTAATGTGCCCAGGATTACACCATCTTGTGTTTATGTAGATGGCGATTCCTCTTCCTTTCTGCTTCCCGCAGGCTTTTATGTCCCTGTCTGCTCTTACTGTGCTGAAGCAGAGCAGCTCCACGTTAGCATCTGGGATGCTCGCGGTGAGCCATGTTTTACAGAACCACAACACACTGCACTTCTTGAAAATCAACATTGTATGCTCCTCAGAAGAAGATATAATTTTGTAAGGCTTGTTGCAAGCGTTTAAAAAGAGATATTAAGGATTCTCTCACGTGGAATAAACCAGTAGGCCTACATGTACTTCACAATACAATGTGATTACACCAGACGGCTACATGGCCTTCAGGGAGGAGCGGATAAATTCAAGACCTGCGGCAAAGGAACGGCGATCTTCGTCAAACAAACATGGTGTACTGACTGTAAGATTATTTCTAAATCCTGCTCTGAGAATGTGGAATATCTAACTTTGACGTTGCGGCCATTTAATTGACCCAGAGAATTGCAATGTATTATTGTGAGTGTCGTGTACATCCCCTCCTCCGCTAGGAAGGAGGCTGCACTTAGGGAGCTACAAGATATGATCAATGAGCATGAAAACCAATATCCTGATGCTGCATTTATTATTCTGGGAGATTTTGAATCATTGTAACCTCCAGAAAAATATGCCAAGTCTGTATCAGTTTGGACTTTTCAAACTAAACAGAATAAAATATTGAACCACTGCTACAGTAATATCAGAAATGCTTTTATAGCTGAACAAAAACCCCATTTTGGCAAGTCTGACCACCTGGCAATTCGGCTCAAGCCCACATACACCAAGGGGCTTAAGGCACAGCCAGTGACAGTTAAAACTGTGAACACCTGGTCTGACAATGCACAGGCTAGCCTTCAGGGTTGTTTAGAGGCTGTCTGTCTTCCTTTCGGCTTTTTCCCTTTTACTCGGGAGTCACCACAGCGAATTATCTGATTCGCACGTTTGATTTGGCATAGGTTTTTACGTCGGATGCCCTTCCTGACACAACCCTTTAGCAAGGGACAGAAACACGCTGATGTCTTTGCAGCTTACTCTTTATGAAAGTCAGCAATGGTTCTTTTACATGAACCGCTCACCATAGACAGTGAAAGAGATGGCCTGCCTTTGATAACTCAGTTAGCTGCACTGCACTGGGGGGACAGTGACAACCTTGTGGAGAGTGGGACTCGAACCCCCAACCTTTGGATCAGCGATCCAGCGCCCTATACCACTAGAGAGGCTACAGGCTGGAATATTTTTAAAGTGGCCACAGACGATATCCATGAATACACAGAGGCTGTAAGTGACTACATCAGCTGGTGCACATCTATATGTGTGTGTGTGTGTGTGTGTGTGTGTGTGTGTGTGTGTGTGTGTGTGTGTGTGTGTGTGTGTGTGTGTGTCTCCCCCCCACCCCAGAACTGTGCATGTGTTTCCAAACCAGAAACCTTGGTACAATGGAGACATAAAAAAGAAAATCAGGAAAAGACAGGAAGCTTTTAAGTCTCGAGATTAAGGGGAATACTAGAAAGCCCAGTACGCGTTACAGAAGTCCATCAGAGTTGCAAAGAGGGCTTATACCAAAACCTTGAAAGCTTTTATTTGAGTAATAACACACGCAGTATGTGGCAGGAATCCAAGCAGTCATAAATTACAAGAAAGCAGCATCAACTACAGACCCTCAGAATGTCTCCCTCCCAGACAGCCTAAACATCTTCTACGCCAGGTTTGATAGACTGAACACAGACACTCCTTCAAAAGCCTCCTGCAATTCTACAGACACTGTTCCTCAGGTGACACCCGCACAGGTCCTGAAGGCTCTGAGGCAAGTTAACCCCCACAAGGCTGGAGGACCAGATGGTGTCCTTCCCAGAGTTCTGAAGGCCTGTGTGGAACACTTACTGGTGTGTATGTAGACATCTTAAATCTGTCATTAAACAAAGCCATAGTTCCCCGTCTCTTTAAATCCTCCATCATTGTACCAGTTCCAAAGAAGCGGAATCTATCTATCCTGAATGACTTCAGGCCAGTGATACTTACGTCAGTCTCCATGAAATGTTTTGAAAAACTGGTTCTCACACATAGCAACCACACGGTATCAGATGTGATCGACCCCCTCAGTTTGCCTACTGCCCCAACCGCTCAGTGGACCACGCAGTGGCCATTGCTTTATATCACATCCTGCAACATCTGGACATATAGCTCTGCTTTCAATACATCCACCGAGGCAGGCTGACTGGGAAGCTGACAGACCTCGGTGTTCCGACCCCCACCTGCAACTGGACTCTGGATTTCCTGACTGATAGACCACAGGTGGTGAGAATGGGAAGGAGTGTGCCAGCAGAGCTCACAGTCAGCACAGGATCACCACAGGGCTCCTACCTCAGTCCTAAACTTTTCACCTTGTAGACACACGATTGTGTCTCCACCCAGGACAAGACCATCATCATAAAGTATGGTGATGATATCACCATTCTGGGACTTAATAAGGGCAGGAACAAGTCGGGCTACAGGAGTCTGGTGAATGACATTCTTATCTATGGGGAGGTAAACAACCTCAGTGGAAACATAGATAAGACAAAAGAAATACGTAATAATGGATTTTAGGAAATATCCACCCTCTTGCAACCACTCATCAGCAAGGGGACTGAGGTGAAGAGGGATGACAGTTGTAGATTCTTGGGACTTCAAGTAACTGGACTTGAACAATATTGCCATAGTGAAAAAAGTCCAATAGAGACTCTGCTTTATTAGGCTGCTCAGGAAAGTGGGCCTGCACTGTCGCCCTCTCACCCAGGTCTACAAAGGATAGATTGAGAGTATCCTCACTACAGGCATCACTGTGTGGTACGACAACACCACACAGGCAGAGAGGAAGGCTCTGCAAGGAATCATAAAGACTGCAGAGAGGATTATTGGGACTGAACTTCCTTCCATGAACACAATTTACACACAGCATTGTCATAAAAGAAAAGAGCGAATCTTCAGAGACACATTACATCCAGTTCACTCACTGCTTAAACATAAACATTGTATATACAACCTCAGGCACAAAGGAGCAGACGGCATTGTCACACACACAACACGGGTTTTTTAACAGCTTTCTTCCTGCTGTAGTGAGACTCTCAACCAAACAAAATAACAGGCATAGTGCAATATAATTTATTGTTGTATCTACTAATTTATTTAGTGTATTATTATTATTATTATTATTATTATTATTATTATTATTATTATATTGTTGGGGCAGTGTTGGTCTAGTGGTTAGGGCGTAGGATTGCTGATCCTAAGGTTGGGGGCTCGAGTCCCCACAAGGTTGTCACTGTCCCCCCAATGCAGCTAACTGGGTTATCAAAGGCGGGCCATGTCTCTCACTGTCTATGGTGAGAGGCATGTAAAAGAACCATTGCTGACTGTTGTAAAGAATAGGCTGCAAAGCCGTCAGCGTGTTTCTGTCCCTTGCTAAAAAGGGTTGTGACAGGAAGGGCATCCGACGTAAAAACCTATGCCAAATCTAATGTGCGACTCAGATGATTCGCTGTGGCGACTCCGAGAAAGGGAAAAAGCCGAAAGAAAAGAAGAAGAAGACTAGAGTTGTGTAAGGTCCTTTTTAAATATAGGATTTGATGCATTTATTTTATAGAAGTATGTGTTTTTATAAATTTGAGCCTTCTTGTTTTTATAACTTGACTCTTTGCATGACCGCACAAGAGTTCCTATGTGGGTAGCACAAATGGCAAAATAAAAATCTTGAATCTTGAATGACAGTGACTCCCAATTTAAACAACTACCATATTCTGTTACTGTCATTCTCAAGCCTTTTAATAGCCAAAGTGGCATACTGTAAATTGCAACCATTACTGTAAAATGGCTTCTGAGAGAAACTACAGAAAAGCATTCATACTGTAGTCAGAGAGTCATCAATTTATGATGGTTCTACAGCCATCCATGGCTGAGAGTGCAAAACTATTGTGTAAAATTGTCTTGCTCCGTCCTGTGATAGAGCATGAACAGAGGCTGAGCAGAGGTTAGCTTTTCATCTCTTGTAAGAAATGTTTTGTCCACCACAATTTCTGGTCAGTGATAGATATATGACATGGAAAAGTTAGCTACTGCGCATACAGTGTATATACAGGGATTTCTCACTTTCCGCGGTTAATTGGGACCGAGACCCCCGCGACCGCCGAATTCCGCAAAGTAGGATCGACCCCCCTGACTGACGTATACTTACATGTATATGTGTATATAATATCAATAAATATATATTCAACACTATAAATGCTTATAATAACAATTAAACATTCAAAAATAATGCATAAGATGTAAATAAAATATAAATATACACACACAAACAGACGTGTGCACACACAGATGCGCACCTCACATAAAAATTTTTGTATTTGTTTGTTTGGTGTTTTTTTTTTTTGCATAATTAGCCTTGTTTTGTGGCATTTGCCTTAACTTTTTCTCCTATTCTTCCTTAATTTCCTTATTTTTAATTAGAAGAATATTTAAAAACAAAACACGATGCACTGATTCCGCATGAATTGAAGCGAGAAGTAGCGAGGGACCCCTGTACTACATGGGAATTGGGCGGCGGATTGGTTCATTATCTCAGAATATTTAACAACTATGCAGTAAAGAAGGGGTGGAAGTCATTGAATTTTGTCCCAGATGGGACATGAAGCGGAATATTCATTTTGGCAGCAACATCCACTCAACTTTCCTCTGAACAGGTTGAGCCTTGAGACCAGTGAGGGTGTTTCTATGTGGAATGTACATGTTCTCCCTGTGCTTAAATGGGTTCTTTCCATGTACTCTGTTCTCTGTAGTCCAATGATGTGCATATTAGTCCAAGTAGACCAAGTAGATATACTCAATTACCCCCATGTGTGAATATTAATAGTTTTGCAGTTTATGTTTATGCTAGCCCTGCAAAGGCCTGGCTAGCTGTTCAGGATGGACCCCACCTTCATTCAGAGTTGAAAGTGAAGGGTCCCTTGCTACCCTTAAAGAATAAATCAGTTGAGAAATTGAAAAAAAAAAAAAAAAGATGTGCTTTAAGATGTGTTAGATCAAAAGTCAGAGATTGGCAGTTCAGCTGCAGGATGCGGGGGTGTGAGAATCAGAAGGAGTTAGACAGTTGGGAAAAAGCTGTTACAAAACCTTGATGATCTAACACATACATTCCCAAGTGTGAGTAAAAATCCTACAAATTCAACAGGTATTAAGTACACTGATCCTGTGCGCAATGATTATATTCACTTGTTGAAAACATTTTGTCTGTAACATTTATTTTTTAACATTTGCACAGCATTTATTTTCTCTATGAGTCCAAAATCTTCAAAAGACATCACATTTCCTCAGCACTACAGCTCTGCCCTTTGCAACTCATGGCTCAATTTAGCTGCTTCAGAAAGCTCTAAAAAATGTCATGGCATGTTTAATTTACTGCTGTTGGATTATTTCAGGAATGTATCACAGTCTCACTGCAATCTGAGCATGTTGTATTTGATTAAAGGAGGATCGAGATCATTTTGCTCAGATTGTCCATGATTGCAGCAAAGAAAATGACATCCCACAGTTACATTCAAAAAGACTAGATGCTGCAAGTATCAAATGATCCTGAGCTTGCTAGTGAACTCTGTGTGCCAGATATTCTTGACCGAGATGGATCCAAAATATTCAGATTTGACAAAGGATGGCCTGATCACATTTGTTTAAAAATGTAATACTTATAAATAATAATTGATTATAGATAGATAGATAGACAGACAGACAGACAGACCGACAGACAGACAGATAGACAGACAGACAGATAGACAGACAGACAGACAGACAGACAGACAGACAGACAGACAGATAGATAGATATTTCATAAGAATGTGTGTAGAATCTTATTCCATATATTATTTCATGCAATTTTGGCTCCTATCTGTCTGGCTAACCTTTAACCTGCAAAACATTTGGCGATACTATGCTTGTGTAATTCCAATGCATCTTACTAATATGGCTTTAATATTATAAATAAGATCAAATATAACTTAAATAACTGCAACTAATTCACTTAAATAATGTATATTAGGTAGCATGACAGCACATAATGCTGGTGCCCCTACAGCCAGGTGTCCTGAGCTCCTGTTCCATCTGTGCAAAGTTTCCTATATTCTCCCCATGACCATCTTGGCTTTCTTTGGACAAGCTGGTCCCTTCCCAAAGACATTCTGTTAGGTGGATTGGCTAATCAAATTGTTCCAGGGTGTGAATAAGAGTGTATAATGTCCTTGACTGGAGTGGTGTCTGGGACCTTTATGACATCAACAAGTACTCTGTAAACTTATAATCCCACTGAAGTACCATGATATATGTGAGAAAACGTAAAAAAATCCCTCTACAGTGGTTAAATTACTTTTCCATGCAAAAATCATCCATTATGTTTAACTTTTAACTACAATTGAATTCGGTCAAAGCAGAAAAAATAGTCAGGCATAATTAAGAAAAGGCAGTTTGACTAATGAGCACAACTGCAGAACCACAGTGAGCCCCTGGACAGCTATTCATAAACTAGTGTGATCCAGAGAATTCCAGTAGAATATCAATCCATCCATTTGCCAAGTCATCCAGTCCTACTAGGGTCACGGGGAGGCATATCTCAAGCCCGGGACTCGAATCCAGGGCCTTCTTGCTGTGACGTGAACGTGCTAACCAGTACACCACTGTGCCGCCTTGTTTACACCTTATTCGGTGCAAATAAGCAATGGGATATAAAATATATCCAAATGTACACGCCTCTGTAATGTTCTCCTTTTCACTTGTATTTTGATTCAGAAGAAAAGCAGTGCCAATGAGAGGAGCTCATAGGCCTCTCTCAAGTCGTTCGGAAAGCATCTTATGAGAATTAATAAGGAACAATGGCTGCAGATGTATTTTTAGTTGTTTGACCATGAACTATTTCTGGCTATAATTCATGACAAAATGAACAGGTTGAGAACAGAAGAAAAAGAACAAAACAGTCTGAC
Source organism: Plotosus lineatus (assembly GCA_024760905.1). Classification (NCBI taxonomy): domain Eukaryota; kingdom Metazoa; phylum Chordata; class Actinopteri; order Siluriformes; family Plotosidae; genus Plotosus; species Plotosus lineatus. Next base: position 28,652,750 of record CM045741.1, read on the forward strand.
TTCAAGAAGAGTCTGACTTCATGCCTCGTGTATATATTATAGACCTTGATTAATTGATGACGATAAATTATTTAAATCCTGTGGTGACCCAACATGTTTATGATGGCTTTTCCTTTAATTTGTCGATTATACTCCCATTTCACTGGAGTGCGGAATGCAATGATCGTGGCAGTAGGCACAGAACGCACTCTATGGAGGAGCTTCAGCATTTTTACATGGAAAATGGGTCAGAAACCTATGGAAAATTGTACCCTCTGAACACCTTCGGAACGTTCGCGGAATGTGCGGAAAAGACATGAAAAGACCACGGTACAATATTGGAATACATCCGTAAAAGCGCTCAGATTACCTTCGGAACCAGTGCGGGCTGCAAAGGAAGACCTTCGGAACACTCGAGAAACGACTACGGCACTACTCCATTTTAGAAGGAAGAGCTACGGAATGATTGCAGAACAGGCGGAATGAAGACGGAACGTTCACATTCAACACGGAATGACGAGGGAATGACTGAGGAATGACTGAGGAATACCCGGCAGAACTACGTTTCAATGAGGAAAAATCAAAGATCAAAGGATTTGCTCCTGATTCCACCTTTAAATACACGGAATCGACCAAGCAAGCTCATTCTCTCATTCATACTATATGTTTATAATGTATAATATGTTTATAATGTCAAATAAATTTAAAATTTAACAAATGTTAATATGTTTAATAGCAATAATGTCAATACATTCCTTTTATTTGCACCTCAATAAATCATTCCAGACTAAAAACCATGCACACAAGTCCAAACGACAGTGATTACAACTTAAAAACTTTATTACATGAACAGGAAAACAGAAAAAATAAAGTGAATGAGCTGGAATAATTTATAGTGGAAGTGACTTCCTTGAGTGTTCCACAAGTCTTCCGTGTTATCCGCAACCATTCCGCAAACATTGCAAATGTATTCCGCAAACCTGTGAGTATTCCGTGGGGATTCTGAGGCCGCTTTTGACCACCCGGAAGAGGGGGGACGGCTCGTGTAACGATCAAGGAACACTGGCGGAGTAAAAGGAATGATCGTGGAATGTTTGAGGAAATGACGGAACGTTTGCGGAATGACTGAGGAACCTAAGGGAACACTGTCGGAAATTTTTTCTGTGAACGTGCTTTTGAACACGGGTGTTATCCACACATAGTCTTTGTGATGTTAACTCTGAAAAATGATTCCAAATAGAACTCCAAATAGGAAAAGAGCCAAATGGCTGATTATAAAGGACAAGCAGTCCATTGGAGGACATTACTAGTAGAATCTCAATGCTGTTATTCATTATATCCAAAGTGGAGTTTTGGATTTGTTCCAGTCTCTTAGTTAGACTCCTGCAGACCTACCCATCTACGTCCCTGTCATATATATCAGCCTTAATTAATAGACGACACTTTTTCCATGTTCTTTCTGTCTGTTCTTTCTCGTTAGGTTGCATAAAAAAATTTAATAATACAAAATTAGTGTTGTATTTAAGAAATGTGGTAAAAATGTGTTGGCCTGAAAGATACTGTTAATAGTTAGAATAACATATCGAGTTGATGCCCTTCTGTGGAGCAGTGGAGAGCTAGACAGATGCAATGTTTTAATCAACAGTGAAGGCAATGGAGTGAAGGCAGACAAATCAAAAGATACTGTTCAATATCATAACTATAAGCCAGGCAGGGTTTAGGCAACTAGATAAACAGTACATTAAAGGCAGGGTGGAGACCAAAAAAATATGAGGCAGTCAGGGATCATATACAAATCAGCAGTGTCAGCGAATAGACAGAAAATCGTCATCAATGAGGCAACACACTGGTAAACAAACCACAGTCAATGCACTAGCAATAAAGTTTATTGAATAAACAAAAGAGAAGTACAGTACTTCAGGACATGTGCTCGTGAACAGAGTCCTTAAATCCTCTGAGTGTAATCAAGTATGATGATGACATGTGAGTAGGGATTGGTATGTTCTGTGTCGTGTGACTTGTGTAAAAATTCAGCTAACTGAGATCAGTGAGCTGCATGCTAGGAGGAGTAGAATGAAGACTGACTTGAATGTGGCCAAGCTGTGACAGTCTAATTAAAGCTAACTTCACTGCAGGTGTTTTTGCACGACTGTAGTCCCTTTATCAGTAATGAAAAACACACATACAAGCTTAGTCTCTGCCTTAATTAAGCCTACATTTTTAAGTAGTGCTGCGATTTTAAGTAGCTCACAGTCAAAAATCCTTAAGTGAACATGATGCACCTTTTTCTTTTCGGCTAATTTATAATACATTAATAATTTGTCCTCTGCAAAATTACAAAAACTAACAACAAGGCTCCCAAACAGCACATTGACAAGGTGTGTGACAATCAACCTGAAAATCACAAGTTCGAATCCAGGTTGATGCTGCAGCCATCCATGTCCATGGGGGATAATTGGCTGATCTATTATGGGGACAAGGAATGACATGACATACATTCCCCTGTCACTCATAGCAATCACTAGCCAATCCATGGATGACTGTGTGCTCACTCGTAAAATAAAAAGGGGCGGATTTCTCTTTCCCCGCCTCTAAATGCACATATAGCAGTTCATAAAGAGACAGGTGGTAGCATCACATGTCATGGAGGGGGACATGTATATGTTTACACCCCTCCCTGGTTGCTGCAGGTTGTATGTGAGAGGGGGTAACACTTGATGGGTGGGAACTGGATAAAATTAAACTTATGGGTGAAAAAGGTTATGGAAGGAAAAGCTAATAATAGAAGCCAAGAGGCCTAAAAAGGTGTTATTTATGTGATTTTCATCCATGAAAACGCTTTGACTTCGTGAGTGCGCTTTTTTTATGTCATAAACGTATAACTGTACTGTTTATTTTAAACTATTAAAAATTTATTTTCGTGTTCTATTAAATATAATTCTCAAACTAATCAATTCATATACATATATGCACACAATTTCATACACTGTAGATCTGGAGAGATTTTAATGCAAATTTTTAGCAGGTTAAGTGAAAATGTTTGTTTTTATGTCGGGAGACAATCTCAGGTATCCACTGGCTCGATTTATTTTGAGGCATGTGAATCAGTATTAATTTGTAAATGTGCCTTTGTACTATTTATTCAAGTTTATCTGGTCAAGCTTTCCTACAAAATTGCACTAAAGTTCCTCTCGACTTTTTCTGACAATGTGTGTCTGAAAAATCATGGCAGTGAGACCCTAAAGACTCCTTCTCAATCCTTTGGGAGTGCATTAAACCAGAACATTAAAGTTGGATGACTTTCATTCACTTATCTCTCAGCACTGGTCCAGCAAATCAGGCCAATTAGCCTGAGACTGGGGACATGCATCTCAATGAGATGATCCCCCCCCCCCCCCCCCCCAACAGTCCATTATAACTGCATTTGATTTATTTTAAGTGGACAAAGAGCTCAACCTAGGGGTCAGTGTTGTGACCATCCATTGATGGCCCTTATGTTCCTCTTCTACTCTTAAATCTACAGCTACAATGTGCTATAAAGCCAGTGTTTGTGTAAGATTTCTCCAACCTGAGGTTTTGTGTATTGTTTGTGTAGGTGTGTCATGATGAAAGTACAAGTACTGTTTTACTTTATGGGAGATCATCTCTTGCTGTTCATACGTCCACTGAAGGCTTTTCTACACATTGCTTATGTCAGCAATCTTTGTGTATCTTTTTGTATATGGGAACTGAAGTATCCAAATAAAATGGCCTGGACATTATGCGAACCTTAAAGGAGTAATATTATGATTTGTCCACGGTTTTGACCCATAAATGTTGTTTCGACGTCGAATAGCCAAGTTTGATGGTAAGAGTGTCTAATAATGAGGTTAGCCTTCGTTAAGTTTTTCCTCTAAGTTGTTTTTCCTGACCAATGGTGGCCTGGTGGTAGGGTGTTGGATTACTGATTCCAAGGTTGGGGGTTCAAGCCCCACTATCAACGGGTTGTCACTGCTGTCCTCCCAGTGCAGCGAACTGAGTTATCAAAGGCTGGCCACTGTCTGTGGTGAGATGCGTGTCATGAACCATTACTGATTTTGTCAAAAGTGAGCTGTTCAGGGTGTCCCCTGCCCTTTCCCAGAGTCAGTTTAGATGGGTGCAAGCCTCCTCGTGACCCTAATTAGGATTAAGTGGTTCAAAAAATGAATGAATGTTTCTGTCAGATTCAAACATAAGGTTTATGCTGCTTTTTATTTCTCTTGCTTTTTATTTATTTTTATTTATTTATTTAATTTTTGTTTGAGGAGGGGAACCCTAGTGCATCATGGGGTGGTGCTGGGCATTTCTCATTAGCCGTTCTTCCTAAACTGCTTCCTCTTGCACAGCAGTGTCTCTCCCTCTCCCAGTCTGTCTGCCAGCACACCAGGCATGGAGCTTTCATGCAACCAATCAGTGCAGAGAAAGCACAGATACCTGAAAGACCATGGAATCCAACCAGGCCACCCAGTGAGGGCACTTAAAATCAGTGTTGCAGGAGGTGGGAAGGCAGCTTCTTAAAGAACAATGGAGGGTTTTTTTTTTTAATCGGAATCATACGTGGCGCTGAACTTGCATCCAACTTAAAATTAATTGTCTGAAAATTACTATAATATCTGACCTTTATTGTTTCAGCTGACTCGTACAAAGTCTTTGGAATATCTGAGTGAGCCCAGATGAGAACGGTGCAGGTAACTAAGTGGAGAATTCACAGTATCTGTGTTGTGCGTTAATACCGACACACTTTATTAAAGCCGCTTGTCCTGCATAATGTGTTAATGAGTCAGTCAGTCTAGCCAATGATAGCAATGGCAAGCAATTTTTTGGCATTTTTTTAACAACCATCATACATTGATTGCAAAGTATATCTGATTGTATATTAATCACGAGAAAATAGCGTCTGGCTTATTAAATTTGCTGTTGATTATTGTTATTTTTGTTACCTTACATTTTGGGATCACTCTGGATGGAGCCTTAACCTTAGTGAAAATCTTACCATAAAGCTGAGCTGATTCTGTCTGTAAGCTTGAGTAACACTTTCCTGTATTCCGTGATTTAAAAGCTAGAGATACTGCTGTGTTTGTGTGTGTGTGTGTGTGTGTGTGTGTGTGTGTGTGTGTGTGTGTGTGTGTGTGTGTGTGTGTGTGAGATCGAGAGAAAGATATTCAAGATTCAAGTGTTTATTCTCATTATGTTCAGACATAACAAGGTGCAACCAAATTAAAAAGGTGCAAATGAGACAACAAACTGCAATTAACACTGTCAAGGGCAGAATATAAACACAAGTAATTCTGTACACTAAACTTTAAGTAAAAATATAAAATAGAGATGTAAACTCTGTACCTGTGAATGAGAACCAAACACTGAGAGATACAATATGTACAATGAGGCATTGTGAAATGTAATAAACAGATAAATACGTAAATAAATAGTAGCAGCAAGTCCGATAGACTAGAATGTGAATATGTCCAAAGTGGAGAAACTAGAATGGAAATGAGGTAAAGTGCAACAGTACAATACAGCCATAGAGTTTGTGGATTCAATGTCCTTTTACAAAGGAGTGAGTGAGTGAATGAGTGAGTCTGTGTCAGTGCAGGAGGGGTGTGTGTGTGTGTGTGTGTGTGTGTGTGAGAGAGAGCGAGAGAGAGAGAGAGAGAGAGAGAGAGAGATTGCAATGGGGTGAAGGGGTGATGGCTATCACCGCTCAGGGGTAAAAGCTGTTTTTGAGCCTCATTGTGCTCTTATTAATGTTTCTGTACCGTTTTTCAAACAGTCCATGTCCAAGGTGTGTGGGATCCATTGCGATGCAGCTGGCCTTCTTGTCTTACTGGACAGCGTATATTGTGTCTAGATCTGGTAGACAGCAGTCCATGATCCCCTGTGCAGTTCTCACACGCAGGCCAAGTCGTTTCTGTCCTTAGCAGTGCAGCTGTCATCCCAAACCGTGTCAGGCAGAGTGGTGTTATGGTTGTTCTGTTGGAAGCTATGCCTATCGTCCATGATGGCCCTATACCTTTCCACATGTTGTTGTTGGTAAAGTGTTCTTTGATATGCTGTTTGTACCTCAGTTTTGACAGACGGATGCCCCTGTTCCGTTCTTTCCGGGCCCTTCTGTAAGCCAGACTGTCACCTGCTCTGAAGGCTGCGTCCCGGGCTTTAAGCAGGGACCACACTATGAAGTCCATCGCTTCTGGTTTGGAAAAGGTGTAATGGACTTTGTCGACAGGACAGCATCAGTGCAGAAATGAATGGAGAACAGAACAGCCGATGTGTATTCCTCCAGGTTTGCACCCTGTTGTACACATTCCAGACTGTTTGCTCAAAGCGGTCTTATAGTGCCGATGAAGCCCCTCAGTCCAGATATGCATGGTTCTAGTGGTGGGTTTAGTCCTGCAGATCAGAGTTTTATATGCTGGGATTGGCTTCACTGTGATATGCCCAAATGAGGAGCTGGAAAAGCTTTGTATGCTCCTGGAATGTTGCAATAAACCTGATCCAGTGCGTTATTTTTCTGGTCAGAAAGTCAGTGAATCTGTGCAATTTGAGAATCACTGATTTCTGTTCTACATGGTTAAAGTCCCCAGCCACAATCACAGCCGCCTCTGGGTTATACCCCCATTTCACTGGAGCATGGAATGCAAGGATCATGGAGGAAAGGCGCGGAACGCACTATGGAAGAGCTTCGGCATTTTTACATGGAAAATGGGTCAAAAGATTCACGGAACGTTCACGGAAAGGACGGAACGTTTGCGGAAGACTGCGGTACTACTCCTTTTTAGAAGGAAGACCCATGGAATGATCTCGGAACTGGCGAAATGAAGGCGGAACCTTCACGTTCAACACAGAATGACTGAGGAATGACTGAGGAATAGCCGGCGTAACCATGTTTCAACGAGGAAAAATCGGCAAGGATTAAAGGATTTGCTCCTGATTCCACGCCTATAAATACGCGGAATCGACCAAGGAAACTCTTCTCTCATTCATACTATATGTTTATAATGTATAATATGTTTATAATGTATAATATTTTTATAATGTATAATAAATTTAAATTTTAACATATGTTTGTAATTTACCATATGTTTCTTCTTCTTCTTTTCCTTTCGGCTGTTCCCTTCAGGGGTCGCCACAGCGACTCATCTGCCTCCATCTCACCCTGTCCTCTGCATCTTCTTCTCTTACACCAACTGCCTTCATGTCTTTCTTTACCACGTCCATGAATCGTCTCTTTGGTCTTCCTCTAGGCCTTCTGCCTGGTAGTTTCAACCTCAGCATCCTACTACCAATATACTCACTATCCCTCCTCTGGACATGTCCAAACCATCTCAATCTAGCCTCTCTGACTTTGTCTCCAAAACATCTTACATGTGCTGTCCCTCTGATGTGCTCATTCCTGATCCTATCCATCCTCGTTACTCCTAAAGAGAACCTCAACATTTTCATCTCTGCTACCTCCAGCTCTGCCTCCTGTCTTTTCTTCAGTGCCACTGTTTCTAAACCATACAACATCACTGGCCTCAACACCGTCTTGTACACTTTTCCTTTCATTCTTGCTGATACCTTCCTATCACACATCACACCGGACACTTTTCTCCATCCTTGCTACCGTTCCACCTGGTTTCCTGAACACACAGTATGTCCACCTTCCACCTCTGGATTATGTCAGCCAGCTCTCTACCTTTTCTTGTCATAGTTCCAACATTCAAAGTCCCTACTTTCAGTCCTAGACTCATGCCTTTTCTCTTCTCTCTCCGCCTCTCCTTCTTCGACGTCTTCGACCAACAGTAGTCAAATTTTCACCAGCACCCTGTTGGTTAACAGCACTGAGGGCGGTCGTTAACCCAGGCTTCAACCGATCTGGTATGAAATTTTTTGTTGTGACTCGCATATTTTATTTGGCATTTGGTTTACGCTGGATGCCCTTCTTGACGCAACCCTCTGCATTTATCCGGTCTTGGGACCGGTGTGAGGGAGAGACACTGGCTTGTGCCCCTCCCTCACGGCTGCATGTTTCTAATGTGCAATATGTTTATAATTTACAATTAATTTAAAATTTAACATATGTTAATATGTTTAATATCAATAATGTCAATACGTTACTTTTATTTGCACCTCAATAAATCATTCCAGACTAAAAAACCATGCACACAAGTCCAGACCACAGTGATTATAACTTTATTACACGAACAGGAAAACAGAAAAAATGAACTGGAGTAATTTAATATTTATAGAGGAAGTGACTTCCTTGAGTGTTCCGCAACTCTACCATGTTATCCGCAACCATTCAGCAAACGTTTCGCATGTATTCCGCAAACCTTCCGTGAGTATTCCGTGGGGATTCTGTGGCCGCTTTTGACCACCCAGAAGAAGGAGGAATGTTTGCGGAATGTTCACGGAAGACTTGCCGAATAAAAGGAACGATTACGGAATGTTTGCGGAAAGGACGGAACATTTGCGGAAGGACTGTGGAACGTGAGGGAACACTTGGAAAATTTTTCTGTGAACGTGCTTTTGAACATGTTCAAAAGCATGTTCGTGGAAAATTTTGGCCTCACGGAAGAGGAGGAATACCTTTAGAATCGTACGGAAGGACATGGAAGAAAACGGAATGACTGAGGAACGTTGTAGGATGACTATGGTTTTGCTTCCGCAAGTCTGCTGCGCTCCAGTGAAATGGGGTATTAGTGTTAATCTGACTGCTAGTCAAACAATACAGCTCCTCCAAAGAGACACAAAAACAGGGACAGAGAGAGAGACATACAGACAGTCAGACAGATGAGAAATGGACAGATGGAGAGACAAAGTGTGTGTGAATGGCGGACTAATAATCATACCATATTAAACCAGTCCACCATGGTTTTCTTACTATTGTAGAATGGGGATGAAGACTTGTAGAATATACACTGAGCCTGTTATGTCACTTTATTTAAAACCTGTGGGTTATTGTTGTGTTTTTTTTTGTCTTACATTTCATTCTTTTTTTTGATATGGTGTTCCTGTGACTGATATAAACAATCGGAAGCATGGGTTTAGCTATAATTCATTAATGTGCGATATGTCCTTCATATGACTGTGGACTTGCTACTCTTTAATTTATTTTTGATTTCTTACTCAAGCAGAAAATGAGAAACTTCCTTCAAAAGAAAAAACCCATATGTTTGAGGGAGATGACAACACAGTCTATATATGGTTGTTCAGAGAGCTATTTAGATACGCTGGCAGTTAACTTTCTAGAAAGCAACAAAAAGGAAGTGCCCATGATTCCCATTAGCATGTCTGCTGTAATGCAAAGATGCCAGCATCATTTTCACACATCACTACTGAGGCAATGGACTTTGGAAAATAGCCCTGCCTCTTGATAGTTAAAATAGCCCTGCCTCTTTATAGTTAAAATAGCCCTGCCTCTTTGTAGTTATATGTGCAATAAGCACTGAATTAAAGCATTTGATGATATTCTAAACAATTTTTGTATACCGCTCATCATTTAGGAAAAATCATAATGAGCTCCTTAAAAACATTCGAAACTGTTATTAAATCAGTGCTTCTCAAATAGTGGGGTATGATGCTAGGGGGGGCGTGGTGTGATTCCCTGGGGAATATGCTTTTCTGAAATAGTGTATGAGAATTAAGTCTAATTGCACCTCCACTCCACTAGTTGGCAGTGGCGCTCTCATTGTCATGCTGTGGTGTAGCGGTTTTTTGCATGAGCAAACGATATGTTCATTTTCTGTAACCGCTTCATCCTAATTAGGGTCGCGGGGAGGCTGGTGCCCATCCCAGCCAACTCAGGGCGAGGGCAGAGTACACCCTGGACAGCTCGCCAGGCCATCGCAGGGCGGAAACACGCTGACGGCTTTGCAGCCTACTCTTGTCGAAAGTCAGCAATGGTTCTTTTACATGCCTCACACCATAGACAGTGAGAGACATGGCCAGCCTTTGATAACCCAATTAGCTGCACTGGGGGGACAATGACAACCTTGTGGAGAGTGGGACTCGAACCCCTAACCTTTGGATCAGCGATCCAGCGCCTTATACTACTAGACCACCACTGTCCCTATGCAAACGATATGAAGCGCAGTAAACAACGCGGAAAAAATTTCTAACAGGAACGAAGAGAAATGTGGAGAGAGAAGGAGATATTAAGACATAAGTAAGTTTTATGAGTTTAAATAAGGATGTATTTATTTTTATTTCAGGCACTTTAAATCTTTTCTGTTACAGATTAAAAATGTTAATGAAGTTTTTCTTTATTCTAAGTTGACCTATAGTTCTTTCTTTTTTGTTTTTAATATTAATAAGGATACAGTGTTATGCAGAGGTGTACTAATAACAATTAGTTAGACAAATAATACTATTTAAAAATAAACTTTCACAGTTAACAGTTTGTAAAAAAAAAAAAAAACAGCCTCATGCTAACACTTACACATATGGCAATGTGAGAAATAGCAACCTAGAATATCTGTATTTCTTCTTTGTCCACACACTGACAATGTGTTTCACTTTCATGGAGCTGAGATTGGTAAAAAGGCTAAAAGCTTGAATCATTCCCGATGGAATTGTTTTGCTGTGGTCATGAAGCTTAATCCAATACAGTCTGTGTTTTAGGTAGATCATCAAAAATATACAGCACCTCTGCCACTGCTGGGATTAGTCACTTTGCTATGACCAGAATTTAATCTGAATGCTGGGTGATGCTTACAGGAGGAACTGATGATAGTTGTGAAGAGCAGAACCACTGAATTAAGGATAAGGAAGAGTAGAGCATGTTATTCATATTGTGAAATGTGGAGCAGGAGTACAGGGAGACACAGCATAAGGCTAAGGTCAAAGGCCAAACAGAGGGCGTATGATTACTTGTATGCTAGGCTGGACAGTAAGGAGGGAGAAAATGATTTATACAGGTTGGCACAGCAGAGAAATAGAGATGGGAAGGACGTACAGCAAGTTAGAGTGATTAAGGACAGAGTGGGAAACGTATTGACTGTTGACAGAAGTGTGCTGGGAAGATGGAAAGAGTACTTTGAAGAGCTGATGAAGGAGGAAAATGAGAGAGAGAAAAAAAGAGTAGAAGAGGTGACTGTTGAGGACCAGGAAGTAGCAAAGATTAGTCAGGGTGAAGTGAGGAGGGCATAGAATAGGATGAAGAGTGGAAAGGCAGTTGGTCCTGATGACATACTGGTGGAGGTATGGAAGTGTCTAGACAAGGTAGCAGTAGATTTTCTGACAAGAACATTCAACAAGGTCTTAGAGAGTGAGAGGATGCCAGAGGAATGGAGATGTGTGCTGGTGCTCATTTTTAAGAACAAGGAAGACATGCAGAGTTGTGGCAATTACAGAGGGATAAAGTTGATGAGCCATACAATGACCTTATGGGAAAGAATAGTAAAAGCTAGACTAAGGGCAGAGGTCAGTATTTGTGAGCAACAGTTTGGTTTCATGCCATGAAAGAGCACCACAGATGCAGTGTTTGTCTGGAGGATGTTAATAGAGAAGTACAGAGAAGGCCAGAGGGAGCTGCATTGTGCCTTTGTGGATCTGGAGAAAGCATATGACAGGGTGCCGAGAGAGGAACTGTGGTATTGCATGAAGAAGTCTGGAGTAGCAGAGAAGTATGTTAGAGTGGTGCAGGACATGTATGAGAGATGTAAGACAGTGGTGAGGCGTGCTGTCGGTGTGACAGAAGAGTTCAAGGTGGAGGCATCAAGGGTCAGCTCTGAGCCCCTTCTTGTTTGCTATGGTGATGGACAGGCTGACAGGCGAGGCTAGACAAGAATCTCCATGGACTATGATGTTTGCAGATGACATTGTGATCTGTAGTGAAAGCAGAGAACAAGTGCAAGGAAAATCTAGAGAGGTGGAGGCATGTCCTGGAAAGGAGGGGAATGAAGGTTAACCTCAGTCAAACAGAATACATGTGTTTGAATGACAAGGACCCAAGAGGAACGGTGAGGTTACAGGGGGCAGAGATAAACAAGGTGGAGGATTTTAAGTACTTAGGCTCAACAGTCCAGAGCAATGGAGAGTGTGGAAAAAAGGTGAAGAAGTGTGTGCAGGCAGGTTGGAATGGTTGGAGAAAAGTATCCGGTGTGAAGTGTGATAGGAGAGTATCGGCAAGAATGAAAGGAAAAGTGTACAAGACGGTGTTGAGGCCAGCGATGTTGTATGGTTTAGAAACAGTGGCACTGAAGAAAAGACAGGAGGCAGAGCTTGAGGTAACAGAGATGAAAATGTTCAGGTTCTCTTTGGGAGTAACGAGGATGGATAGGATCAGGAATGAGTACATCAGAGGGACAGTTCATGTAAGATGTTTTGGAGACAAAGTCAGAGGCTAGATTGAGATGGTTTGGACATGTACAGAGGAGGGATAGTGAGTATATTGGTAGTAGGATGCTGAGGTTGGATCTACCAGGCAGAAGGCCTAGAGGAAGACCAAAGAGAATATTTATGCATGTGGTGAAGGAGGACATGAAGGTATTTGGAGTGTGGTGAAGGAGGACATGAAGGTATTTGGAGTAAGAGTAAAAGATGCAGAGGATAGGGTGAGATGGAGGCGGATGATTCGCTGTTGCGACCCCTGAAGGGAAAAGCCAAAAGGAAAAGAAGAAGAAGAAGAAGAATGTTCATAAAATCAGGACCCAAGTCCTAAGTTCAAGTCACTTTATCTGTGATACTGGGGTTATAAAGTACACTGGTACCTCACCTTACGAAATTAATCCGTTCCAGAAGTGGTTTCGTATCCTGATTTTTTTTGTAAGTTGAGTCGCATTTCACATGTAAAAGGCCTGATTCGTTCCAAGGCCCCCAATACAACCCCTAAGCTCTTTAAAAATGATAAAAGTAGACCTTTTAAGGCCTCTTCTGCTTCAATATTATACCGATGGTAGACGGGTTTCGGCCCTATTCCTTTGCGATAACACTCAACGTGGGGGGGTTCGTAACTTAGATTTTTCATTTGTTTCGTAAGGTGAGGTACCACTTTATCTGCTACTAATGAATTTTATGAGATTAGCTCATTTATGGTACCTAGAATCTTGCTTTAACTCAGTGGTTCTCAAATAGTGGGGGCGCCCCCTGGTGCGTACGATGTCGGGGTGACCCTGGGAACATGCTTTTTTTTTTTTTTTTTTTGCTGTATTAGGATAAAGTGTAATTCTACATCCACTACAGCAGGTGGCAGTGACTTCCGCACTGTCAGAGTGTGCTCAGAGGTAAAATAGAAGTGAAGTTCATAAACCCACCATGGAAATTTTTAACAGGGATGGAAAGAGAGGCAGAGAGAGACAGTGAGAGAAACGAAAGTCTCCCGGAAGCTTAGTGGAGGAGATATGATGAAGCGTATTCATCATATAGAAGTAGTATTCGGCTTCACTGTGCTGCGGTGAGAAACAAGGAAAGACCGCTGCGTTTACTTTGTCCAAAAACATTGGCAGCGGACAGCATGAACTCAAATAAATTCAGGCATCTCTTAAAGACGTCACACCCTGATCACATGATGAGCCACGTGAGTTTTTTCAGCGAAAATGTGCTGAGTATTTCCAACAACCATCCCGCTTTGTGAATGCTACTCCAGCAAACCAAGCTCTGTTAGCATCAGATAAGGCGGAGTACCAAACTGCTCAGTGTAGAAACTCCCCACAGCAGAGCAGAGGAACTGATCCTACCTGCAGCACACACGGTCTCTGTCATGCTGGATGACATCACTGCTGCGAAAATAAGTCCAGGTCCCAGTTCAGCATTGAGCAGGAGCTGAGAGTTCAGTATCGTGCTTCAAACCAGACTTCAAAAAGCTGTGCACTGAGAAACGTGCTCATTATAGCCATTAATCTGGTAATAATAATAATAATAATAATAATAATTTTATTCATTTTGTTTTGTAGGTTAGTGTTTTATATATTGTGCCCCTGAGTTAATATTGCGGATCAATTTGAATTTATTATTATTTATTGATATTATTTAATTTTATTTTTCAGTATTGAATGGTTCAAATTATTGGTCAGAAAATGTTGACAGTTTAAATAAGGATACTTTTTTTATTTCAGGCAAATTGATGCATTTTAAATCTTTTTGTTTAAAGACTAAAAAATTGTAAATAAAGTTATTCTTTGTTGGAAGTTGATCTATATTTCTTCTCTTTTTTTGTATTTCATAATGATAATAAGGATTTATTATGCTAATAAGGTAACAGTGTTATGCAGAGGATTATTTATAACAATTTTTAGACACATAAAACTATTTATATGGGGAGGGGGCGTGACAGAAAATAATTGAGAAGCACTGCTTCAACTCTACATGACTACTAAATGGCAAGGAACCATTTGTCCAGTACATATGCAATATATTATGATACAGACATGCGGGGTGACCCAAAAACGTCCTACTTTTACAAGGTATATAAAAAGGTTAAAGATTTCTGTTCATTCATTCATATTACTAATTCTGGTTGTGAGGGGGCTAGAGGCTTGTCAGTGAACTCCAGTAGAGGGTGGCAAACAGCTCACCAGGCCAGAACTGAACATTTACAGCATTTGGCAAATGCTCTTGTCCAGAGCAACTTATAGTTTTTGGGGGGGGTTTTGCAACTTGAGCAATTGAGGGTTAAGGGGCTTGCTCAGGGGCCCAACAGTGGTGGCAGTGGGGATTGAACTGCTGACCTTCAGATTCGTAACCCAACCACGAAGCCACCACTGCCCCATACTGCCACAGACACATATACACAATCATTCACATCCACACCTAGGGCCCAATTAGCCTAAGGTGCTTTCTTTTTGACTGTGTGAGAAAACTGTAGTACCCAGTGGAAAAGTGATGGGTCACTGATCTGTCAGTCAGCGGTTCAATCCCCACTGTCAGCACTGTTGGCCCTTGAGTAAGGCCCTGAACCGTAAATTGTTCAGTCGTATAAGGATGATCATCATAAGCCTCTCTAGCTAAACACGTCTGCCAAATGCTGTAAATGAAACCCATGCAAGCATGGAGAGACCATGCAAACTTAATACAGAAATACCTGAGCCCAGGAATTGAAGGCTTAATCCTAATTAGGGTTGCACGGAGGCTGGCACTCATCTCAGCCAACCCTGGGCGAGGGCAGAGTACACCCAGGACAGCTTGCCAGGCCATCGCAGGGCAGAAACACACTGACAGCTATGCAGCTACTTTTGATGAAATTATCATTGTTTTTTTTGTTTGTTTGTTTTTTTACATCCCTCTCACCATAGACAGTGAGCAACATGGCCAGACTTTGATAACCAAGTTGACTGCACTGGCAGTGACAACAGTTGACAGTTGGGCTTGAACCCACAATTTTGGTATTGGTAATCTAGCACCATACAACCGGGAAACCACTGCGGCAAAATTAATATTATATAAAATGATATATATTTCTCTGCAGGCAGTGGTGGCCTTGTGGTAAAGGTGCTGGATCACTGATCCTAAGGTTGGGGGGTTCAAGCCCCACTCTCCACAGGTTGTCTCTGTCTCCCCAGTGCTGCAAACTGGGTTATCAAAGGCCGACCATATCTTTCACTTGTCTATGGCGTGAGGCATGTAAATGAACCATTGCTGACTTTTGTCAAAAGTAGGCTACATAGCCGTCAGCATGTTTCCACCCTGTGATGGCCTTGTGAGCTGTCCAGGGTGTATATGCCCTCGCCCAGAGTCGGCTGGAATGGGCGCCAGCCTCCCCATGACCCTAATTAGGATTAAGCGGTTACAGAAAATGAATGGATGAATGAATATGTCCCTGCAGGGCTGAATTTGATTTAGCCTTTGAAAGAGCCAAATATAACACTAGCCTTGGACATCTATCAATTAAGATCCATCAGAGGCTCCTCCATTAAGCAGCGCCTAAATCTTTATATGAAAAAAACACCTGCCTGTGTGTGTGTGTGTGAGTGTGTGTGTATAATATATATATAAATAAATCAGTATATAGATGACAATATAAAACGCAATAGTGCATACAGATAAATATTTCTCTCTAGTAACTGGTAACTGAAAAGGATTCTCCCCAGGACTGATGATGACAGCTGAAGAATGGTGTTATAAATTGTATGCTTGAATTATCTTGAGGCATAAGGCCAAGACCAGGTTTATTATTGTTCCTTCTTGTTTTTCTGAGAATTTGGAAGGAGTCTGAATTGACCAGTTTATTGATGCGAGGATACATCTGCTGCCAACATCAAACCATATTTTGGCATCATCAACTCGCGTTGCTCGAATCTTATTTCATAAATATTGTCCTCATCTTCTCTTTCCATATACTCGTAAAAGTCCAACTCCACTTCTCCCTTTTCTTCTACCTAATTCCCTTTCGTCCATGGGCTGCCTTTTTGTAGTGCTTACACCCAATTGCTGAGTTAACAAATAATCACTTACTAATCAGTCATGTCTAATCAGTTGGTTCATAGGTCGTCTATTTTGGAGGACTGTGCTTTGAAATGGCAAAGTTACGTCATTTTATATGAATGAGTCTAATGTAAAGAAGTGTGCTTAGTGTTTCGCAAAAAAGTGTGGAGCTGAGAATGTACTCATAATTGCATGTCTTTCACTAAATGTCTGTTGATGTAATTTTTGTGTGAAAGCAATCAAAAGAAAAAAGTACAGTAAAAATATACCTATTACTTGCAAAAAAAAGTAAAATAAGTACTATGTTGAAAAATTAGTGCCCAGTTCATTCACTTCACATAATGTGAGCAAGTATGTGTGTGTGTTTTTGTGGTGGTGGTGGGGGTGGGGGTGGGGTTGGGGGGTTCAGAGGTGGCTGCATTGATTCATTCATGCTGAGCGCAAAAGCATGAGTCCAGAGAAGAAGAGGTCCATTTTCTCACCATAACAAGTGGGGATTGATGGCTCCTTTTAGCTGGGAAAAGTACGAGCATGCATTCATACATATGAAACGCTCTCATTGATTTTTATTTCTTTATTTATTTATTTTCCGAATGCACTATACCAGTATGAGTGATTGTGTGCACGTTCAGAAGAATTATTTAAAGCAGAAAACTATTCATTCATTATTATTTATCTTCAGGTAAGTAGGATTTGGATCTCAGACATGACTGGAAAATTAATGAGGATGATGGCAAGATTAATATATATGGAATGTTCAGTAATTTAATTTGCTAAAAAAGCACAAACATATATGTCCTGTTCTAAACATTGATTTTATATTATGTACTACATTCACAATCAACTTTAAATCAATATTTCTACATTTGCTCACTCACATCAAAAGGGGGAAATATTTTCTCTGTGACTTCAACCATTGTATAATGGTTGGTGATGGTCTGGTTAAGTATTTCAGAAACTACTGATCTCCTGGGATTTTCACACACAATAATGCAAATAAACAAAGTTTAAAAAATATTGGGTGAGTGACAATTCTGTGAGTGAGAGTGCACTGTGTGAATGAGAGAGGCAAATGACTGGATTTAGGACACACACACACGCGTATATATATATATATATATATAATATGAGGCAGTGGTGGTCTAGTGGATAGGCTGATCCTAAGGTTGGGAGTTCGAGTCCCCACAAGGTTGTTACTGTCCCCCCCAGTGCAGCTAACTGGGTTATCAAAGGTGGGCCATGTCTCTCACTGTCTATGGTGAGAGGCATGGAAAAGAACCACTGCTGACTTTTTTAAAGAGTAGGCTGCAAATCCGTCAGCGTGTTTCTGTCCCTCGCTAAAGGGTTGTGACAGGACGGGCATCCGACATCAAAATATATGCCAAATCAAATGTGCAATGTTGCTGTTTTGACTCCCGAGAAAGGGAAAAAGCCGAAAGGACGAAATAAACAGTATGAGTGCTGAAAGACAGTGTGTGTGTGTGTGTGTGTGTGTGTGTGTGTGTGTGTGCCCTCGATCCTCCTTCTGGTCACATCACTATGCTGGATGTCTTTGCAGATGAAAATGACTTATTAGTCCCTCAGCACTCATCATAACAAAATCCATGCTATCCAAAATATATACAGTGGTACCTTGACGTATGGTGTCCCTTATAATGAATTTTTCATGATACGAGCTTTGATCCCACCAAAATTCTGCCCCATCCAAGGAGCAAAATTTTGACTTACGAACTCCGCTGATGAAATGGCTTTTCTGGACATCTTAGCCTTGAATTCTTCTGCATGTATTCCTCCACACTTCTAGAACGCCTTGAGCAGTGCTTCTCAATTATTTTCTGTGGCATTCCCTACTCGGAAGAAAAACAAAAACAATTCACACCCCCTACCTCTCAGCACGTGACTATAAATAATGTTTACTACACTTAAGGTTGGGGGTTCGAGTCCCCACAAGGTGGTCACTGTCCCCTCTAGTGCAGGGTTATCTAGGTTATCTAGGTTATCAGTGATAACTAGGTTATCAAAGGCGGGTCATGTCTCTCACTGTCTATGGTAAGAGGCATGTAAAAGAACCATTGCTGACTTTCGTAAAGAGTAGGCTGAAAAGTCGTCAGCGTGTTTCTGTCCCTTGCTAAAAGACGTAAAAACCTATGCCAAATCAAACGTGTGAATCATTCGCTGTGGTGACCCCTGAAAAAAGGGAAAAGCCAAAAGTAAATCTCATCATTTAGCTTGCTCTGTGGTTTTTTCCCTATACCATAGCGTGACAATGAGAGTGCCATTGCCAACTACTGTAATGGATGCGCAGTTACACTTAATCCGAGTACAGTATGGCAAAAAAGCATGTTCCCCAGGGTCCAACTATTTGAGAAATACCGGCCTTGTGGGAGCTCATCACGAGCCTTTCCTCTCTGGCATTCATAGTTTTCACATGCACAAAATTGTCCTCCTCCTCCTCCTCCTCCTCTGTTACACACCACTTCATGCCTGCTCACATGACATCTTTGCTACAGTCAATGATCAGCAGGGATAGTTGACTTATTGTTTATTCTTGTTTTATTATTACTTATTATTAATGTTAATGTACATGTGTTGTTATGAAATATTTATTGTTTTTACATATTTATCTTTAATATATCAGGTCAAATATACGTGTTTCCATCAGGTTCTATGAGTTTGGGAGGGGGTTGGAATGGATTAATTGATTTTCCGTTATTTCTTATGGGAATAGTTGTTTCATCAACAAAACTTTTCATCTTACAAGCTTGTCCTCGGACAGAATTAAATTCGTTAGACAAGGTACCACTGTATATGTATATGTATGTATGTGTGTGTGTGTGTGTGTGTGTGTGTGTGTGTGTGTGTGTGTGTGTGTGTGTGTATGTATATGTATATATATAAATATATATATACACACACACATACACACACACACACACACACACACATACAGGGATCCCTCACTTTCAGCGGTTAACTGGGACTGAGATCCCCACACGACCATCAAAATCTGCGAAGTAGGATCACCCCCCAACCCCCGCTCTGACTGGCGTATATGTATGTGTATATAATATCAATAAATACATATTCAATGCTGTAAATGCTTATAATATTAATTAAACATTAAAAAAATAACATAAGATGGAAAAAATATAGAAATACACACACATACAGATGGTATTGCATGAGAAGAAGACATCACACATACATACGCGCAGGCAGATGCACATGCACACACAGATGCAGCAATGTAACTAGTTTTGATGGGAGATTTTGGGTTGTTTTTGTTTTGTGTTTGTTTCGGGTTTTTTGCGTAATTGGCCTTGTTTTGTGGAATTTTCTTTAACTTTTTCCCCAATTCTTCCTTAATTTCCTTATTTTTTAATTCGATGCATATTTTTTGAAAAAAAACCCACGATGCACTGAAGCTGCATGAATTGAAGCACGAGGTCACGAGGGATCCCTGTGTGTGTGTGTGTATGTATGTGTGTATATATATATATATATATATATATATATATATATATATATATATATATATAGAGGATTTTCTGAGTAGATCCTTCCGTAGGAGAGTGCTCAATACTTTTTGGTAGAGCAAATAACAAAAGGACAGGACAAAGACTTTCTATTGAAGTGATAAATGGAGTTTCAATAGAAAGTCTTTGTCCTGTCCTTTTGTTTTTTTTATATATATATATATATATATAGCAGATGCCGGAGGAATGGAGGAGAAGTGTGCTGGTGCCCATTTTTAAGAACAAGGAAGACATGCAGAGTTGTGCCAACCACAGAGGGATAAAGTTGATGATCCATACGATGACGTTATGGGAAAGAATAGTGGAAGTGAGACTGAGGGCAAAGGTCAGCATTTGTGAACAGCAGTTTGGTTTCATGCCAAGAAAGAGTGCCACAGATGCAGTGTTTGCTTTAAGGCTGTTAATAGAGAAGTACAGAGAAGGTCAGACGGAGCTGCATTGTGTCTGTGTGGATCCAGAGAAAGCATATGACAGGGTGCCAAGAAAAGAACTGTGCATGAGGAAGTCTGGAGTGGTAGAGAAGTATGTTAGAGTGGTGCAGGGCATGTATGAGAGATGTAAGACAGTGGTGAGGTGTGCTGTCGGTGTGACCAAAGAATTCAAGGTGGAGGTGGGACTGCATCAAGGGTCAGCTCTGAGCCCCTTCTTGTTTGCTATGGTGATGTACAAGCAGACAGACGAGGTTAGACAAGAATCGCCATGGACAATAATGTTTGCAGATGACATTTGATCTGTCGTGAGAGCATATATACACACAAACACACACGCTTGAGCCTGCCAGGTCTGGAGGTTTTTATTTTAATTTTTCCAACCTAGTGGCTAGCATGTCTGTTCACAACAAAAATTTCCCAGAGGGCATTGTGAAGTTTGCATTTTCTATGTATGCATGCATGGGTTTCCTCCAGGCACTTCAGTTTCCTCCATCAGTTTAAAGACACAGTTTCATCAGATTTTCCAAATGATTCCGAAATGTGAGTGTGAATGGTTGTGTGTGATGGCTCTGCAATGGACTGCAAAGTGTACCCCGCCTTTGAGGAGACAGGCAGCCTCTATGACATCCCTGTTGTTGTGTTTTTTATTAAACAGTTCATCAAATGAATAACTTAACTAATGAGTGAATAGATAAACTTCCCAGAACTTAAAGGAAAGTTCCACAACTATGGGGCTTTGTAAGAGACAGTTCCTTTAGTAGCCTGGCACCTTTTGAATCAAGTAGAATTAAATGTACATGTTACAAACACAAACAGAAAGACCAAAGACTTATTTCTACAAAACTCACTGTATTTGCGTCTCCTTTTCTTTTCTGTGCTGTTATGTTTTTTCCTCTTTCATCATAACACTATGCAGAATGCAGCAGACTGTTATTTCCTGAAATTTTAACAATATATATTCAGATTATAAAAAATTACTGTCACATTGTGAGGTGAGGTTGACACATACGGAAATACAAAACCAATAAATGTACAAATAAATAACAGAGGAAGCAAGTGCACAGAGTTAAAAAAAAAAAAAAGTTAAAGTTAGAAAAGCACAACCGCCAATCAATGCGGCAATAGAAGCTGAGTCCTTATGCAGTGCAGGTAATCAGTGGAATGGTAGCCAGGTGTGCTGAGTATTTGACAGTCTGGTGTTTAAAGTCGGGTGAGGGCAGAGTACACTCTGGACAGCTTGCCAGGCCATTGCAGGGCAGTGAGAGACATGGCCAGCCTTTGATAACCCAGTTAGCTGCACTGGGGGAACAGCAGTGACAAGCTGTTGATAGTAGGTTGAACTTCCGACCTTGGGATCAGTAATCCAATACCATACCACAGGGCTACCACTGCATCTAATAAAAATATTAATAGATAACATTTTATTAGCACTGTTTATGGATATGATATATGCTGTAGTGGTGGGCACACGCCATTACACGCCGTGTACCCACTTGTTTTAGTGGCCGAGTTGCGTGTACTGACTTAACAATTTGGTCTACTTTATAGTTGATCAACATAAATTTCTGCGACTGCGTAAATAAAAAGTGGAGATGAAGTGCTAAATAGTTTCAAAACCAAAGGTTATTTTAGTAAACCTAGTCATAAACATGATTCCATAAACACCACGAATCAGCCTTATAGCATTATACCTCTGGTTGGATACTGCAAGCTAAGCTCAAGATTTGTGTCCAGTGAACTTCCAGCTTCTCAATTGCTATCATGCATAAAACAAAGAAAGCCTAATTATCTCCCCCACAGGGCACAGAGTCACTAGCCATGCACAGGTTTACTCGTGTAAAGAGTGCAAGCCGAGTCCAACAAAGTCCTCGGTAAGTAAGGCTAACTAGCCTGTGTTTATATTTGGTTCACACGGTCACACCTGGTAACAGACCTACATCCCAGAAAACTGTTATTTTAAGATCAAACAAGCATTTCTGCAGTCAGTTTATGCCCTGTTTGTCCTTGTTGACAGGTCTTAGCTTTTGGTAATAACTAAATGGTTAATCCAAGCTCATGTTACTAAAAGATACTAAAAGTTTAAAAAAGATACTAAAAGATATTGCAGACGCTCCCTGACTTATGTTTTTAATTGGTTCCGGACGGCCGAACGTAAGTTGAAAGTGAACCTAAGTTGTGACGTATGTGCTCATACGGTACTATACATCCATAAATACCATTGCCGTATCTCATAAAACACTCCTAAATCAATTATTATAAACATATCATTGTAAAATAATATCAACATTAATTTCAAATAAATTAAATTCAAGCAAAATAATTTCAAATTGATACATTTTAATCAAATTCACTCATCAAATCTAAAATACAGTATCAAATATAACTTTTAATATTCTCTATGATGCGATCTTTCTGCTTGTAAATGGGTCCGTTGGTCGACGGATGGTCAGATGACATGAAGCTGTGCTGAATCACATTACATGAACCTGAGCCGATTCACTTTACATGAAGCTTAAAACAGCCAATCAATGCTTACAATATGTGAGACGCTCAATACCGAAAGTAGTGCACTTGCTGAAATTTTTTTTTACGTGCTTTAAACAAAGCGTGGGTCATACGGACTTCTGGCTTTCAAGTGAGCAAGGGCTTCGTTGAACTCGTTTAGTACTCAGCCTGCACTGATGTGAATCACCAGCAGAGCAGAGAGTTCTCTCTTTCCTGGATTCGGCTTTTCATATTTTACAACTCTCTTTGTTTAACTGAGTATGCATGGTAGATTGTGTCGAACTGAGCAGATAGTTAATTCATCTCTGTGTATGAGACTTGCACCCATGCTAGTAGGCTTACGCTTCTGACCAATTATATTTGCTTTGGGTTACAAAAGTCCGCAAAAAGTGTAAACACTCAGAAATGACGTCTTAACACAAGAGTAACACGCTACATAACTGATATATATATATATATATATATATATATATATATATATATATATATATATATACTTGTTTAGTACTCAACGTTCACTTGCTCACTTGAAAGATCGGAAGTCCGGATAAGCCGCGCTTTGTCTTCACTTGCAACAAGCGCTGTGCACATCGTTGAGTGCATAATGTAAGATGTCAGACACATAATGTAATACAATCATTCGAAAAATGAGGACACTCCATTAAATAGTCAACTCTTTGTTCATAAATTTCACATCAAAATATCCAATCTTACTTTTTATTTTTGGAAAAGAAAGTGATTTATTTGTAATTAAACAACATAAAGTAACACATTTTTACTCATTAAACAAAAGATATGAGAAACACCACATATTTCAATGGAGGAAAAAATTAGGACACCCCCACATATTTTCCCACTTTAAATGGCTATAATCACAAACAAGTGAATCAGATCACATGCACATTATAAGAACACTTGCCCTATTTAAACCTCATACATTTAGTTTGTAGTGCCCCTGTCTGTTGAAGTGAGACTGAGCACCATGGTGAGCGCCAATGAGCTGTCTAAGGCCCTCAGTAAGAAGCTTGTGGCTGCTTATGAGCCTGGTAAGGATTTAAAAAGATATCAAAAGAATTCGACATCGTTCATTTCACCATCTGGGAAATTGTTTACGAGTGGCAGACATTCAAAACAACTGCCACCATGCCCAGGTCTGGCCCTCCAAGCAAGTTCGCACCAGAGAGGCCTACAAGATGCTAAAATAAGTCATCCAAAGTCCTAAAATATCACCAGGGAAGCTACCACAAGCTCACTACTGTGATGCGAAAGCGCATGACTCTACTGTCAGAAATGTCTGTAATCATAAAGAGACTACTCAAGTCTGACCTTCATGGGAGATGTGCAAGGAGGAAACCCTCTCTAAAAAGAACATTTTAGGCCAGACTGAAGTTTACCTCAGAGAACATAAACAAAAACCAGGTCTTCTGGTTGTTGTTCTTTGGACAGATCCGTCTCAAGTTGAAAAGTTTAATTATTTGGACACCAGAACAGACGCCATGTTTGGTGGAAACCAAATACAGTAAGGAAAGAACCTCATACCAACTGTGAAGCATGTTGGTGGAAGTGTCATGGTTTGGGGATGTTTTGCTGCAGCAGGTCCTGACCAGCTCATCATAGAATCCACGGTGAATTCTTCTGTGTATCAGAGGGTGCTTGGTGAATATGTGAAATCATCTGTAAAAAAAAAAATAAAAGCTGAAGCAGAACTGGACACTGCAACCTGCCAAATGACCTAAAACATACCAGTAAATCCACCAAGGAGTGGCTGAAAACTAAGTGGAGAGTTCTGGAATGACCAAGTCAAAGCCCGGATCTTAATCCCATTGAGATTCTGTGGGGTAACTTGAAACAGGCTGCGCATGCAAGAAAACGCTAAACATCTTCCAGCTGAAAGAATTCAGCATTAAGGACTGGGGCAATCTTTCTTCAGATCGATGTCAGAGCTTGGTAGAGGGCTACAAGAAGCGTTTCAGTGAAGTTATTTCAGCAAAAGGGGTTAACACTAGTGATTCGGTGGTAGGGTGTCCTAATTTTCTCCTCCATCGAAATACGCATTGTTGTTCATATCTTTTGTTTGAGAAATAACATGTTAATTGGTGATGTTCAATTACAACTTAATCACAATCTTTTCCAAAAATAAATAAAAACAAGATTGAGCATTGTTATATGAACATTTTTGAATAAAGCGGTGACCATTTAAGGAGGTGTTCTAACTTTTTTGCATGACTGTACATGGCAAAATATTTATTTTTAGGGAAAGCGCAGATAAAGTAGTACTTTTGGGGGAAGATCAGAACAATAATAACACAACAACTTCAACATAATTAAAATGTTTTCAGGCGCTTGCTTACAGCCTCGGCCCGCAGTAAATGTAAACTACACAAAAAACATACAGCCTACTGTTGGGTCCTGGGCTAATAACATTGTCAGCCATTTATGGTCCATCTCCGGTCTACTGCATAGCCTCCCTGCTCCATGTGCTTCCTCTGCACTTTCAGCTCTCTGTTCTTCAACTTGCTTGTCATCTCTGTTTCTCTTAAAAATAAAATAAATTTTGCTTTGCATTTTTTTGACCTTCAAGTGTGTTATATTGTGTTGAGATACCATTCGCTATCAAAAGGCTGCATGGGACCTCCAGCTAACACCCCAGCACTGTCTGCAGTCTCCTTCCATCACTTAGGCCACCCACCATCCAATGTAAAGAACGCATTGAGTTTTCTCTCTTCCACGTGTGTTTGTTTGCAGAAAGGAGTGGTGCTGCTCACATGTCAGAGACAGAGATTATTTCACGACATGTAAAACATCACAAATGATTACTTGGAGATTTTTGTTTCGTTTATTTTGCAAAAATGACTACCCTGTTGCTGCAAAAAAAAAACAGCATGAGTGGACATTGGATTAATGTTACACAGGCAAATTCTGGAAATGATTTTTATGTATTCATCAATTTTTCATTTATTTTTAAATTTAAATTCAAAACAGGTGAAAGTTGCTTTATGGAGTTGTTCTGGTAGAAGAGGTCTGCATATTTTTTAATGGAATGGCGTTCTGGTGGGTTCTGGCTTACTTTCACCTCTGCATAGGCTGCATTCATTTTTTTCCCCAAGTAAACTAGCACTTATGCAATGCTTTGATCTCAATGCAAATTCAAAGGTTTGGGTTTTTTACATTCCTGCTGAGGAAGCGAGCCTAAATAGCTGAAGTTAGCTAAAGTTTAAGGCTGACCTGATTACTGTCGATAGGTGTTTTACACACACACACACACACACACACACACACATACATACACACACACACACACACACACGCACACACACACACACACACACACACACACACACACACACAGAGAGAGAGAGAGACTCAGAAAAGTCTAGTGGGCGGGAACTAGAGCGAGAATCATTTGCATATGGGAAGTATATGTGTGTGCAAGGTGTAACACTGAACGAGCTTTCTCTTGTAAGTCGCTCATAAAACTACACACACAAACGATACCAGCTCATAGAGTACCTTCCACAGATGCGTCCTTGGCCTTCTGTATTTTATGTTTCATCTCTCTTTCTTCTTCCTGTTTCTCTCAGTATGAGGTCAGTTCTCCAATTTGGAGGCTATTTTCTGCAATCACCAGGGTTCCTACAGGTCATGAAATTTCTGAAATACTATATGATTTTTACAAGACTGTTAAAGACATGGAACTTGACAGGAAATTTGATCGTTTTATTTTTTTTTTTGGGACAAGCCATCGAATCAAAGGGGAATTTTGTTTGGAGCATATATAATTTAGTTTAATGGCCATTTACCAAAATGTAATAATTTTCATACAATATTTAATAGGTTTTTTTTTTACAGATGGTGAGGAGGGTGTTGGGTGGCACGGTGGTGCAGTGGTTAGCACCACTTACTAAAGTGAGAAAGTCATGGGTTTCTGTCTCAAGCTTTTTTGTGTGGAGTCTGCATGTTCTCCTGTGCTTGCTTTTGTTTCCTCTGGGTGTTCCAGTTTTCTCACAATAGGCTAACTGGCTGCTCCAAATTGCCAATAAGTATGGATGTGTGTGAATGGATGTGTGTTGACCCTGTGATGTTCTGTTCAGGGTGTAACTCACCTTCAGCCCATATTGGCTGAGATAGGCTTCAGCCTCCACATGACCATAATAGGAGTAAGCAGTTTGACAAATGAGTTAGTGAGTGAGATGAGGTGAATGTTTCAAAATAGTCCCTGAGGTGAAACGTTCAGAAGATTACTCAATTCAGTGATATTCACTGAGCCTGATGTAAATAATTGTTTTAGTACTGTATATGCTGCATGTAAATATAATATTAAACTAAATGAAGATTTTTATACATTTTAAACATTACAGAGGAGATTAGGCAACCTCCAAGTAGGGCTAAGTGCCATGTAGCGAATGCTATCTTCGTTCCTTTTCCTGAACCGCATAATCCTAATTAGGGTTGTTGGGAGGCTGGTGCCCGTTTCAGCCGACTTTGGCGAAGCTAGAGTACACCCTGGACAGCTCAACAGGCCATCACAGTTCGAACACACACTGAGCGCTATACACTACTCTTGAAGAAAGTCAACAATGGTTCTTTTACATGCCTTTCACCTTAGCCTTTGATAACCCAGTTAGCTGCACTGGAGGGCTAATGCTATCTTTTAGTAGTCATTTTGGGTTTCAGGCTATACTATCCAGAAAGATTAAAAAGTAAAGATTTTGATGATTTGATGGGTGATTTTTCCATTTTTGAAGTGTGACAATGTTGATACTGCCTGTTCTAAGTGACTTTGAGTGTCTATATTTTTTGACTCAAGCATTATCCACTCAGAATAGTTTTGTAACCCCCACAGAGTGGACCAATCAGTTCATGCCATTCCTATTCAGTGTATATATAAATTTTCTTAATTGGATTCTTTTTTCAGCATATTTTGTAAATTAGCTAAAAGGTTTAAAAAACTTGGCAGCAAGATTTTATCTGGAGAACGCAAGATAACCTATTTTTTTTTTTTTTTTTTTAATTATGATTCAGCAAAAGTCAAGTAAATGTCTGTGAATTGAACATGTGACTTAGCATGGGAACCATGAATCCATCTCTGTGCTGCAAAAAGATTTGTACTGAGTTAAAAATGCAAGTCACTTTGTCTTCACTTGGTATAGCGATAAAGAGGAATGAGCGATATCAGTGGATGGACCTGTCGATAATATATTCCCATAGGAACTAATTAAAGTCGATTCCTCTCAGTAGCATTGCCCCAGTTGCCATCTTGTTATGACAGATAATACCAAATCATTGTCTTTGATTCAGCACTTATGGGGTCACTTCAACAGCTCCCTATTTATCAGTTTGTTTGCCCCGTTGTGTGTCTCTGGCTTCTAATCTATTATTGTTCAATTAATGACCAAAAAAGCTACACTTGCATTAGATCATTTCTGTTGTGGGAATAGGAAATGCATTCTGTTGAGATCATTGAAGGATGTGAAGTGCAACCTCTTGTAGTCTGTGTCTATTATATTTGAATAAAGCAGTGATTCACAAAGTGACTTGCATTTACAGTGTAAAGTGATTCCTTCAATACACTTAATGGAAATCAGAACCCAGCATTATCAACATACTATATTTATTACTGAGTTCATATGAATAATTCCAGTGAATTAATTTGTGTCCGTGGCAAAATTCAGAAATAAAGGGGTCTAATATGTAGCCAGAATGTGATTTTGCCACCCTTTTAGGGTATACCCTGCGTCTTGCTCAGAGTCAGATGTAATTGGTCATAGTTTCTTCTGTGACCCAGCTGGATAAGCTTTATAGATAATGGTTGGATGGATGGATTAATTTTGCAGAAATTAATCATAAATAATTAAAAATAAGACATTATAAAATAAAAAAAAGACCCACAAAGTAGGTAAAGCAGTCAGTGACATAACCTTCTAAATCACAAATTTGTGATTTTGAGAAAAACACAATACAATTATGTTATATTTATCAAACGATTTGGGATTCTAGCTGCGAAAAGGCAGAAATTGTCCACTTTGGAGTGATTTTCAGCATACGGAGGGACACCTCTATTGTCAGAATATGACACTACCTCATTTTTCATCATGCATGGACTTAGCGGGTTATGGCACTCAGCCCTTCAATTACAGCGAAGAGGTCCTTGCTTGTTGCTTGTAGAGCAATATCATTAAATTAAATTAAATTTTTTGAACATGAAATTTTTTTAATTTCATCGAAAGCCAAAATGTCGTCATCTTTGATACAGTGCTAACATCTGTCTCAAGAGTAGTCAAATTTCAGCCAGCTGTTTGGGTAACTATTATGCAAAACACCTACAAAAAGCAATTTCTGTTAAAGGGAGCACTAATGAATGCAAATATATATATATTACGTATATGTGTGACGCTGCATGCTAAAATCATGGATAACGGTCAAGAATTTTAAAAATGAGATTAATATTGTATTTGAAAGAACAAATCCTCCAGAATAAGACACAAAAACAGATTTTAATTACTTTTATTAAATTTTGGGATACATGCGTTTTTTGATTTTGTACATGATTTTTGAGATACATGTGTTTGAGTCTCCACACCCAGTTTGGAGCCAGTTTTGATAAAATTGCATTACAATTTTGAAAAAAATTGAAACAGCTTGTTTTTTTGGGGTTTTTATTATTGGATTTTTTTTAAAGCATAAAACTTCAACTATGATGATGACTTCCTTTCGGCCTTTTCCCTTTATCAGGGGTCGCCACAGCGAATGATTTGCATGTTTGATTTGGCATAGGTTTTTACGTTGGATGCCCTTTCTGACACAACCCTTTAGCAAGGGACAGAAACACACTGACGGCTTTGCAGATACTCTTCACAAAAGTCAGCAATGGTTCTTCTATATGAACCTCTCACCATGGACAGTGAGAGACATGGCCCGCCTTTGATAACCCAGTTAGCTGCACTGTGGGGGGGGACAGTGACAACCTTGCGGAGAGTATAGAGTTCAACTATAATGCCCAAAAAAAAAAAAAAAAGACTCTGAAAATGTGGGGAAGTCACTCAGTTACTTGTTACATTCATTTACTACTTGGAAATCATTCAGTCTGCAGGTCCATGAAAAGGGAAGAAACAACTTTCCATCTGGCTGCCTCCTCCTCAGCTCCAGAAATCTGCTCTAAAAATGACTGGAGGATGGATGCATCACATAACCTGCAGCCTCATCAGCTGAAAACATACAGAACACATATTATAATTATGATTAATGAAAATATAAAGGATTATTTTCCTAGTAAAAACACATCCATGAAATCATAAACACACACACACGCACACACACACACACACACACACACACACACACACACACACGCGCGCACACTGACAGTGATTTATATACTGTACAGCCACAGTCACTCACCAGGTTCCATGTATTCATGATCAGCAACATTTTGTACTGGTACAGGTTGATCTTCATCATCACTGATAAAACCTTTGATTTGTGATTGTCGTCTCCAAAATAACTTCTCACTGCCTCAGGGTGTTCTGGTGAGGTGAAATCTGCACCGTGATAGGCTCTGTGAGGCCCGACGCGGCCTTTATTTGTTGGTGTATGGAAAACACAGTTACAGGCCCTCACTTTCAGCAGTAACTGCACCCCGTAGAAAAAACTCAGAAAAATTAAAAAAAAAAATGTACACTTCAACAGTAGGACAATGATTCTTTCCAGAATAAATCAAACTAAAGGTCAGAGCGGCGGTAGCAGATGCACAGGGTTCTGATCATGTTCGTCATGAATAAAGTGCTCCGAGCGCAGTGGATTCAAACTAAATCAGAAGCACAACACCTAAACACGGACAGGGAGTTTAGTAATGTGTAAACGTCGGGCTTGGAGTCTGTTTACAACCCAAACATTCCAGACGACTCTGTTATGGAATGAAATCCAGTGAGTCCACTTGATTCTTACAGGTTCCCACAAAATCCCAATGGAAAAATATTACAATAAAATACTCAGACTTTATACTTTATATTTATTGATACTACACGGTAATTCAGCAGAAGCACAAGTAAACAATCCAAATATGAAACAAATTAAAAATCCATATTTTTAGCCTCCATCAGTTTGCGAGCCTGCAGCACAAAACTACAGCTGGTGACGTAGCCATGATTTTCCCCTGCGGCGCCAGGTGTGTGTGTGTGTATATATATATGTATGTATATAGATGTGTGTGTGTGTGTGTGTGTGTGTGTGTGTGTGTGTGTGTATATATATATATATATATATATATATATATATATATATATATACACACACATACTGGTCCTTCTCAAAAAAAATAATACGAATGATTTTGGCATACAGCTCATGAAAACCCAAAATCCCTATCTCAAAAAATGAGCATATCATGTTCAGGTAGTGTAAACGAGCTATTAACCTAATCATCCGAATCAACCAATTAACTCTAAACACCTGCAAAAGATTCCTGAGGCTTTTAAAAACTCCCAGCCTGGTTCATTACTCAAAACCGCAATCATGGGTAAGACTGCCCACCTGACTGCTGTCCAGAAGGCCATCATTGACACCCTCAAGCAAGAGGGTGAGACACAGAAAGAAATCTCTGAGCGAATAGGCTGTTCCCAGAGTGCTGTATCAAGGCACCTCAGTGGGACGTCTGTGGGAAGAAAAAAGTGTGGCAGAAAACGCTGCACAACCAGAAGAGGTGACCGGACCCTGAGGAAGATTGTGGAGAAGGGCCGATTCTAGACCTTGGAGGACCTGTGGAAGCAGTGGACTGGGCTACAGGTGCCACATTCCCCAGGTCAAGACACTTTTGAAGCAGAAACAGCGGCAGAAGCGCCTGACCTGGACTACAGAGAAGCAGCACTGGACTGTTGCTCAGTGGTCCAAAGTACTTTTTTCGGATGAAAGCAAATTTTGCATGTCATTCAGAAATCAAGGTGCCAGAGTCTGGAGGAAGACTGGGGACAAGGAAATGCCAAAATGCCTGAAGTCCAGTGTCAAGTAGCCACAGTCAGTGATGGTCTGGGGTGCCATGTCAGCTGCTGGTGTTGGTCCACTGTGTTTTATCAAGGGCAGGGTCAATGCAGCTCGCTATCAGGAGATTTTGGAGCACTTCATGCTTCCATCTGCTGAAAAGCTTTATGGAGATGAAGATTTCATTTTTCAGCACGACCTGGCACCTGCTCACAGTGCCAAAACCACTGCTAAATGGTTTTCTGATCATGGTATTACTGTGCTCAATTTATTAATGTGCACACCTTTCTTGCACGAGCCTTGTGGGAGCTCACCACGAGCCTTTCCTCGCTGGCATTTGGAGTGTACACATTCACAAAATTCTCCTTATCCTACTCCTTCTCCGTTACACACCACCTCATGCCTGCCCATGTGAGACCTTTGCACCCAAGTGACATATCACTTGATCAATGATTGAAAGGGTTAGTTGACTTATTATTCTTGTTTTATTATTAATGTTAACGTACATGTATTATTATAAAATATTTCTTGGTTTTACATGTTAATCTTTAGGTAAAATATATGTGTTTGTGTTTGTGTTGGGTGATGAGTTTGGGAGCGGGTTGGAATGGATTAATTGGTTTTCTATTATTTCCTGTTGGAATTTTTATTTTATCTAACAAACAAAATTTTGACTTACGAGCTTGCCCTCCGAACGGAATAATTTCATACATCAAGGTACCACTGTACTGTAAAGTATTTTCATACTATTTAATTCTTGTCTGGGAAAGGGTTTATGAAATATAAACTGATATTTTGGACGTGTCATGGATTTCATATTGTCAACTTGAAGGGCACTATTTGTTTTTTCAGTTATGCCACAGGGCCTGTCCATTTTCTGTTTTAAATACACAGCAATGCAAAGATCTTAGTCAAGCTACTGGATGTACAACGATAAATTTATACTAATCAGTTTGTTGGATGAAGACCTTTTCTGTCTGCTTCGTGAAGTTTAATGTCAGTCAAAATTTTATTACGAACAGCAACAGATGTGAGCAGAAACCAGAGGAGAAACATTATTTTAGATTGATTAATTCAATAAACCTTCTTATGCTTAAGATGTCCTTGCATATATGGGGCTTGAAAGAATTCCTGTTTTTTGATGATAAGCTGTGACAGTCGCTTCAAATCATTAAATTAAATGCCGTCTGCCAACCAACAGATTGATCTCTGTCCCAGTAGTATCATACAAAAAGCATTTTCGGTGACTGTCAGTGCTGTCTGGAGCTTGACACACAATGAAAGTTGTCTAATTAATTAAATAATTTTTAATAGTTTATTACATTACAACATAGTACTTTGGAATCTTTGAGTTTTGTTCCTGCAATCAGTGAAACTGTGACAAGTCCCCACAAAAATAGCAGATATTTTACAATCCCGGCTGTAAAATAGCAGACGGTATTTCTCATGCTATGGAGATCTGTTCAATAATCTTTAGTTTACAATCTAATAGTTGTTATTATTGACAGCTAGTTTGGTACCTTATACTGTTAAAAGGAAGAGGAGATCGTAACTCAGTTTTTAAGGCTTTGGTTTACTGAGATGAAGGTCAAAGTGTCAAGACCCAGTGCCCCCAAGGTGCCACTGTTGGGTCCTTGGACAAGATGCTTAACCATCAAGTGCTCAGCTGTATACAAATGATGCATGTGAGTCACTCTGGACAAGCGTGTCTGCAAAAAGCCATAAATGTAAATGCCAAAAACAACAAACCAATCTCAGAATTTTTGATTAAATCACGAGTACCATTTTTTAAAAAATAATAATCCATTTAAAATTAATTGTAGTTGATAATAATTACAACAACAACAACAATAATAATAATAATAACAAATAAATACAAATAATAAAACAACTTATGGGGCATAGTGGTATAGGGCGCTGGATCGCTGATCCAAAGGTAGGGGGTTTGAGTCCCACTCTCTACAAGGTTGTCACTGTCCAGCTAACTGTGCAGCTAACTGGGTTATCAAAGGCGGGCCATGTCTGTCACTGTCTATGATGCGAGGCAGGTAAAAGAACCATTGCTGACTTTTGTAAAGAGTAGCTGCAAAGCCGTCAGCGTGTTTCTGTCCCTTGCTAAAAGGGTTGTGACAGGAAGGGCATCCGACGTAAAAAAAAAACCTCTGTCAAATCAAACGTGCGAATCAAGATGATTCGCTGTGGCGACTCGAGATAAAAAAAAAAAAAAAAAAAAAAAAAAAAAAAAATGGGAAAAAGCCGAAAGGAAGACAGACAGACAAATAATAAAACAACTAATTTATTGTTGTTGTCTCCATCCAGATCATCCATGGTCACGCCCTGATAACTTGACTCAAGAACTCTATACTCTTGGAGACGCAGGATGTTATGAACTACTTAACAATTTTGTGACAGCATCCTGCTTGGAAAAGCTTACTGTGCTCAAACTGTTGTTATCCCCACAGGGAACCATTGCACTTATATTCCAATACACTTAGGTATGGTGAGCCAAACATGTTTGAACCCTCAAGATTTTGAAGTTTGTTACCAAAAAAAAAAAAAAAAGTGTCGAGCATGCCTCATGTCTCAATGGCTGACTGATGATCAGTGTGGGTTGACTGTCATTCTGCTCCACCTTTGAACCTCACAGCTTTTTTCCAGATCTAATAATGCATGTCTGTGCATCATGCCGGCTATGAAATTTGGTCTTGAGCAATGTTTATCTTTTCGCTTTATAATGCCAAATCTCTTTGTGATTATGTTGCTATAACCGCATATGTTGCATCTATAAAGTTACCTGTGCCTATATATTTAATGTATTTTATTTAATTTCACATCAAAGTGCCAGGAAAGAGAGCTTGGTAAGCATGATATTTCAGTTTGAAACAAAACCATTTGAAATTGGATAGACATAAATTAAAGTTTGGATTCACACTTAGTCTCCAATTTAAATATTGTGACCTGTCACATCATATCAGTTATTAAGTCACATGGGGCAGTTTTGAGAAAAAGCGGCCCAAAAAAAGAAATTAAAGAATTTTCATAAATAAGCCTGCAAAGAAAATAAAGAAATATAGAAAACTCAGATAGCTTGCAAAAATGTATTTTTATTTTTTTTGCCATGTTTGATTTGAGTGGGCGTCATTGCCTTTATAAAAATTTACCACGCCCACTCTTCCTTATATCAGTGCTCGGTATCTGAAGATATTGATCCATTTGAACTCGTTTGGTCATTTTAGATGAATTTCACCAGTTTGAAAGTTGCCAGTTATAGATTTTCTATGTCCAGTAAGAATTTTTTTGTTTGTTTTCGTTTTTTTATCAACTTTTTCATGGTTTTTGATAATGGAAATCTCCTTAAATTTTAACAATCAAAGTTATTGAATCATTTCATGGTGTTATTTTTAATTTTTAAAAATATTTGTATTCATTTTGAACTCTCCTAAATTCCTTGCACTAAACAGACCATACATGGTACATGAATAATTTTGGTACAAAAATGGAGCTTAATGAAATAAGGAATATGGAAATATGCATAACTCATATAGCTCAAAATGCAACTTAACACCTGATTTTATGTGATGCATTATAATTTGTAATACAAACTATTATAATTTCATTATAACTGGCACAATCATAAAAATTCTTCAAGCTAGTTTTCTTCTCAGAAAGACTCCTGAGGACCAACGGCTGGGATTTTGTTTTTAAATCACAGGCTGCTGAAATATTTAGACAGCAGAGCACAAGCCCCCTATAGTCTAAGCCTTCATTCATTTCCTGTGTGAAATCAGCATCAGCCTCATCTTTTTTTTTTTTTTTTTTTTTTTTGACAGTTGCATCAGAAAATGTCCTTATGTTGCCTTTAGAAGGTACAATCACATTATTCTCTGGAAACGTTAGAGACACTAGTGTTAATATGACCCTGAGACAACAGTGAGGCACACACACACACACACACACACTCACTACATTAACATCACATGGAAGGACTTCCATTTCAAAGGCAATTGAGTCTTCAAAATTGTGTCCCTGTGTTACCCCGGGGTGAAGTTGGTCAGGTTGAGTCTTTTTCAAACTGCTCTCAGAAGTCACCACAGTGGTCCCCTGTGCCACACGCACAAAGCACAGCATAATTGCACGCTTTGAATACTTTGCAGTTGTAATCAGACTTATTGGCTCCACATCAGTGAGGTTATTTGTTTCTTTTTGTCATTGTTGTTGATCTGCCACTGGTGGGATGCATAATGTGCATGACTGATATGTCATTGTTCACAGTGTTTCTCTAGAGTGTTCATGTTGTCTTTACAGAGTGATGCTGCTTGCTTTTTACTCAGTTTTCCAAATCATCAGCACAATATATTACTAAATTGAGCACATAGATTCTAAACATGAAATATAATACTAGTATATACTGTACTAGTCTTCTTCTTTCCCTTTCGGCTTTTCCCTTCAGGGGTCGCCACAGCGAATCATCTGCCTCCATCTCACCCTATCCTTTGCATCTTCTTCTCTTACACCAACAACCTTCATGTCCTCCTTCACCACATCCATGAATCGTCTCTTTGGTCTTCCTCTAGGCCTTCTGCCTGGTAGTTCCAGCCTCAGCATCCTACTACCAATATACTCACTATCCCGCCTCTGTACATGTCCAAACCATCTCAATCCAATCTAGCCTCTCTGACTTTGTCTCCAAAACATCTAACATGTGCTGTCCCTCTGATGTGCTCATTCCTAATCCTATCCATCCTCGTTACTCCCAAAGAGAACCTCAACATTTTCATCTCTGCTACCTCCAGCTCTGCCTCCTGTCTTTTCCCCAGTGCCACTGTTTCTAACCCATACAACATCGCTGGCCTCAACGCCGTCTTGTACACTTTTCCTTTCATTCTTGCCGATACCTTCCTATCACACATCACACCGGACACTTTTCTCCAACCATTCCAACCTGCCTGCACGTGCTTCTTCACCTCTTTTCCACACCCTCCATTGCTCTGGATTGTTGAGCCTAAGTACTTAAAATCCTCCACCTTCCTTAACTCTGCTCCCTGTAACCTCACCGTTCCTCTTGGGTCCTTGTCATGCGAATCACTAGTATATACTGTACTAGTACTAGACTAAAATCTATACTCCTAATTCCTTATGAACTAGAAGTATATATTTTAGTCCAGTACTAGTACAGTATATATTTGGGAAGTGGTGGCCGAGTGGTGTAGGGCGCTGGATCGCTGATCCTAAGGTTGGGGGTTCGAGTCCCACTCGCCACAAGGTTGTCACTGTCCCCCCAGTGCAGCTAACTGGGTTATCAAAGGCGGGTCATGTCTCTCACTGTCTATGGTGTGAGGTTCATGTAAAGGAACCATTGCTGACTTGCTAAAGGGTTGTGTCAGGAAGGGCATCCGACGTAAAAGCCTATGCCAAATCAAGCGTGCGAATGAGATGATTCACTGTGGCGACCCCTGATAAAGGGAAAAAGCCAAAAGACTAGTACAGTATATATTTCATTTCATCTTTAGAATATATGTTCTCAATTTAGTAACGATTCAAGAAGCCTAAACCTCTTCACCTAATCATGACAGAACATTACAAGACAAATATTAGCAGTGAAGGCAGGACATTATTAAGGTGCCGCTGTTTGAGTATGAAATATACTGGAATATACATGAAAGCACAGTATGCAAATTTTCTGTGCTACCCATCCAATTATGCTGTTTCCGAAGCAGGACTGACTGAAAAGCATAACTTCAGAACATCTGTTTTAAATTAACAAAGCTAATCATCAACACTCCACATAGTCCACTTAACAGCTTTCTATTACTCCAGCTATATTATATAAGGTTATTATAACTATGATATAATATACATCATTATTTTTTTAAATAAATGTGTGTGTGTGTGTGTGAGAGAGAGAGAGAGACAGAGAGAGAGAGAGCGAGAGAGAGAGAACCTGTAAATGACCCTGTACTTTGCAAATGTTCATTCAAAAGCTGACAAAGCTTTCAGTGTACAGTCTGTCTGTCTGTCTGTCTGTCTTCCTTTCGGCTTTTTCCCTTTTACTTGGGAGTCGCCACAGAGAATCATCTTGATTCGCACGTTTGATTTGGCAGAGGTTTTTACGTCGGATGCCCTTCCTGTCACAACCCTTTTAGCAAGGGACAGAAACACGCTGACGACTTTGCAGCTACTCTTTACGAAAGTCAGCAATGGTTCTTTTACATGCCTCTCACCATAGACAGTGACAGACATGGCCCGCCTTTGATAACCCAGTTAGCCGCACTGGGGGGGGGGACAGTGACAACCTTGTGGAGAGTGGGACTCGAACCCCCAACCTTTGGATCAGCGATCCAGTGCCCTATACCACTAGACCACCACTGCCCCTGTATATAAAGTATGTTACTATAAGTGTTTTAACTGTATCCCATGTATATTTACTGTAGTTAACCTACAGTACACCAGTTTGTTGATCAATTACTGTAATTGTAGTCCGAATTGTATGAGCATAAACAGGAAGTGTACTTATTGTTTTAATTTTTTTTTCTTTTTTAAATGCTGGAATCAGCAACAAATTAACATGAGAAGTGTAAGAAAAACATACCACTGGTGTTTTGAGCCCAACAGCTTGGTTTGGTCTACAAACACTCTCTTTTACCCGCAGAATAATTTGCAATTTGGACTTGTGCTGAAATTTGTCTTGGAAATGCAAATTACAAGGTGACATCAGATGCGAAGGGGTGAGAATAAAACAAAAGCTAAGTCACTTGCATATGATATGGAGGAAATTAACCAAAAACATTTTCATTGTTTGATGGAAAACACTTCGTTTTTGCCGGTACTTGCTACCATAAACATGTTTGTACCTCAAAATGACTTCGAACCTTCTTGTGGTGTAAATCGAATCACACCCCCCCATTTCTCACTGCAGTATTAAGTGATTCCATAATTCTTTCCCTACCTGATTTCCTAACCTGCAATGGTTTGGCAAACTGCACAGGGTTTACTCTGCCCAGTGTCAACTGAGATAGGCGGCAAACTTCCCACAAGCCTATTAGCAGTAAGAGTTTTGGACGATGAGTGAGTGAGTGACTGTTGAGTTATTCAGCAAAATAGTCTTGTGTTATATCTGTGATTTATTTACTTATTGATTCACTAATTTATTATGAATGAAAGTTGTATTTATCAGTTATGGCGTGTCACACTTTTCCGCAGCTTTCCAGACTCACCACAATTTGTAGTAACTCTTGTACCATTCCAAGTTATATGACCTCGAGCTGAGCAAATACTCCGTCACATGTTCACGACACCTGGCTCACATTCAAATAATTACCTGTTCTCTCTCTCTCTCTCTCTCTCTCTCTCTCTATATATATATATATATATATATATATATATATATATATATATATATACATTTATTTATTGCCCCACTGTATTAATCCCACAGGGGAGATTATTGACTCTGCATTTAACCCATTTAAAGTGAGCACACACACACACACACACACACACACACACACACACACATTCTTCTCTCTCTCTCTCTCTCTCTCTCTCTCTCTCTCTCTCTCTCTCTCTCTCTCTTTTGGAACAGTGGGTTAGCACACATTGGGAGCACCTGGAGAACAGTTAGATGGTAGGTGTCTTACTCAAGGGCACTTCAGTCATTAAGGTGGAGGAAGAGACGACGCAACTCACTCCCCCAAAACGACACATATATTTTTTAATATTCAATATTTTAAGCAAATGATCAAGTATGTCATAGCACTGTTAAGTTTTTCCTTTATTACATTCAATTTTGTCTTTGCTGAACGTGACAGTGTGTCTGTAATTTTAAAAATATTTTAAATTGTAATTATTAAATTTTGAGCTGTGGAGGATGTACCCTGCCCTCGCCTAGAGTTGACTGGAATGGGCGCAGTGTTCTCATGACCCTAATTAGGATTACGTGGTTTAGAAAATGAATGAACGAATGAGTATTAAATTTTGTGTGATCACTTAAATTAATTTCTGAAATTTGCTGTTGATATGCATATCTATCTGTCTCTCCCTACTTCCTTTACCAACTTCACTGGTTTTAGGCACAAAATGACAAACAATATTACTGTTGATTTAATTTTAAAGTTCGTTCCTTAATTAAAATTAAAGCAAAACTCCAAATTTTGATTCAAAGTCAGCAAGCAAAAGTCTTTCCACTGTGAATTAAAGTAATTCAATTTCATTTTTGATCATTTTTTATGTTAATATAAAGCTGCCTATATTGCTGACATATTTTAGGGTATTTCTGGTTAAACTCTAATTTATATTTGTAGTGAAGTGTGAAGTGTGGTTCAGAGAAATAAAAAAATGAAAGCCAAACTTGTGACAACTAAAAGAGATCACTTTCTGCACTTTTCAGTGATTTTACTGCATTCAGCACCGAGTTGTACACCTATACACCCAGCTCTATAGTGTTCAAATCTCTCTCTCTCTCTCTCTCTCTCTCTCTCTCTCTCTCTCTCTCTCTCTCTCTCTCTCTCTCTCTCTCTCACATAACCGGCTTCTCTCTGCAAGCATACACAGAAAACATGCATAAATAAATTGACAATAATCCAACCCAGGTGGGACTCAACACATGCTACCTGCTCCCTCTGTCCACAGCTAACATTCGGCCACGCCTCTGCTGCCACACACTGATTGCTTGAATTTCCTTGTTATCGATGGTGCTCCTCTGCAGCATGTGGATAATTATTACTTGTATTTATCAATACATCTGTTCCACTCGCTCTACTCTTCCCATCCTTTTCCAGGCTTGAAGCCAGAGGCGCAGGTGTTTTGGAGAGCTCTTCATTATAATCCCCGCCCGAGTAAAATGCAGACCATCCTGTCGTTCACTATCAGAACACATTGATAAGTTACTGGCTCATCGACCCTGCCACTCTGGCTCACTCAACGAGGCTTGTTTAATGGAGCAGATATACTTCGGTGCATTTCAATAGCCAGTACTAAAGTACACCATATCTGCAACAAATAAAAAAAAGCTTTGCCAAGGAATAATTCAAAGCAAACATGTGCCATGTAACCGGG
This sequence comes from Plotosus lineatus, assembly GCA_024760905.1. NCBI lineage: Eukaryota > Metazoa > Chordata > Actinopteri > Siluriformes > Plotosidae > Plotosus > Plotosus lineatus. Next base: position 28,693,587 of record CM045741.1, read on the forward strand.
ACAATATTAGTAAAGTAAAGATTTTTGGAGTTTTTTTAAGCACAGGAGAACTTCACTACTACTACTTTTCTTTTCGGCTTTTTCCCGTTCTCGAGATTCGCCACAGTGAATCACCTGATTTGCACATTTGATTTGGCATGGGTTTTTATGTCGGATGCCCTTCCTGTCACAACCCTTTTAGCAAGGGACCGAAACACGCTGATGGCTTTGCAGCTACTCTTTACGAAAGTCAGCAATGGTTCTTTTACATGAATCTCTCACCATAGACAGTGAGAGACATGGCCCGCCTTTGATAACCCAGTTAGCTGCACTGGGGGGACATTGACAACCTTGTGGGGACTCGAACCCCAACCTTACGATCAGCGATCCTGCACCCTGTCCACTAGACCACCACTGCCCTCACAGGAGAACCTCAATACATAACGTCCATACTAAGCATAGAAGTACAGTCGGCCCTCTACTTTCGAAATTAATCCGTTCCAGTACCTTTTCGTAGCCTGGAGTTTTTGTAAGTAGAGGTGCATTCATTTTACATGTAAAACACGTGATTCGTTCCAAGGCTCCGAAGACTGCCCCATAAACCCATTAAAAATTATAAAAGTACACCAATTTTATATGAAATGTGTGTTAAAAGTAAAGGAAAATTATTTACCTTTTTTTAAATTTCTCGAACCACCCATGCGACACTTTAAAGTTCGGGGGTTGCTGGTCTGAAGAACCCTCCCCCCCAGCCCCACCCTCCTTCACGAAGTCCTTAAATATGGCGGTTGCTTTTTCCGAAATAATCGCCTCCGTCACTGTATCTCTGCTTTTAATGCCTCCTTCTGCTTCAGTATTGTCCCGTTTGTAGAGGGGTTTCGGCCAGACTCCTTTGCGATTTCACTCAACTGCATCCCACTTTCGTATTTTTTTTATGCTCTCCTGCTTCACTTCGATTGATAACGGAGCCTGCTTCTTCTTTTAGGTGTCACCGGGAATCACTTTCTTGGGGTCCATGATAGATAAGAAAATATAACGCTGCAATGATCAATCTCAAAAAAACTCACAATCAAACAGTCCTGTTCAACACTCCTTCATGCGTGTGACAAACAGGAAGTATGAGTACAGGAACTATGGGAACAGTTCAGCTACCTCCTGGCCAATGGGATGCCAGTGGGGGGTTGTTGGGAGACAGTCAGTGAGAGAGCAACTCGTGCATTGTTTGAATTTTTGAATGGCGCGTTTGGCGCTTTTCGGAAGAAGAGGTTGTTTCGTATACAGAGGGTGAAAATTTAGGAAAATGTTTTTCGTAACCTGGATTTTTCGTATTCAGGGGTTTTTGTAAGTAGAGGGCCGATTGTACAGCAAATATACTACTGATTGGCACTTAATATTGTGAGAGAGAAAGAGAGAGAGAGAGAGAGAGAGAGAGAGATCACAGTAATTCATAATGGATGGATTTCCATGAAATTTTAATTAAATGTGGATCTTGGGCCAACATAGAACTGGTTAAAGTTTGTGCATGATCAAGATCTGGATCCTGGACAGTCCTGAATGATATATGATCACTGCACAATAGGACAAAAGTTGCATATCACCTAAAATGTGCCAGAAAAAAAAACAAAGCTCAGAAATAATTCCGCACAGGTCACAAGGGGGAATTTTTTATCACCTATAACTAATGCAACTATAACTCGTAAAGAAGACCCTGCCTTGGTAGAAGTTTGCACTTCCTATTGTAGTTCTGGTTAATTTTGGCCTTACTTTGCCTTTTATCTTAGTCCAGCAGAGATGTTTTATGGTATTTATGATTTTACTTATTTATCCAAGTGATTTTTGTACACTTGCACATTTGCATTTCTTGTAAACATTTCTTATCTGCTGAGTTCAGTTCATTTTCTGTAACCGCTTAATCCTAATTAGGGTCGCGAGGAGGCTGGCGCCCATTCCAGCCGACTCCGGGCGAGGGCAGAGTACACCCTGGACTACTCACCAAGCCATTGCAGGGTGGAAACACGCTGACGGCTATGCAGCTGCTCTTGTCAAAAGTCAGTGATGGTTCTTTTACAGCCTCACACCATAGACAATGAGAGACATGACCGGCCTTGCACTGGGGAGACAGTGACAACCTTGTGGAGAACGGGACTCGAACCCCCAACCTTTGGATCAGCGATCCAGCGCCCTATACCACTAGACCACCACTGCCCAATCTGCTTAGTTGACAGTATAATTAGATGACACATTTATTGTATTTTTCTATGTTGTAATAGTTTGGGCAGTGCATTGGTATGGTGTTTAGCATGTCACAGCAAGCAGGTCATGGATTCCAGTCCAGGCTCAAGCATTTCTGTGTGGAGTTCATGCATTTTCTTGCCACACTTACCTGGATTTCCTCTGGGTACCCCAGGAATTTTTTTTTTTTTACTGTCAGAATCACAATCAAAATGAATGTTTAGATGAAAGGAATGGAAAAAAAAAACCTTGAAAGAAAATGAACTTTGGAAGTGAAGGAGGAAGTGGACTGTAATTGAAATGGTATGTATGCTGAGCTCAGATAAAACTAATATCAAACCGTTCAAGAACACCAAAAGCATTTTTGGCAAAGGGAACTGCATACAGGAAAAAGTACCTGAAATCCACTGGAACATGTGGTGGAGAGATACTGATGTGAGCAGTAGTGCAGGAGGCCTTGAAAAGACTGAACTGTTATAATCATTTTCGGTTAGTACTGTATGAAGGTGCCAGTATTTCTGGAGTGAAATGCAGATTTGGTAAAAGTTAGTCTTTTGGGCTTTTATTCCCGAGCTTACTGGCTCATCAGAGGTTTCTATAGCTTCAACTCCTTTTGTGTGGGACACGAATCCATCAGCGGTTACTTTCCGAGTATTTATACTGGCATCCATTTAAACTGTTCGGTGGACAGAGGCGCACTTGCAGTGGACACCTTGCCCGATGATATAAGCACGGATGGGCCGAACAGGGATCCAAACTCATGACTTCTCCATCATGAGCCTAGCACCCTAACCACGTCACCACCAGAACCACAATAGAAAGATTAGTCTTTCTGTATTTTACAAATAAATAAACAATAAACGCTTGCTGAATTTGGCACTATGACCTCTTTTTAATCAGTCTTTGACTCAAATATTGCCGTTTTGTGAGAGATAACATTGTATCTGTATAATGACAACCAAGATATGGCATGAACATTGAGCTGAAATGGAGACGGATGAAGTACCTTCTTGTCTGGACAGAATTTGACAACAGTGTCTGGTCTAGAAGATAATACATTGTTGGCAGTGTAAAAGAGTGAGTAAGTGTGTGTGTGTGTGTGTGTGTGTGTGTGTGTGAGAGAGAGAGAGAGAGAGAGAGAGAGAGAGAGAGAGAGTTACAGTAATCTAGAACAGATTGATGGAGCAAAGACTGGGGAGTGGAAACCAAAGCAATGCCAGAATTGTATTTGTCTGCCAGTGCTCACCCCCCTCTTTCTGTCACCTTCTCGCCGATATACACACATTCATCCATGCCTTCTCTCTCCTTCATTTGATTTTTCTTTTTCTCATGTGTTTTGCTCACTTCCTTCACTGTTTGTGCCAAGTGTCATTCTGTCTCCATCCTTCTCCAATTTCATTCTTACAGTCTCTCAGATACTGCTTAGGACTTCTCCATCCCCATCCCCCATCCCTAGTCACTCTCTCTCACCCACTGTAGTCTAGAATGAGCTGGTTCCTATCTCCATGATGATAGCTGGAGGCTCTACTCTTCTCCTCAAGGTCATCCCAATGTATGTCAACCAAAATGGATGGTGTGTGAGTGTGTGTGAGAGGGAGCGAGAGAGAGTGTGTGTGTGTGTGTGTGTGTGTGTGTGAGAGAGAGAGAGACAGAGAGATAGGGAGGGAGAAAGCGAGAGAGAGAGAGAGAGAGAGAGAGAGAGAGAGAGAGAGAGAGGAGTGTGTGTGTGTGTGTGTGTGTGTGTGAGAGTGAGAGTGTGAGAGAGAGGGGGTGATGGGGAGAGAGCGAGAGAGAGAGAGAGAGAGAGAGAGGAGTGTGTGTGTGTGTGTGTGTGTGTGAGAGTGAGAGTGTGAGAGAGAGGGGGTGATGGGGAGAGAGCAAGAGAGAGAGAGAGAGAGAGAGAGAGAGAGAGAGAGAGTGTGTGTGAGAGAGAGCCAGAGACAGAGAGAGGGGGTGATGGAGAGAGAGAGAGAGAGAGAGAGAGAGTGTGTGTGTGTGTGTGTGTGTGTGTGAGAGAGAGAGAGAGAGAGAGAGAGAGAGAGAGAGAGAGAGAGAGAGAGAGAGAGTGTGTGAGAGAGAGCCAGAGACAGAGAGAGGGGGTGATGGAGAGAGAGAGAGAGAGAGAGAGTGTGTGTGTGTGTGTGTGTGTGTGTGTGTGTGAGAGAGAGAGAGAGAGAGAGAGAGAGAGAGAGTGTGTGTATGTGTGTGTGTGTGTGTGTGTGTGTGTGTGTGTGTGTGTGTGTGTGTGTGTGTGTGTGTGTGTGTGTGAGAGAGACAGAGAGAGAGACAGAGACAGAGCAGACATTATTATGGCTTAGTGATGAGAAAATAGCTAAAGGTCACAAACATAAAAATACTTTGTAATTTCCTGTATTTTGGATTTTTTTCCCCCCCAATTTTAATTAAAGAAATCCTACCAATTTTCAGTCCGAAAAATTTGATACATATTCAAAGATTGGTAGGCATGAGGGCAAACTGTTCTATTTGGTAAACATGTTAAGTTTGCATTGACTGTATATTAATATTTATTTTCACGTTAGAATGTTGAACTGAAATTCACAGACAGTAAGAACAAACATGAGCATTTTTTTTTTTTTTTTTTTTTTTTTTTTTTTTACGTGTTTTTTTATTGCATGCAGATGAAGATCTGGTACAAAACAGTATTGGTATTAATCCTGTATTTGAGGACACACGCTCCTCTTACTAAAGAAAGCAAAGGCAGTACAAACCAGACCAAATCAGATCATAAAACTAGAGCATTAAGTGGGACAAAAAACTGGAGCTATGCTACAATAAAGCCAAATACAGTATTCCCTCAGCTGACTCCTTTTCCACTGCGGACATTATAAGGCTGCGTTCAGATACACCCTGCCTTACTAAGTTTTGGGGTTTTTTGCTTTTTCTTCGGAAAATTAGATAAACTTGGTCAAAATTCTGGTCCTATGTGGTGAGGCTTCTACTTTTATCACACAGTTTATCAATATTTATACTAACGTAGCTCATAAGCTGCTGGATTCACAGCCTTCACATAAAAGGCCACAGTGCTTATCCACACACAGATGGTAGATTGTGACCTTTGCATAAAAGTCAATACAGTATATACTTTAAAAACACAAATTAACAGAGTGTAGGTAACTTCAGGTTAGGGTTATGTTTAGGATTAGGGATGATCTGCCTAGTTATGGTAATTAGCCCTGTACTCACCAGATGAAAAAAGGTGCATCCAGACCACCTTCTCCCATGGCGCCACTGTCTAATTTTGAAGCTCACCTGCCAGTTCAAGGCTCTCACAGTGATGGATGTCAGCACGGACTCTTTGATCAGTCTGTAGTTATACACCCTCTTACATAATAAACAGTGAATTGTTGTGGTCTGATGCATTTCTCACATCCAGCAACCTATGCTTTAGTACCTCTTTTATAATTTCAGTCCAGAAACCATTATCATTCACTCACTTTTACAGACTTAATCAAGGAGAGAATACGAGTCGACTAAAAAGGCGTAGCTGCTGAATCAAGCCATTGATAAATATTCCACAACTTGACTCTCCGCAGTGGGATAATTAACAATGATGCACCAAATCAAAGTGGGTCCACTGAACCAGAGGTACATCATTATTTTAGTAAATACGACCACAAAATAAATAAAAAGCAAACTAAATTGAGATTTCTATGGTTTATTTTTGTATATTAATCGGGACAAATGCAAACAAACTCCCACGGCAGTCAGCTGTGTAATGGTGCCTCGTTAAAGCCTCTACTGAGTTCTGGTAGTATTTTGTAGAATCATAATGAAAAGCAAATTAAAACAAGGCTTGTTTACGCCACGTTTACGTAGTTTGTGTTTACGCCATGTTTATACAGTTTATGTTTTAACCATGACTGAAGTAGGTCAGCACTTTGAATCAGCTAATAGCCCTACATGGCTAACAGTATCTGTTCTCATGTGTTCAGTGCTGTCATTGAAACGCAGAAGTAAACTGCTCTCTGTAAAGGTGTCGGATAACATACTACAGAAAACACTGAAATAAACTAAAACAAGATTTTTGTACTTTATAACTACAGTCAGCCCCCAACTTAAAAAGACCCCTGTGTACGAAATCCCCGGGTCATGAAAAACATTTTCCTGCATTTCCGTCCCCGAGATACGAAACAACCCCCTCTTACGAAAAGAAATTCAAAATTCAAGCGCGGCAATCGAAATTTCACATGATGCACGAGTTGCTCTCTCATTGGCTGGATGCCTCTCAACATCCTGTCCCGCTGGCCTCCCAGATAGAGACAGAAGGAAGCTTCAGTCTTTAGTTTTTAGTTGCGTTTTTTTAAGCTGTTCAATTCAGTAAATGTTTAATAAATGTGGGTGCATTTGAGCTCATCTGGAATTCCGATCCCTCAAGGAATCAAATTAAAGTTGAGTTTGTCAAGCAGGGAATGCGCTTTGAATTCCACATCTTGTGGGCGTGGCCCGTAGGGCACGCGAGAGAGAGAGATAAAGAGAGAGAGACCGAGGTGTGTGTTGTTAAAAAAATGTTTAATAATGGTTTAATTAATAAATATGTTAATAAAATGGATTAATACGTTAATAAAATGTTTAAATGGTTTAATAAATAATTTTCTTTTACTTTTAACACATATTTCATACAAAATTGGTGTACTTTTATCATTTTTAAAGTGTTCATGGGGTTTATCCAGTCCAAAGACTGGAGGCTTGGAACGAATTAGGCGTTTAACATGTAAGGTGCGACCCCTACTTACGAAATCCGCGCAATACGAAAAGGGCTCTGGAACGGATTAATTTCGTAAGTTGGGGGCCGACTGTACATATATCAGACATGCTTCTTACTTTGGGCTGGTTAAAAAGGTCCATTTTGTTCCATGATCAGTTCCTCTTGATCCTGTTTTGCATCACGAGCAAGTTGGAGACGATCCCTGACACGGGGGTTTATGTCGGTTAATAACTCTAGGTTGCTAATGGTCTGTTCAGAAATAAAATTATAATAATAAATGAATCTGGACTGTACTGTTAAAGATGTTTTAGGTGTTTCTACTACAGGGACCAGGAAAATAAATTAAAATGAGAACTTTATATATTATATTTACATTACATTATATTATTTTGCTGACTAAACGGTGTTGCATGCGTGGTCTGTTCTGTTCACTCTAATAATTTAGAAACAAAAGGAAACTGCACTCCCCAAAGGTGTTTTAGTATATAATAAAAAAAAATAATAAGAAGAAAAACAAACTAAAAAGAGATTTAATGTCCTTTGTTTCCATTTTAAAGCGTTAATGATGACGCTGGCTGCCTGAGTGCGAGTGATAAATCAAATGTCTGTTGCTTTGATTCAAACACTATCCACTCAGAATAATGATTCTGATCAATCAGATTGCACCAATCAGATTGCACCATTCCCTTGTAGTATATATTGAATATTATTCCTTTCACTTGTCAGTTCTTTTAACGCTATGGCTCATTTGGTGTATTTTACTAATTTTTCCACTATCAATGACAAGAATACCAAAACAACAGCTGTCAAGAGCATTGCATTGCATAGACTGACTGACAACCCATTGTAAGTGTACTGTACTATGTTCTCGTAAGTAAGGAATTATTTTAAATGATGAGACTTGATACCTGTTGGCGCTATTACACATGTGTATTGTATTTTCAGATTTACATCACTTAGATATTTCACATTAGCTTATTTTAATGGCTCTTTGTGAGGGCGGGGCACATGCAAATATATATTTATACTTTTTTTTGTGTAGCCACAGTGCCTTTCATAGTACCATATATATATTCAGTACCTCTACCATGTCTACAGTCTCAAGTTTCTATATTCTATGGTAATATGTAAAATAAATCTGACTGTATGAAAAAAAAAAAAATACACTTTTTATCTTTGCATTACAAATGCCTAGAAGTTTTTTAAAGTTTTAAAATTCCAACTATATATATATGTCTGTCTTCTTTTTGGCTTTTTCCCTTTTACTCAGGAGTCACCACAGCGAATCATCTGATTCGCACATTTGATTTGGCAGAGATTTTTACGTCGGATGCCCTTCCTGTCACAACCCTTTAGCAAGGGACAGAAACACGCTGACGTTATATATATATATATATATATATATATATATATATATATATATATATATTTTTTTTTTTTTTTTTTTTCTTCTCTCAGTTAGATTTGTGCTCCAATCACAAACTGTTTAGTCACTTATATTGTGGTCCGCGTGCAAGTGCCAATGGCGAGAAGCCAAGCTGAGATTTAAAAAAAAAAATGAAGAAGTCTTTAGCAGTGTGCCATTAGTTCAACAGTATTGGCAGAAAAACAGAAAAACATTAAGCAGCTGGGTTGGGCTTTGAATACACATGAAAATATTTGACTGACACTTTTCAGAAATTTTGCTACAAACAGCAGTACATTTTTTTTTTTACCAAGCTACTGTAATAGAGCTATACAATAGCATGATTGTCATTTAAAGGAAATAAGAATAGCAGAATGGTATGAAGTAAAGCTTTAGTCAGATACAGTACAATACCAATACAGACCAACATGGCTGATCAGTGTTTAAAAAGATGCATCTGAAACGCAGGGTTGTTTCCTTGCACAGTCCAAAGACATGCACATAAGGCTAATAGCTTGTTCCAAATCATCCTTAGGTGTGAGTGTGAATGTTTTGTTTGTTTTGTTTTTTTATATGTGTATTTTTTTTTTTGTCCCTATCTTCACGCAGAGTGAGCTGAAATAGCCTTCAGCCTCTCGGTCACTTTAGTAGGATTACGCAGGTCAGTAAATGAATCAATGAATATCTGAATAAATGAAGTAGATTGTATTCTTTCTTTTTGAAATTCCCTGTGGAGTGGCAATTACTAATAAAAAAAATTAGGTACACTGTCGAAACAAAATAAAAATGAAAGAAAGGGTAGCAGAACATAGCATGCTTATAGGCTCCATTATAATGTATCGTATTATTATTATTATTATTATTTTGGTGCATAAGGCACACTTAAAAGCCTTTAATCTTCAAGAAATTGACAGTGCACCTTATAATCCGGTACCTTATGAATGGATGTAGCCGCGCGACTCCATCTCACTGACACCATCAAAACCCAAGTGAAGCTAACTAATTCAGAGCTTACCAGCATTTCAGTGGATTAACCAAAGAACTCCACCCATTAGATATTGGTGTCAGCAGGTCGTAAGTTAGAGGGATCCAGGGATTTTATGTCAAAATACTGCATTACAGCTATCCTAGTCAGGTGACTCGCTGAGGAATACGTGAGTGTCTGAGAGAAGTTTACGTCACGAGACCGGAAGACTTTTTCCACCTAATCTCCGTCTGTACCAACCATCTGTCTTATGAGGATGCTTCTGCATCTCAGGATGCTCAGCTAGCTTAAAGAGAGTCTCACGTTCATCACCAGAATAATGCACTGCTACAGGTTTCCTCCTGAGCCCTCGGATTAACCTTCTTGAATTTATAGTTACACTGACAGCACCTTAAGAACAATGACCTCCATTCTATAATGAACACAATACTCATACTGCGAATGAGCGGCGCCATGTTTGTAACTGTGTCGCTTTAAGGGGGCGTGGCTGAGACACATTTATGTCACGACCCGGAAGACGTTTTCCACCTAATCTCCATCTCTATTGATCTGTGACTCCATACATAAGGTACCTCACCTTACGATAGTCCCAGCAAACGAAAAATCCTGGTTACAAAAAAAATTTCCCTAAATTTTTGTCTCTGGATACGAAACAAGTTCACATTATGAAAGTACCATCTCAAAAATTCAAACAATGCACGAGTTGCTCTCCCATTGACTATCTCTCAACATCCCACCCCACTGGCCTCCCATTGGCTAAGAGGGATGGATAAGAGGCAGCTCCCTCCCATTGGCTATTATGGAGCTGTATCTCCATAATACCCATGATGCTTTTCGTGTAAAGAAAAGAGTTACTGTTGATTCATGAGTTTTTCGAGTGTGCTCATTGCAACTTTATTTTTTGTCTCAGGCTTTTAACCTTGCATAAACATTTGTAAGATTATAACTCTGCTATGAAGACATGGTCAACACGAAGTAAGTACCTTAAAAGGTATGCTTTTATAATTTTTAAAGGGTTTAGGGGGTAGTATTGGGGGCCTTGGAACAAATCATACGTTTTACATGTAAAATGCGGTTCTACTTACGAAAAATACAGGTTACTCATAGATAAAAAATATATATATAATATAATAAAAAATAATCGAGGGATCCGGGATTTATGTCCAACTCATGCAACTGTTAAACTCAGACACTGAAGGTGAAGAATTTGATGGATTTGTGGAAGAGGAATGAACTGAAAAAGCGAGTTTATTGTTTTATATTGTTACAACTGAACAATGTTGAGCGTTATTGTGAAAGTTGAATCAAGTTTGACTTATCTGACTTTTGTTTTGTTTAATGTGCCTTATAAATCGGCGCGCCTTATGTATGGACAGTGAACGTTCAACCATCATTCATTGCTATTGCACCTTGTAATCCAGTGTGGCCTATGGCCCGGAAAATATGATACTGCTCCATAAACCATATTAGCTTCAAAATAGCAATACAGACGCTCCCAGACTTACGTTTTTGTTTGGTTCCGGATGGCCGAACATAAGTTGAAAATGAACGCAAGTTGTTACTGTATGTTCCAGTCATACTGTACTATACATCCATAAATACCATTACCGTATCTCATAAAACACCCCTAAATCAATTATTATAAACATAACATTGTGAAATAATATCAAATATATCAAATAATATCAACATTAATTTCAAATAAATTAAATTCAAGTAAAATAATTTCAAATTGATAAATTTTAATCAAATTCACTCATCAAATATCAAATACCGTATCAAATATATCCTTTAACATGCTCTGTGATGCGATCTTTCTGCTTGTAAATGGTTCTGATGATCGACGGATGGTCACATGACATGAAGCTGAGCTGAATTACTTTACATGAAGCTTAAAACAGCCAATCAATGCTTACAATATGTGAGGCGCTCAATACCGAAAGTAGTGCATTTGTTGAAAGTAGTTTACTTGCTTGAAACAAAGCCAGGTTATGCGGACTTCTGGTCTTTCAAGTGAGCAAGGTAGTTAATTCATCTCTGTGTATGAGACTTGCACCCATGCCAGTAGGCTTACGCTTCTGTCTGTCTGTCTGTCTGTCTCCCTTTCGGCTTTTTCCCTTTTACTCGGGAGTCGCCACAGCGAATCGTCTGATTCGCACGTTTGATTTGGCAGAGGTTTTTACGTCGGATGCCCTTCCTGTCACAACCCTTTATAGCAAGGGACAGAAACATGCTGACGACTTTGCAGCCTGCTCTTTACGAAAGTCAGCAATGGTTCTTTTACATGCCTCTCACCATAGACAGTGAGAGACATGGCCCGCCTTTGATAACCCAGTTAGCCGCAATGGGGGGGACAGTGACAACCTTGGGGCTCGAACCCCCAACCTTAGGATCAGCGATCCTGTGCCCTAACCACGAGACTACCACTGCCCCGCATATTTGCTTTGACTAACCATATTTGCTTTTGGTTACAAAAGTCCGCAAAACAGTGTGAACACAAAGATCACAGAGACGACGTCTTAACACAAGAGTAACACGCTATATAACTGATATATATATAAAACGATATATATACTGTATAACTGAACTGGGAAGAAGGCGGGGCACGTTCAGTCTGTTGTTTGTAAACAATGGACGCAGCGTCATTGCGTCATTACATCAGCGTACTACGTAGGTACATCTAAACTCAAAATTTGAAAAAAAAAAAAAAAAGTAAAATCGAAAAACCATAAAATGAATGAACGTAAGTCAGGGAGCATCTGTAATAACACATAAAAAGTATCCCATTCATTACCACGCTGTGGTAACACACTTTGTTTAAATCTGTTTCCCTGATAATAAAAACACTTTCTCACACTTGAAGCCACTTTGAAACATCTCTGTGACTGATACTCTCGAGGACCTCTCCTTGTCTTCCTCACAGATAATTCTGCCTGTTTAGTCTCCTTCTGAAAATATTCTCAGAAGTCTTTGAAATGGATAAATGCTTTTAAGCAAATCCTTGTCCACACCCTGTTTTATTTTTCATTGCCTATTTACTCATACTACAAGTGTGAGAGAAAGTTAAAAGGTGTATTTTTGTGGTATTTTTCCACAATACTCGACAGGACGGAGGTAATTTGATGTCATTCCCAGAGTGATGCATTGAGAACCATGGTTTAATTTAAGCACATGGCATGAAGAGCAAAGCCAGGGTGCTTGAGTAGTCTTACCTTACTCCCTAATTCCCTGCACAATTTTCAGCTTGTCTACGTACGCTCAGTCCATGAGGGCCAGTGAATAGCCTCATTTTGAGTATGTTTCACGATTTTAAGTGACCGTTGTTTATTGTTTTTTTTATACAATATAGCAACAGAGTTCGACAGTATTTTTAACACATTGACAGTTACTGTGCTTGTTGACATCGAGGGAGTTGTTTGAGTGTAATGGTGGTCCTTTCTTTCCCCTCCACATTTAGGTCCTTTTATATCCTTGGCTTTTCTAATAAATGACTGTCTTAATATATAGAGGATTACAAATTGAACTTAGGCTTGTGTCAAAACTACTACCTATTAAAAACGTAATAACGTAATTCATATTTGGTGGCTAATTTATTAATAACCACTGTTCTCCCTGTCCAATATTATGTGCTCGTTAGCATACTGTCTCAGTCTGCTGAGAGCAGAAAAACTGCTTCATGAGAACCATGAAAGTATAAAACCTCTTTAATTAAGGTAACGTCAGCACAATCATTTTCTGAATTGCTTAATCCTAATTAGGGTCACGGGGGATGCTGGCGTTCATTTCAGCCCACTCTGGGCGAGGGGAGAGTACACCCTGGATAGCTCGCCAGGCAATCGCAGGGCAGAAACACACTGATGACTATGCAACCTACTCTTAACAAAAGTCATCAATGGATCTTTCTTTTACAGCCTCTCACCATAGACAGTGAGAGACATGGCCGGCCTTTGATAACCCAGTGATAACCTGTTAGGGCTTGTATGGCCTGCCTTGGGATCAGTCATCCAGCACCCTACCACTTAACCTCAACTGTGGCACATTCTTTTCCAATTTTTTTTTTTAACAAAAAAGCTAAGAAGTTTCACTGTGGAAACAGATAAATGTAAATTCTGAAGTCCAAATGAAAATGTTTAAACGTCGGTGGTACGGTAGTCTACCTCACAGCAAGATTGTCCTGGGTTAAATGTTCCGAGGCTCGGCAAAGGTGTTTCTGTGTGGAGTTAGAATGTTCTCCCCATGCTTTTGTGAGTTCTCTCTGGGTACTCTAGTTTCCTTCTCCAGTCCAAAAACATTATCTTCAGGCTAATGCTCTCTTTCAAACTGCCCCTAGGTGTGAGTGTGAGAATGACTGGCTATGCGTATATTGGTTCTGCGAGGGACTGGTAAGCTATCCAGGGTGTACCCTGCCCTCACCTAGAGTTGTCTCATACCACCACTTCACTGGAGCACGGCAGACTGATCGAAGCAAAAATGTTGTCATACACAAACGTTTCACAATTATTCCCTCATCTTCCGTGTGATTCCGTAGTTATTCCTCAAGTCTTCCTCTACTTCCGTATGCTTCCGGCAGGCCAAAATATTTCGTGAACGTGCTTTTGAACTTTTGAAAATTCCGTGAGTGCTCCGTGGGGTCACTTTGGCGTACTTTGCCGTACCTGTTCCGCACATGCTGTGAACGTTCAGAGAGTGTAAGAATTTCCACTTTTCTGTAGCACTTGCACCCATTTTCCATGTAAAAATGCCAAAGCTCTTCTGTCGACTGCGTTCCGCACCTTTCCGCTACGCGATCCTTGCATGCCGTAGTCCATTAAAATGGGGGTATAAGAATTTCCACTTTTCTGTCGGATTTTCACCTGTTTTCCGTGTAAAAATATCGAAGCTTTTCCATAGACTGCGTTCCGCGCCTTTCCGCTACACGATCCTTGCATGCTGTAGTCCAGTGAAATGGGGGTATAAGAGAGGCTCCAGCCTCCTTCCAACCCAAGTAGGGTTAAGTAGTTCTGCAAGAGAATGAATGAATGTTTAAACATTACTTGGTGGATCATCCTTCTGACAATGAAATTCATGCAAACTACATTTTTACTTAATAATGCAATTAATGTGTGAATTTCTGACTTTTATAGGAAAGTAGTTTTTATTTATCATTTGATTTTTGTTTTTATTTAGTTAACTATGCCTCTATGATATTTTTAAGTTTTTGAAGGAAACTGTTGAAGAAATCAATCATCATCTTCTTCCGCTTAATCCGGGGGTTGAGTTGTGCGGGCGGCAGCCGAAGCAGTGAGGCCCAGACGTCCCTTTCCCCACCCACTTCTTCTAGTTCTACATAGTCCCTCCAGTGTGTTCTGTGTCGACCCCGTGGTCTCTTCCCAGTTGGACAAGCCTGAAACACCACACCAGGGAGGTGTTCGTGAAGCATTCTAACCAGATGCCCGAGCCACTTCAACTGGCTCCTCTCAATGCAGAGGAGCAGCGGTTCTACTCCGAGCTCGTCCCGGATGACTGTGCTGCTCACCCTATCTCTGAGGGAGAGCCCTGCCACCCTGCTCATTTCTGCCGCTTGTATCTGCGATCTTGTTCTTTCGGTCACAACCCAAAGCTCGTGACCATAGGTGAAGGTTGGAACGTAGATTGACTGGTAAATTGAGTGCGTTGCCTTGTGGCTCAGCTCCCTCTTCACCACGACGGACCGGTACAAGCTCCGCATTACAGCAGATGCTGCTGTGATCCTCCTGTCGATCTCCCACTCCATCCTTCCCTCACTCGTGAACAAGACCCTTCCACTTTCCACACGTGAACAAGACCCAGAGATACTTGCACTTCTCCACTTGAGGCAGGACCTCATTCCAGACCTGGAGGGTGTATTCCACCCTTTTCTGTCTGAGAACCATGGCCTCGGTCTTGGAGGTCTTGATTCTCATCCTGGCCATTTTTCACTCGGCTGTGAATTGCTCCAATGAGAGCTGGCGGTCCCATCTTTATGAAGCCAAAAGTTATTAAGAAATTAATAATTTCAACCAAAGACGTGTGATATGTTGAAGTTGATATTTTCGGATGTTAAATATGTTTTTGCAGAATGGCTCAGTGTATCAGAAATGCTAGTGTCTGTCATTTTGGTTTGCAAAAGTATGTACTAATACATTACCTTTGCTGAGCACAGAAGAAGGTTGGCACATTCATCTCACATTTTTGAAAGTCTCTGACTTGTTGACATTGAAAAGGACAGTCATGAATAAATGCCTCACAGGGAAATGGAAGGATGTTGCAGTTTGGCTTATTTGACAGTTACTAATGGTGGATTTATTGAGGAAGTTAGAATCACCATGGGAATCAGTCCTAAAGGAGGCCTGGTACCTGACTGTCCTTGAGTAACATACGCTTCTGAATGAAGGTTGGATGTAGTTGGGTCTGCCAGAAATTAATTTAACTCTGGGGAACGTCTGTACACTGCGTGAGAACTGCAGTAATTTGAGAATTGTTATTTACTGTAGATAAATAGTAAATGTGTTTTTTGTATAAACCCCAAAATGCTTGAATCAAGTTGCACTGGCCACGTTCCTATATTCCTCTTTCTATTCAATAACATTGTTTACACAAAGTGACCTTCTAATTGAAGACCTTCTCACCTTTAATAGCAGGAGAAAAAAAAATCAAGTAACATCATTGGGTATTAATACAAAAAATGCATGGCTTGGTCTCTCGAAAGATGACATTCCCTTCAATAGATATTCTATTTACGGGCTAGTTCTTCCATTTCTTCAAATACTGAGGTATAGTTCAATCAACATGACAGCATGTAGAATAGAAGATAATAAAGGATATAATAAGATATAAATAAGAAGATAACGAAGGAAATAAAAATAGACTAGGAAATAAAATGATCTCTAAAGAAATTATATTCCAAATGATAATAATGCTGTACTGTCTCTAGTTTATTGTAATTGAAAATGACTATGAAATCTACTACAAAGCCCAATGATTAAGTGTAATGTGAATTCTTTGTCATTAAAATGATTTGCACAAGTCCGTCTGTGCAAGAGTCTGCTTCACATAACCTATTGACCCATGCACTTTCCTGCCTGTGTACTTTTGAGTTTATGTGGCATTGTGTTGTGACTTGGAGGGACACACAGTCCATGATTTTATTTATATATATATATATATATATATATATATATATATATATATATATATATATATATATATATATATATATATATATTTATGGGGCCGGTGGTGTAGTGGTTAGGGTGCTAAGCTCATGATCAGGAGGTTGTGGGTTTGAATCCCAGTTAGACCCCCACTGTGCTAAGACCCCTGGGCAAGGTCTTAACCACATGTGTGCCTCTGTTCACCCAGCAGTATAAATGGGTACCAGTAAAAATATACTGGGAAGGTAACCTGTGATGGACTAGCGTCCCATCCAGGAGGAGTTGAACTCCTGGTCGCTTCACGCGACGGAAACCGGGGATAAGCACCGGCCTTATGAGCCACTAGGCTCCGGTGTAAAAAGCCCAACAGACTTATGTATAATATAATATAATATGCGGGGCAGTGGTGGTCTAGTGCTATAGGGTGCTGGATCGCTGATCCAAAGGTTGGGGGTTCAAGTCCCACTCTCCACAAGGTTGTCACTGTCCCCCCCATGTGCAGTTAACTGGGTTATCAAAGGCGGGCCATGTCTCTCACTGTCTATGGTGAGAGGCATGTGAAAGAACCATTGCTGACTTTCGTAAAGAGTAGCTGCAAAGTCGTCAGCGTGTTTCTGTCCCTTGCTAAAAAGGGTTGTGACAGGAAGGGCATCCGACGTAAAAACCTCTGCCAAATCAAACGTGTGAATCAGCTGATTCGCTGTGGTGACTCCCGAGTAAAAGGGAAAAAGCAGAAAGGAAGACATAATATAATATAATAATAATACTCACATTAATAATAATATACACATTTTATATATCTATACACACACACACACACACACACACACACACACACACGCATATATATATATATATATATATATATATATATATATATATATATATATATAAAATATACTGTATATAGGTAGATAGATAAATAGAAGCGGTTTACTTTATGTAAACAAATATTACATTAACAAATTTTAAAAATGCAAAATTCTGCCCACATCCCACAAGTAACAAAAATAAATTATGATTGTTGCAATTCATACCTCAAAGATAGAGCAGATATCTCACTTGCTAATTTGGAAGAGTCTGCACAGTCTTTTTATTGTCTGCTCATCTGCTTCTTTCAGTTATCTTGGAGGATGTTATTTATGTCTATAAGTACTGTATTGTGAAACAGCACCACCTCTTGGATACGATGCATCTAATTTCCTTCCTTTCATTATGTAATATGCAGATATAGCTTACATTCCCTTGACCAACTTTCCGCCCATTGTTAATCAACCTGCACTACTTTTATTTGGGGGACAGAGAGGAAGGTTGGTAAGTCTAATGATGAGGAATGAAGAGGAATGATCATGACAGTACCTCGGAGGCAATGCCACAATGGGAAGTTGGGATTCTGTCTGGCTGTGGACAGTTTATAGATATTAGTTTGACAAGTTCAGTCATTTTCTAAAATTAATTGTTCATTGATGGATATAAATTTAAATGGCTTAAATTATGTTTTTCAAGACATAGAATGGGAAACCTGCTGGTACGTGTGATTGTCCATACAGGATCACCAAAGAATCATGTTCATCTGATATTTTATGGCATGGCTTCCTTATCCATGTATTTACTAAGACAAGTTTCATATGTTTTATGAAGACTCAATGTGTCCTATAGTGCCCACTATAGTGACTCTATATTCTGTGCAAGTATTGGTAAGAAATGTGAAAGTAAGCTCCCAAGTGGCTTGAAGGACTATCAACCTGGAGATTGCAAGGTGGAATTCAGGTTGATGCCACATCCAGTGACCAGGAGTCCATGAGCGCTAATTGGCAATGATAGCCATTGACAGTGGGCTTGAACTCCAAACCTTGGGATCAGTAATCCGGTTCGTTATCACAGGGCCACAACTGCTATTGTTTATGGCAGGTCTTCCCCCCACCCGGAAGTAGGGCGGGGGAGGGGGGGTTTCAGGCACGGGGTTAAGTTCAGTAGTAATTTTGTGCTTTTGGCCTTTATAAGAGCATCTCTAACACTTGTGACAAGCCTGAAGCCTAAAAAGGAGAACAAAATAGCTGATGATAGATGTGAAATACAGACACTCTACACTTTACGTTTATTCGTTATACGTATTTTTCGATTTTACGTTGTATTTTTGTTTTTGTTTTTTTTTAATTTGTAAGTCAAATTTTGAGTTTAGTGTGCTCTCTGTAGTACGAGACGTACCTACGTAGTATGCTGACGTAATACACTACTTACGCATGACGCTGCGTCCATTATTTACAAACGACAGACTGAACGTGCCCTCCTTCTTCCCAGTTCACTGCGTGATACCCTTGTGTTAAGACGTCGTCTCTGTGATCTTTGTGTTTATACTGTTTTGCGGACTTTTGTAACCCTAAGCAAATATGGTTGGTCAGAAGCGTAAACCTACTCGTGATAGTGGTAATCAGAAAAAGCGGCAAGCCATCTCGTTAGAAACGAAAATCGATGCTGGTGAAAAACATCCGACTGTTGCACGTTTCTTACAAATGGCTCCGTCGACCATCGAAACCATTTACAAGCAGAAAGATCGCATCACAGAGAATGTTAAAGGTTATATTTCATACTGTATTTGATATTTGATGAGTGAATTTGATTAAAATTTATCTGTTTGAAATTATTTTTCTTGAATTTAATTTATTTGAAATTAATGTTGATATTATTTGATATATTTGATATTATTTTACAATGTTATGTTTATAATCATTGATTTAGGGGTGTTTTATGAGATACGGTAATGGTATTTATGGATGTATTGTATGAACGTCATACGTCACTGGAACATATGGTAACAACTTAAGTTTTTTTTCACCTTACGTCCGGCCGTCCGGAACCGAACTAAAACGTAAGTCGGGGAGCGTCTGTATTCGTTTCAGCTACTTAGGGGGCCATAATTGAGTAAAACAGTAGGCCAAGATCACCCCCAAGTCCTGTATTCAGTAACAAAGAGAATGACCTTTCTGTGAGAAACACATGGTCATTTTCTTTTGTTGTTATGAACTGTTTCAGTTACAAATATAATGGTATACACATAACATAGCCTAACTAAATATATCAACAAGATGTAATATGATTATAGTAAATAATTTGAGTGTACATAAACCCAAAAATACACGCTGACGGCTTTGCAGCTACTCTTTACGAAAGTCAGCAATGGGTCTTTTACATGCCGTTCACCATAGACATTGAGAGACATGGCCCGCCTTTGATAACCAAGTTAGCTGCACTGGGGGGGGGGACAGTGACAACCTTGTGGAGAGTAGGACTCCAAACCAGAGAATCCTACACATGCTGAATGGGTGACATGTCCTGTGAGCATGCTGGCCATGCAAGAACTGGAATTTTAAGTGGCATTAGACTGTTGAGAATAAATTATTTAAATTTCATGGAACAAATACCAGAATTTAAGTTGTAGATGTAGGTCAGTGCTTCTGATAGTCTTTAGGCCAGCAGAGGTCTTGACTGCCCACCACTGATATGTTGATACATGTTAAAACTTATCTACAACTGAAAATATATAACATAAATCACCTTGTACTAGAGATTTCATTCATTCATTTTCTAGCTCCCAGGCCATCACAGGGCCTATTTATGAGCTATAATTATTAAAACATTTTATATCATATAATTAAATACAAAATAGAACAACATGAAGTCAAGCACAACAATGTGTATGGTAATATTTAAACATGAACTATTATCGTAGATTTCCTTTGACAAAAAATATGATTGTTGATTACCTTTTTTGAATGTTTCTAAATTTCATAAACATCTTTACTTGCTTAATAAAACTTATTTCATGCTGAACAAAAGTTTGTTTTTCTATAATTATTAAAATTTGTAAATTACCTTGTTGATCAATTTACCCCACTGTGATGACTAACTCACCATTCTTGTGGGGTAAGTTGATCATTCTGCAATGCTGTTTAAAAACTCATATTCCAGCTGTTTACTCACATTCATTTATTCTTGTAAGGGGTTGAGTGACATACATTTCCGTGCAGATGTTACCATTCAAGTAACAGTGTTATTGCTGTCATAGTTTTTGAAACAATGGCCAAAATATATAGGGGATCATCTCACTCCACTTTCCTCTAATAATAGAAAATGAAACAGTGGGAAAATATTGAGAAAATATTCAATAGGATGGACGGTTCAAGAAAGAAATCTATGATACACCAACCTCCATAATTATTGGCATCCCTGCTTGAAATGTGTCAAAAGCCTGAAAATAAATTCAAATTTTTTTTTTTTACTGCAGAAGCTACTCTCACACTGAAAATTGTTGACAAATGCAACCGTAAACTCAAGTGAATTTTAAGGATGAAAAAAGTCCCTGACAAAGAGAAAATTATTTTTCATAAAATCACCTGTTCCACAATTATTGGCACCCTTAACAATTCCTATTAAATAAATGTAATTGAAGTATTTCTGTCTTTTCTACAATAGTTTAAAACATTGATTAGAGTATCTAGGAACATTTAATTAGTAATTTCCCTGGAGTATAAATATGATGTGACACAGAGGCCATTTCTCTTGTCCACTTATCAAAATGGGAAAGACAAAGGAATACACCATTCAAGTAAGGCAGATGTGTTTCAACCTCCACAGTGGCTAGAAGAAAATAGCCACTCGCCTGTATTTGCCAATATCTACTGTCAGAGGAATCATTAAGAAGTTTAAAACAACTGGAACAGTGATAAACAAGCAAGGTTATTTTTTCACCATGTACAATGAGCACGATGGTAAGAGAAATCAAAAGTTCTTCAAAGCTCACTGTTAAAGAATTGCAACAAATAGTAGCATCTTGAACGCACAAAATCTCCAACACAACCATCAAGCGCCATCAACATGCTTACAAGCTGTTTGGAAGGCATGCACGGAAAAAAACCTTTTCTCACTCACAGTCGTAAACACAAACGGCTGGAGTTCGCTAAGCAGTACTAGGACTTCAACTCTGACTATGCGCTTTGGTCAGACGAGACAAATATTGAGCAGCTTTTTGAAACAAATTCTCTAAGTGTGTCTGGCAAAACATAAAACATGAAAAGCACCTCATGCCCACTGTGAAGTATGGGGGGGGGGGGGATCAGTGATGCTGTGGGCCTGTTTCTCTTTCAGAGGCCCTGGGAACCTTGTTAGGGTGCGTGGCATGATGAACACTTTGAAATACCAGGACACTTCAAATCAAAATCTGGTTGCCTCTGCTCGAAAGCTGAAGACAGGCCATCACTTGGTCTTTCAGCAAGATAATGACCTTAAACATATGGCCAACTCTACACAGAAATGGTTCACAAGACACAAGGAGTCAAACTCCTCCCATATCCATCTCAGTCTCCAGACCTGAACTCCATTGAAAACATGTGGAGTGAGCTGAAGAGGAGAGCGCAGAGGAGAGGACCCAGGTTGCTGGATGATTTAGAGATATTGTGCAGAGAGGAATAGTCCAGGATTCCTCTTTCTGTATTCTCCCATCTTGTGAAACATTATAGGAGAAGATTTGTTGGCAAAAGGCAGTTGGATAAAGTATTAACATCAGTGGTGCTAATAATTGTGGCACACATGATTTGATGTAAAAGAATTATTTCTTAATGTGGGATCTTTTTCCCATTGAATAAATGCATTTGATTTAAAGGCTGAAATTTCCCGTTTTTATTGTGTTTATTGTTTAAAAGCAGCAGTTTTATTAGTCTCGAAATGATATGGATGTGAGCAGTCTTCCATTTCAAGGACTGACTCAGGCAAAAATCAGTTTTTATAACAAATGAAGGACCGGAAAACTCACACCAGAGGAGGTTCGTTTTGCTTAATTGTTTTGGGTTAACAAAGTTATAGCTAGCAGGCAGATGACTATTTCGGTCTCACTCAAGCTTATATTTACGAAAAAAAAAAAAAAAAGTTTCATTTCAGCTTCTAAAAGCAGGCAGAGACTGGGTGCTGACCTTTCCTGAGGTGCGGCAGCTTCTTGATTCACACCCATTCTTCAGCAGGATGATAAAACCTGGCTTTATATAGGGCAATAATAAATCTTTCATATGTGCTCACTACCTACCGAAGCCCTTTCCCATATTTCTGTTACCCACTCCAAAGCTTTGCCAGATAACAGTGATATCGTCATCACAAAAGATTAAAAGAATTGGTAACGGGCACAATTGTAGTGAGCAAAACACATACATAGAACATTGCAACAAAAAAAACCAACAACAAAAAACGGTCAATATTCTTCTATGAAAATGTTAATTAGCTTTAGATTTACATGAATTGTCCTCATTCACTCCTTCCAACATTCTCATCTTCTGAAGTAATAATCCTCATACTGTACATTCCTCTCATTACAGTGTGATCGTTCTCAAAAGTCAAACACAAACAGAAAAGCATAAAACATACATGGCATCTACCTTTGCCATAATATAACACACATTCATGATATTTACTGCATTTAGCTCCTGTATAAAATGGTGCAGCTGCATGAAGGAAAAAAATAGTCTGAAGTTTAATTTAGCTCTATCCAACCACAGCTGGCACAGAACGTTTTGAATAATGTGTTAGATGTTTGTTGGCATGTGTAATACATCCTGTTATTAGAGCGTTATTAGGATAAAACGATGAAACATGAAGTCATCTCTTTTTCAGATTCTCTTTCTGTCAGTCCCTTGGGTGTGGAACGTTTTGTGTCCTAGTTTTTGTGACCTGGCGTACTTTATTAATCTATGACTTTCTACCTATCTCTCTCTATCGCTCTCTCTCTCTCTCTCTCGCACACACACGCTGACTCCAAGTGAAATCATTGTGACATAATAAGGCTATGCCCCAGTTCAAAAGGCCAAATACATCTAAGTGGAACCCAGTAACATTAAAATATTTTTACTTTTTATCAGATTGTTTTAAATTTTCTCACATTTTGTTTATCTTCTTATTTCAGTGGGTCACCCATTCATGTATGGCTTTTACATCCACTTTGGTGGCACACACACCAACGTTCTCTGTGCTCTTTACATAATATTTCATTCATTCATTTGCTAAGTTAATTAATCTTACAAGGGGACAGGCTGGAACCTGTCTCAGTCATCACTGGGCGAAGGCGGGTTACACCCTGACCAACCCACCAAACCAACACAGGGCCAAAATACACACAATCATTCACATGTAGGTGAAGTTTAAAGAGTAGTATAAACTAAAAAGTTGAATGAGCTTAAAAATGCTTATACTCTGCAAACAGAACATGATTCCATACGATTTCTGTATATACAGTAAAAAACTTGGATTTTTGGATTTTTTTAGGTGCCCTTTACTTTAACACTTTTAATCTATGGTTATTGAAGATGACACTAATCATTGTATTTCGTATTCAACTGCAAGAAATACTGATGGAACAAAAAGAATTTCGAGAAAAGTAAACAATCATGCCCAAGTGATCATGTAATCATATAATCAAGACTTAAAACTTTAGGATGAATACTTAAGACAATAATAAGATATGTAAGGTGCGTACAGTCACTATTCAAGTTACGACCTGTCGTAAGTCGGATTGGTCGTAAGTTGGATATTTAACACAACGACACCGAAACCTCCCAGCACTCGCTATGAACTCGAGTGAAACATATTCTTCACCTGCACGTTCTTTCTACATGTGAAATAAACTTGGAGTCTCATTTTGCACTGCTCGCAACATCACTTTCACATTTATTTGTCTATTATCTTCCAACCACGTGTATAGCAACTGTTCCACCTCTGCAATCGGTCCTTCACGCTGTTTTGTGATGATAGTTGACTTAACTGGGGCTGCTGCTTTCACTGCTTCCTTAATGCAGTCCTTGTCCTTCAAAATTGTAGACACCGTGGAGTGGGAGGGATGAGATTTCGAACGATGGAATTTACTTTTTTCCTCCTTCATACTGCTTTATCAGTTTCATCCTTGTCCCCGATGACAGAGTCTTCCTTGCTTTCTTGGTAGACTTGCCAGCTGATGAATCGGACTTCCTCTTGGGGACCATGATAACAGTGTACAGTAAATGAATGTAAAATTGTACTGTAAAAGAGATGTTACTGCGACAGTATCTACTCAATGAGAGTAGTGGTAGAATGCTATGAGTGTGAGATGCGTAATGCTGTGCTGCCACAACTATCTTATGTGTTGCGCTGCCAGATATATACAGTAAACTCATAATAGGCATCCGCTAGACATGGTCGTAAATACGGATGGTCATAACTCGCGTAAGTTGTAACTCGGATACTGAGTGTGTGTGTGTGTGTGTGTATATATATATATATATATATATATATATATATATATATATATATGTATATATGTATATAATATATTAATAAATAAATAATGATATATATTACAGGGCAGTGGTGGTCTAGTGGTATAGGGCTCTGGAACGCTAACCATGCAGCTAACCATGCAGCCAGCCATGTCTGTCACTGTCTACGGTGAGAGGCATGTAAAAGAACCATTGCTGACTTTCGACAAAAGTAGGCTGCAAAGCCGTCGGCGTGTTTCCGCCCTGTGATGGCCTGGCAAGCTATCTAGGGTGTACTCTACCCTCACCTGGAGTCAGCTGGGATGGGCACCAGCCTCCCCGCGACCCTAATTAGGATTATGTGGTTACAGAAAATGAACTGATATGTCTGTCTTCCTTTTGGCTTTTTCCCTTTTACTCGAGAGTCGCCACAGTGAATCATCTGATTCGCACGTTTGATTTGGCAGAGGTTTTTACGTCGGATGCCCTTCCTGTCACAACCCTTTTTAGCAAGGGACAGAAACACGCTGACGACTTTGCAGCTACTCTTTACGAAAGTCAGCAATGGTTCTTTTACATGCCTCTCACCATAGACAGTGAGAGACATGGCCCGCCTTTGATAACCCAGTTAGCTGCACTGGGGGGGATAGTGACAACCCTGTGGAGGGTGGGACTCGAACCCCCAACCTTGGGATCAGCGATCCAGCACCCTATACCACTAGACCACCACTGCCCCCTCAGAAAATGACCTGATATATATTATGAAAAAAAAAAAAAAAATATATATATATATATATATATATATATATATATATATATATATATCCCCAGTGCAGATAACTGGGTTATCAAAGGCCTATGCCAAATCAAATGTGCGAATCAGATAATTTGCTGTGGCGACTCCCGAGAAAGGGAAAAAGCCTGAAGGAAGGATATATATATATATATATATATATATATATATATATATATATATATGAGAGAGAGAGAGAGAGAGACTATATTGTATAGAGCAGTGGTGCCATGGTTATAGAGTGCTGGATTCAATTCAAGATCCCAAAGTTTAAACTCCACTATCACCAATTGTCAGTGTTGTCCAGTCAGTGCAGTTAACTGGATCAACTTTTTGTGTTGAGAGGCATGTAAAGAACCATTGCTGACTTTCGTAAAGAATAAGCAGTTGGGTTGCCATGTTTCTGCCCTTCAAGCTTTCATTGGTGTACTTTGCCCTTACACAGAGTCGGTTGAGATGAGCACCATCCTTGCCGTGACCCTAATCCATATTAAGCAGTTCAGAAAATGATACCATATAGACAAAAAGTCCATATATGTAATCTAAATTGATACATTTTTGAGGACACCTCACCATCACATCCATGTTCGATAACTTAATAAAGTATGTTATTTGTGTCCTGAGTGCAAATCAAGAGATGATCTCATTTAACTTCAGTCATAGCTGCATTACAGACTAACACAGAGCCATGGGGTGTTAAATAGCATTTGAGTTTCAATTTTCATCACAATTTGTCCTCATTACAGATTTCCATCATTGTTCTCTCAACAAATTTGCTGTCACAGAAAGGAAGTGCTTATTCAGTTAGGTTAATTTATCCTCTTTTCTACAATCCTCACTCTGTCTATCCAAATTACTCAGCAGTATTTCAGACAGAAGGACAGAAAGTGAGAAAAAGACAGAAGAAGAGAGAGAAAGAGAGAGAGAGAGAGAGAATTATTCAGAACATACACATTAATGTCTTCATATGACAATGGCTTGTTCTGACACCAATGAGACGTGTCACCAAAGAGACTGTGTCTCTACAGCTTACCTTTTCCTCACTGACTTCCCAAGCCCATGTCACGTCAGAAACATTCATCTTGCACACCAATATCTAGTTATTTAGTTTGAATAATTATTCATGGGGATGACCTCAATGGAATATTTTGCAGCTTTCTGGCAATAGAAAGCAGAGATTTAAGGAAAAAAAGACAAAAAGAGAAGTCTATATCCCTTGGATTTACATTAACTGTTTCATTTCATTCTCATAGCATTTTTGCATGTATAAATTCGGAGTTCCTGTAATTATATTTTTATCTAAAATTATTCGAAACAGTGAGATCGTAAAGATACAGAGATGTACTTTTACGGACAGTTTTGTTTTTCTAAAAAAGTCCTTCCATCATTGTCCTCTCATTGCTGGAGTTGATGTACAGAAAGTGACTCTGTGTGTCAAGATGAAGATGCTACCGAGGGTTCATTTTCTGTAACCACTTCATCCTAATTAGGGTCACGGGGAGGCTGGTGCCCATCCCAGACAACTGGGGCGAGGGCAGAGTACACCCTGGACAGCTCGCCAGGCCATCGCAGGGCGGAAACACGCTGACGGCTTTGCAGCCTACTCTTGTCGAAAGTCAGCAATGGTTCTTTTACATGAACCTCACACCATAGATAGTGAGAGACATGGCCGGCCTTTGATAACCCAGTTAGCTGCACTGGGGAGGACAGTGACAACCTTGTGGAGAGTGGGACTCGAACCCCCAACCTTTGGATCAGCGATCTGGCGCCTTATACCTCTAGACCTCCACTGCCTCTACTTCTACCGAGGGTTAATTTTTTATATTCATTTATAATTATTTATATAGTTTATAATTAATTTTTTTTGTTTATTTAGTTATGTAATGATTTGGTCAAGGGGCACAGTGGCATTGATGTTAGCATGTTAGCCTCAGAACAAGAAGGTGCTGGGTTCAAGTCCCGAGCTTGTGCGTTTCTGTGTGTAGCTTGCATGTTGTTCTCATGCTTGCATGGGTTTCCTCCGAGTAATCCAGCTTCTTCCTGCTGTCCAAAGACATGTACATCAAGGCTAACTGGCTGTTCTAAATTGCCCCTAGGTGTGGATGTTGCGTGCATGTTACTCTGCGATGGTGTGGCAAGCTATACAGTGTGTACCACGCCTTCGCACAGTATCAGATCAGGTGGGCGTCAGCCTCTCCATAACCCTAATAGTAGGATTAAGGTGCAGATGAATGCATGATATGATTATATCTTAGAAGCAAAAGCACTTCCTGTGCTCTAGAAGCTTCTTGTTTAGTCTAGCATGTTTTTCTTTGTAGGGACAATGTACAAATCAACACAGAATCAATAATTTAAACTAACAAGTGCGCAATCAATAAATCTAAAGATTCAGTCATTCATTTTCCAAACCACGAAATCCTAATTAGGGTCACGGGGACGTCGGCACCCATCTCAGCTGACTCTGGGTGAGGGCAGTGTGCAACCTGTACAGATTGCCAGGCCATTGCAGGGCAGAAACAGGCTGACAGCTATGCAACCTACTGTTGACAAAAGTTAGCAAGGGATCTTTTACAGCCTCTGCCCATTGACAGTCAGAGACATGGCTGGCCTTTGATAACCCAGTTAGCTGCACTGGCGGTAAATAACTTAAGTTAGTTCCTCTTACAGAATGCTATACCATCACAATAATTTCAATTATCAATTATAGTCACAGATCACAGCCATCCCAACCTTTATCCTAACCTGCCATCAATAACCTTAAGTACGTTGAACACCAGATTCATGTTCCAAAGTTCTGCTCTCTCTCTCTCTCTCTCTCTCTCTCTCCCTCTCTCTTGCTCTCTCTCGCTCGCTCGCTCGCTTCCCCCACCCCCCTCTTTTTTTATTATTCAGTGCTATGCTAAACAGCTTGAGCTTTAATGTCTATAAAAGGGCTTTCTCTAATCTGTGTTTTTACAAAATCCTTTGAAAAGAAAGCATGCCCACATAAATATCACAGACTTAAGAAATAGCTTGAAATAGTCCTGGTTGCAGTGAGATCAGGAATATATACTGCGAGGCAAGTATTATTCCACCCCTGTCACCTGATGCATGCTCTGAAAATATTGCACCAGAGAGCAACCCACCAAGATCCTGTCACTGTCTGATATAATCTTTTTTAGGAAGATGAAGTGAGGGGTGTTGTTTTGTTTTTACTGATATAAAATTAAAAGGTGAGCACACACACACACACACACACACACACACACACCAGTTTCTCTATAGAATAAAGTTTGATATAAATTAATTATGCTTCAAGCTTCTACAAATTGTGTACAAGTTATTTTACAATGGCAGGGAAAAGAATTTCATCCATCCCTTATTGACTGTTTTCTTCTTCTTTTCCTTTTGGCTGTTTCCCTTTTTCAGGGGTCGCCACAGCGAATCATCTGATTCGCATGTTTTGATTTGGCATAGGTCGGATGCCCTTCCTGACACAAGCCTTTAGCAAGGGGCAGAAACACGCTGATGGCTATGCAGCTACTCTTTACAAAAGTCAGCAATGGTTCTTTTACATGCCTCACACCATAGACAGTGAGACACATGGCCGACCTTTGATAACCCAGCGAGCTGCACTGAGGGACTGTATTCCACTTATTTGAATGGGGAAACTGGAGCCAATCCAAGTTGACTTCAGGAGGTGGTGATGCACAGCCTGAACATGTCAACGATCCATTGTAGAGCAAACACATATACTGTACAAACAACCATTCACACTCACATTTACACTACTGGGCAATTTAGAGTAGTCAGTGATCTTTGGTGTCTGGGGGAAACCAGAGTACCCAGAGGGAGACCACACAGGAACAAGGAGAACATGCAAACTCCAGGTAAAAAGGCTTTAATAGGCCATGAGATTCGAGCCCAGAACCTTTTGGTGTGAGGTAACAGTGCTAAACACTGAACCACCGTGCTGGAAGGAATTTTTCTATTTTTTAAATGAATACAGGTGCTTTGTGTATTTATCTATTATCCAGTAGCTGTTTGGCAGAACACTCTGAGAAATGGAGTTTGTGTTTACCAGTGGAGCCATTGCAACACAGTCTTGAAGCAAAAGGTGATGCAAGTTCGCTCATGTAGCTGATACCTGGTTGGAATAATGCTGCATTTCATTAGAATTTACATTTCTTTTAAAAAGATACTGAAATTCGATCATTTGATGCTTGTCCCTTCAGGTGATTGGCATTTCCTTGGTCTTCATGTGCTTCCGGTTACTACTGAATAATATAATATATAATTATAATATCATTCTATCTCTCCCAAAAGTTTTTGGAGCCTTCCATAAGTGGTTTCCTGAACTTGGAAATTAAAGACCGTGTCAAAAGAAAGTTGTTCGTAGTGTGAGAGCACAAAGAGAGAATCTAAAATCTTTGGAGAAGAAGAGTAAGTGACTGCAAAGAGTAAGAAAGGGAGAAAGCGTCCTGATTGGTCTCTTTTTCTGTTAAGTAGACCTATCAGTTTTCTACATACTAGGGCTCTACGTCTCTCTCTCTCTCTCTCTCTCTCTCTCTAATTCATTAGTTTAGCATTTGAATGACTAGAATGATACAGTATTAGATATAGAAAAATAAAGATATAGAAATAATAAATAAAAATACAAAAATAAAAATTTCCCGAAAATGAGCGTTTGCAGGGTGGGATGTCTGCTACTGTCACAAATAAAGCACATAGGGGTGCATTTGCATATTATTTTAATAGATAATAGGATTATTTTAATAAAAGGTTCAGGAATAGGTGATACAATGTGTTAGATTAATATTAATTCATTTTGAAGTCAGAAAACAAAGTTCATCAACAATCATAAAATAAAAAGACAAGCATTCATTACTTTGCTGAACCACTTAATCGTGTTAGGGTTATAGGGAGGCTGGAGCCTATCTCACCCGACTCTGGGCAAATGCAGGGCACACCTTGGACATTTTGCCAGTCTACTGCAGATCCAACACATAATCGTTCACATCTTGGAACAATTTGGGACTGCGAGTTATCTCCATAATCAGATTACAAGAAGGAAAACTACACAAGCAAAGGGAGAGTATGCAAACCCAAGACAAGAAACTAAGGCCTTCTTGTTCTGGGCTAGCATGCCTCCTGACAAAACCACGACATAACTAATTATACTATCAAAAAGCTTTTATTGTATGTAAAAAAGTGTTAACGACTATGTCACTATGACATTCGTGTTTCAGGTCTCACTTACTAAAACAGTGCAGGAAGTCCAAGTATGTACGATGTCTCGCTTTGTGAGATGAAAAGAAAAAGAGGTTAAGCCACTAAATAATAATTACTGCATAAAAGCTTTATTCAAATGTAGAAGTTGGGGTGCAACAATATATTAAATAATAATGGTGAATATCATGGTGTCCAGGCAGTGGTGGCCTGGTGGTAAAGGTGCTGGATCACTCTTAACGGGTTGTCACTGTCCTCCCAGTAGAGTTAACTGGGTTATCAAAGGCCGGCCATTTCTCTCACTGTCTATGGTGAGAGGTTCATGTAAAACAACCATTGCTGACTTTCGACAAGAGTAGCTGCAAAGCCGTCACTATGTTTCCACCCTGCAATGGCCTAGCGAGCTGTCCAGGGTGTACTCTGCCCTTGGGGTGTACTCTGCCCTCGGGGTGTACTCTGCCCTCGGGGAGACTGGTGTGGGCAGAGTACACCCCGAGGGCAGAGTACACCCCGAGGGCAGAGTACACCTCGAGGGCAGAGTACACCCTGGACAGCTCACTAGGCCAGGGTGTACTCTGCCCTCGGGGTGTACTCTGCCCACGCCAGTCTCCCTGCAACCCTAATTAGGATTAAGCGGTTACAGAAAAGGAATGATGAATGATCATGGTGTCCGTTCAACGGTACCAAAAAATCATTGATGGTCTGAATATCTGTCCTAAATTTCCTTTTATTATTAATATATATATATACAGTTGGCCCCAAACTTACAAAGACCCCTGTGTACGAAATCCCTGGTTTACGAAAAACATTTTTCTGAGTTTCCGTCCCCGAGATACGAAACAACCCCCTGTTACGAAAAGAAATTCAAAATTCAAACGCGCGAGTTGCTCTCTCATTGGCTGTCTCTCAACATCCCGCCCCACTGGCCTCCCAGATAGAGACAGAAGGAAGCCTCACTCTTTAGTTTTTAGTTGCGTTTTTTAAGTTGTTTTAATTCAGTAAATATTTAATAAATGTGGGCGCATTTGAGCTCATCTGGAATTCATATCCCTCAAGGAATCAAATTAAAGTTGAGTTTGTCAAGCAGGGAATGTGCTTTGAATTCACGTCTTGTGGGCGTGGCCCGCAGCACACCCGCGAGAGAGAGAGAAAAAAAGAGAGAAAGAGAGAGAGGTGTGTGTATGTGTGTGTGTGTGTGTGTGTGTGTGTGTGTGTGTGTGTGTGTGTGTGTGTATGTGTGTGTTGTTAAAAAATGTTTAATAATGGTTTAATTAATAAATATGTTAATAAAATTGTTTAATATTTTAATAAAATGTTTAAATGGTTTAATAAATAATTTTCTTTTACTTTTAACACATATTTCATACAAAATTGGTGTACTTTTAGCATTTTTAAAGGGTTTATCCAGTCCAAAGACTGGAGCCCTGGAACGAATTAGGTGTTTAACATGTAAGATGCGACCCCTACTTATGAAATCCCCGCTGTACGAAAAGGGCTCTGGATCGGATTAATTTCGTAAGTTGGGGGCCGACTGTATATATATATATATATATATATATATATATATACACACACACACACAGACACACCATGGAAAAAGTGTGATGAATGAACTTCTGTTGCATTGTTTGCTCATTCAGAGCGATAAAACAAAAGATGTGTGTTAGAACATGAGAAAATAATACA
Organism: Plotosus lineatus; assembly: GCA_024760905.1. Taxonomy (NCBI): domain Eukaryota; kingdom Metazoa; phylum Chordata; class Actinopteri; order Siluriformes; family Plotosidae; genus Plotosus; species Plotosus lineatus. The sequence goes on from CM045741.1 coordinate 28,726,022, forward strand.
TACAGCATTTACGCCTTTATTGGGTGGTGTGTCTAAAGTATAGGCCTTTATTTTTCATAGCTCTCTATAATCCTAGATGTGTTTTTGAATGCTTGCTTGCATTGCTTCCTTTTTAGTCACCACAATAATTCCTTGAGCCTGTTGTATACAGAAGTTACTATAATTTGTCAAAAGTAGCAGTGTTGACTTGGTGAAGTTCAAATATTTACAAACCGGATTCCAAAAACGTTGGGACACTATGCAAATAGTGACTAAAAACTGGATGCAACGATGCGTAAATGCCAAATTTCAATATATATTATTCTGAATAGAACATAAATGACAACTCAAAAGTTTAAACTGAGAAAATGTATCATTTTAAGGGAAAAATATGTTGATTGTAAATTTCATGGTGTCAACAAATCTCAAAAAAGTTGGGACACGGACATTTTCACCACTGTGAGACATCCCCTCTTCTTCTTACAACCGTCTGCAAACATCTGGAGACTGAGGAGACAACTGACTCAAGTTTAGAAATAGGAATGCTGTCCCATTCTTGTCAAATACAGGCCTCGAACTGTTCAACTGTCTTGGGCATTCTATGTTGCACCTTCCTCTTTATGATGCACCAAATGTTCTTTATAGGTGAAAGATCTGGACTGCAGGCTGGCCATTTCAATACCCGGATCCTTTTCCTATGCAGTCATAATGTTGTAATTAATGCTGTATGTGGTCTGGTATTATCATGTTAAAAAATGCAAAGTCTTCTCTGAAAGAGACAACATCTGGATGGAGCATATGTTGTTCTAGAACCAGAATACACCTTTCTGCATTGACGGTGCCTTTCCAGATGTACAAGCTGCCCATTCCACATGCACTCATGCAACCCCATACCATCACAGATGCAGGCTTCTGAACTGAGCGCTGATAATACCTTGGGTTGTCCTTGTCGACTTTAGTCCAGATGACATGGCATCCCAGTTTTCTATAAAGAACTTCGAATCATGATTCAGCTGACCACAGAACAGTTTTCCACATTGCCACAGTCCATTTTAAATATGCTCTGGCCCAGAGAAAATGCCCGTGCATCTCGGTTTTTTTACACGGCGGCACAGTGACAGAGTGGTTAGCACGTCAGCCTCACAGTAAGAAGGTCCTGGGTTTGATTTCCAACTCGGATGTTTCTGTGAGTTCACATGTGTTTGTGTGGGTTTCCTCCGGGTACTCTGGTTTCCTCTCACAGTCCAAAAGCATGCACACTAGGCTGTTCCAAATCGCCCTGCCCTCGGCCAGAGTCGGCTGATCTTGGCACCAGCCTCCACATAACTCTAATTAGGATTAAGCGGTTCAGAAAATGAATGAATGGATGAGGATGAATGTTTATTAATATACATAACAAGCATGACCAGGCTGTTTAACACATTGTCAAGTACCGAAGACAACAATATAATACTCTGCACTGTCACAATAATCATAAAGCATTGCAGCTTTGAGTGCATTCGTGTCTCGGGCATTTTGACTTGCAGAGAACTGTGCTATCTTATACTGATATTTATAATGCATCTTTTTTATCATCTCAAACTCTCCCAGGAGCCGAGTTCTTTTTTTTTTTTTTTTCTCCTCTGCTTTCTATGTTTGTGTTCATGTGTTTCATGCGTTTGGTGAATTTTCAGTTATAAATGATAAAAACAAACTGACAGCTCTGCCCCGGTCCATTTGTAAAAACACTTATAATGTTTTGCAGTTATATTGCTTTGTAGCATTTTAAACTAGCATGGCTGAATGAGCTGGTATACTGAATTGCTTTAACTTCAACACAGATACAGATCTATCTTTAGCAGATCAGCGAACTGCTCCTCTATGAGTCAGATCCTGTCATTGTTTTGTTCCACAGCTGCCTCAATCTCCAGAGACTGTTGTGCCACTTGCTACTGCTTCTGATAATGTTACTCCCAACATAGCCACAATTAGTGGCGCTTGCCATCTGTCAACACACAAGCCCTGCTCAAACCTGTAATCTCTGCAGTTAATGTGTGGTTTCAGTCAATGATCAAAGTCTTTTTCCAGATGTTTGTTTTACAATCATCATTTTATCGCCTTTGTTTGCAATCAAGCAGATCATATTTCATATTTTCAATAGAATAGTACTGTACTGCCAATACTGTTAAATCCCCTGTCACAGAAGTCACACAAGAGGTCCACCGCAGAAAATTGTACAGATTCCTCGGACAGTTATTGGTGTTTCGTACAGAACAGCAAAAGACCCTTATTCATGAACATGTTCAAATGTTTTTCTGTCTTGTAGGTAATTCTCAACATCAGGTCCATTTCCTAGGTTGTCCTATGATGTCTCACAGCTGTGTTATTGTCAACATATAAAATTCTAAAGGTTTCCGTGGTCATCTGATGCGCTCATAATAACAATATGTTCATACAATAGTGTTATGATTGTACTACAATAAACCCACAGAACCGCTTTACTCTTGCCAGTTCACCTCTGAGTGGTGTAAGACAAAAGTGATTTTTAAATTTTTTTTGGACATGTCAAAGAAGACATGGCTTCTCTTATAGTCAGAGCAGTTGCTACTGGCATAAATATTGATTATCATTAGTGCTGGTCCAGGTCAGTTGTGTTTCTTTGATTTTACTGCTGTGTTTAGTTAAAGCAGCTTGTGTTCTGTAATTAAAAGGTGTGTATTGATTAGCACTAATTTGCAGTCAAACCTCATTGCTTCTAATTACCTTTTAACAGCAGGTGGGAAATCATTGACTGAGAACATGCTAATAGATTAGAGAGATGAGAGTTAGCTTTGGGTTTCTCATTTAGATAAAATTGTTTTAGTTGCAGCTACGGTAATGTGCATATGTCGTTAATTCTATAAGGAAGTGGGCCAGCAATTTAGTTCCATTCATTATCATTTTATGAAGTAACTTGTGGAAAGTGTTTATTATTGCGTTCACTGTGTTGCACAAAGCACAGCTTTTATAAACCATTGACAAAAGGTTTTTTTCAGTGTATTGTTCGTGTACTACTTTCTCATAAACTGTTTTTCATGATTTGGTTTTCAAAGCTACATAATCAAAATATGAGTTTTTATGTATTACTGAGAATCAAATATCTGTTTTTAAAATTTCTGATGGATCAGGCTTGGGCCCAATACAGCATCAATTCGCTGCATCAACAGCGGACCACAATACTTAAAGAGAAATTTGCTGTAGCATCGATTTGATTTTTGATTTTTTGTGTTGTTAACATTCTGTCCATCTACCCATCCATCCATTCTTACATATACATGTGGGAACCCTCTTTCACGGGTTACATGTTTCAAGCCATAAATAAATCGAACAAGAAGATTTAATGCAATGTAAAAATGTAATCGATCAAGTAACTGTTTGTGTCTTTTAGTTGTGAACCTTTTTTTTCATTTCCTCCTTCCTACTGACCTTTCCCCTTAGTGTCAGTGAGAGTCAGTCTAGCCAAATCACATGTCAAACAGCTTGAGCACTTCAGTCCAGCACCTTGGAATCTTGCATTGCATTAAGCACACTCCTGTACTAGCACCTCTAAATGCATCAATGAGAACTAGGACACCTTAGAATAACCACTTTTTTGTTTACCAGTGGAGCCATTGCAACACAGTCTTGCAGAAAAAGGTGATGCAAGTTTGCTCATGTAGCTGATACCTATGATGGGGGCACAGTGCGATGCCGGGAGGTGACCCCAGGGAACATCCTTTTTTTGCTGTACTAGAATAAAGTGTCATTGTACATCCACTACAGCAGGTGGCAGTGGCTTCCTCACTGTCTGAGTGTGCCCAGAGGTAAAATAAGAAGTGAAGTTAATAAACCCACCATGGAAACATGGACAGAAAGAGAGGCGGAGAGAGATGGAGACAGTGAGAGAAACGAAAGTCTCCCGGAAGCTAAGTTGAGGAGGTATGATGAAGTGAATGTAGCACTCGGCTTCACTGTGCTGCGGTGAGAAACGAGGAAAGGCTGCTGTGTTTACTGTGTCTGAAAACATTGGCAGCGGACAGCATGAACCCAAATAAATTCAGGCGTCACTTAAAGACATCACACCCCGATCACGTGATGAGCCGCGTGAGTTTTTTCAGTGTAAACGTGCCGAATATTGCCAACAACCATCCCACTTTGTGAATAATACTCCAGCAAACCAGCGAGCTCCGTTATCAACAGATAAGGTGGAGTAACAAACTACTCCGTGTAGAAAACCCCACAGCAGAGCAGAGAAACTGATCCTACCTGCAGCAGACACGGTCTCTGTCATGCTGAATAACGTCACTGCTGTGAAAATAAGTCCAGGTCCCAGTTCAGCGTTGAGCAGGAGCTGAGAGTTCAGTATCGTGATTTAAACCCGGCTTCAAAAAGCTGTGCACGTGCTCAATGTAGCCATTAATCCTGATTTAATCATTATGACATAAAAAATAAATAAAAATAATACAAATTGTTTTATTCATTTTTGTTTTGGAGGGTAAAATGTTTTATATATTGTACTCCTGAGTTAATATTGCTGATCAATTTGAATTTATTATTATTAATTGATTTTATTTAATTTTATTTTTCGGTATCAAATGGTTCAAATTGTTGGTCAAAAATGTTTACAGTTTAAATAAGGATACTTTTTTAGTTTCAGGCAAATTGATTCACTTTAAATCTTTTGTTTAAAGACTAAAACATTGTTAATAAAGTTATTCTTTGTTGGAAGTTGATCTATATTTCTTCCATTTTTGTATTCATAATGTTAATAAGGATACAGTGTTATGCAGAGGATTACTTATAACAATTTTTAGAAAAATAACACTATTTATATTGGGGAGGGCGCAAAATGTTTTCCTCTTCCTAGGGGGGGATGCGACAGAAAATAATTGAGAAGCACTACTATAGGGAGATGCTATGTAGTGTTAGTTAGTGAATGTGGAATGTCTCCACAGAAAGTTTTACTCATGCATTTGTTTCAGTTCATTTTCTGTAATCGCTTAATCCTAATTAAGGTCACGGGAAGGCTGGTGCCCATCCCAGCCGACTCCGGGCGAGGGCAGAGCCATACACCCTGGACAGCTCGCCAGGCTATCACAGGGCAGAAACACGCTGACGGCTTTGCAGCCTTCTCTTGTCGAAAGTCGCTTCCACGTTCATAGTCACAAAGAGACATATTGCTATTCCTTTATTTGGATTAGGTTTGGGCAAGATGGATAACACATTCACCACACAGTGAGAAAGTTTGGGAATCAATTCTCAACCAGGGGGTCTGACTGTGTGAAGTTTGCATGCACATAAGGTTAAATGCCTACTCTAAATCTCCTATACATGTGAATACAGTCGGCCCCCTACTTACGAAACCCTCTGGGTACGAAAATTCCGGGTTACGAAAAACATTTTCCTAAGTTTTCGTCCCCGTGATACGAAAACAACCTCCTCTTACAAAAAGCACCAAATGCGCCATTCAAAATTCAAACGTGCCAATCAAAATTTCACATGATGCGCGAGTTGCTCTCTCATTGGCTGTCTCCCAACATCCCACCCCGCTGGCCTCCCATTGACACGGAGCGATGACGCATGAACATTACCCAAACTTCCTGTTTGTCACACGCGTGAAGGAGAGTTGACTGTTGGCTTGTTTTGAGATTGATCGTGCAGCGTTATACAGACGCTCCCCAATTAACATTTTTAATTGGTTCCGGACAGCCAAACGTAAGTTGAAAGTGAACGTAAGTTGTTACAGTGACGTATGACATATGACGTATGACGCTCATACTGTACTATACATCCATAAATGCCATTATCATATTTCATAAAACACCCCTAAATCAATTATTATAAACATAACATTGTAAAATAATACCAAATATATCAAATAATATCAACATTAATTTCAAATAAATTAAATTCAAGCAAAATAATTTCGGGGAAGTGGTGGTCGAGTGGTATAAGGCGCTGGATCGCTGATCCAAAGGTTGGGGGTTCGAGTCCCACTCTCCACAAGGTTGTCACTGCCCCCCACCCCCACCCCAGTGCAGCTAACTGGGTTATCAAAGGCCGGCCATGTCTCTCACTGTCTATGGTGTGAGGCATGTAAAAGAACCATTGCTGACTTTCGACAAGAGTAGGCTGCAAAGTTGTCAGCATGTTTCTGCCCTGTGATGGCCTGGCGAGCTGTCCAGGGTGTACTTTGCCCTCGCCCTGAGTTGGCTGGGATGGGCACCAGCCTCCCCGCGACCCTAATCAGGAGGAAGCGGTTACAGAAAATGAACAAAATAATTTCAAATTAATAAATTTTAATTAAATTTACTCATCAAATATCAAATACAGTATCAAATATAACCTTTAACATTCTCTATGATGTGATCTTTCTGCTTGTAAATGGTTCTGATGGTCACTTTACATGAACCTGAGCTGAATCACATGACATGAAGCTGAGCCGACTTACTTTACATGAAGCTTAAAACATCCAATCAACACTTAGAATATGTGAGGTGCTCAATACCGAAAGTAGTGCACTTGATGAAAGTGGTTTACTTGATTGAAACAAAGTGCGGGTTATACGGACTTCCGGTCTTTTAAGTGAGCAAAGGCGCCGTTGAACTCGTTTAGTACTCAGTCTGCACTGATGTGAATGACCAGCAGAGCAGAGTTTCTTGGGTTTTCATTCATTTTATAACTCTCTTTGCTTAACTGAGTATGCATGGTAGATAGGCGCCAATCCGAGCAGATAGTTAATTCATCTCTGTGCATGAGACTTGCACCCATGCTAGTAGGCTTACGCTTCTGACCAACCATATTTGCTTTGGGTTACAAAAGTCCGCAAAACAGTGTAAACACAAAGATCACAAAGACGACGTCTTAACACAAGGGTAACACGCTATAACTGAACTGGGAAGGAGGGGCACGTTCAGTCTGTCGTTTGTAAACAATGGACGCAGCATCATTACATCATTGCGTCATTATGTCAGCGTACTACGTAGGTACGTCTAAACTCAAAATTTGACTTTTTATTTTTTAAAAATCGAAAAAACATAAAATGGATGAACCTAAGTCGGGGAGCGTCTGTATTTCATTATCGCCGAGACCCCTCTACAATCGGGACGATATTGAACCAGACGGAGACCTTAAAGCGGAAATACAGTGACGGAGGTGATTATTTTGGCACGATATTAAAACAGAGTGCACCATGGGAGAAGACCTCCAATCTCTCAAGGAAGCAAGTTAATATTGAATGAGGACCGCTGATCTTTCAAACAGGTACTGTAATTCCACTTTAAATAAAACAGTCCGTCTGTTTAAACGTTGAAATAGAATTGTTCCGTTGCCTGAGTTTTGTGTGTGTGTGTGTGTGTGTGTGTGTGTGTGTGTGTGTTAGTGAGAGAGAGACAGAGAGAGAGAGAGAGTGAGAGAGAGAGAGAGAGAGTGTGTGTGTGGGGGGGGGGCGAGAGAGAGAGAGAGAGAGAGAGAGACAGAAGGAGGCTTAACTCTTTAGTTTCTAGTTTAGTTTGTTAAGTTGTTTAATTCAGTAAATGTTTAATAAATGTGGCGCATCCCTCAAGGAATCAAGTTAAAGTTGAATTTGGACCTCCGATCTGTCAAACAGGGAATGTGCTTTGAATTCCACATCTTAAAATGCTCCAGCGTCCTGCTTGTGGGCATGGCCCGCAGCACCACAATAAACATTTAATGTGTACACAATATACATTTAATGCGTGTACTGTATTTCGTGTGTGTGTGTGAGAGAGAGCGAGGGAGAGAGAGATAGGCGCATACAAATACTGAAAGCAGTGCAGCCAAGAAACAGGCTATGAAATTAAAAGAGGCAAATAATGGAGTTTAACTTGTAAATGTAGGTCAGTGCTTGTTGGGCCAGCAGAAAAGGCTTTGCTTGCCCTGACAGCCCAGCAGCCCAGCACTGGTAAACTCAATATCTGTATATTATTCCGATATTCATCTATATTTTAATACCCAGTAACTGCTGAATTAAAGAGCACATCCTCAACGTACTTCTGTAGGTTTTCTCTGGGTACTCCGGTCTCCTCCTACAGGGCAAAGACATGCACAATAGGCTAGTTTGCTGTTTAAAATTTCTCATAGGCATAAGGTGTGTGTTGGCACTTTGATGAACTGACGACTGTTCAAGGTGAATTAAAGGTTTTTTTTACTTATGGGACATTTATCCAGTCATTCATTTTCTGAACCGTTCAATCCTAATTAGGGTTGCGGGGAGGCTAGCACCCATCTCAGCCAACTGTAGGCGAGGGCAGAAAACACCCTGGACAGCTCGCCAGGCCATCACAGGGCATAAACAAGGCTATGTAGCCTACTCTTGAGGAAAGTCAGCAATGGTTCTTTCATATCCCTCTCACCATAGACAGTGAGCGACATGGCCGGCCTTTGATAACCCAGTAGGATGCACTGTGGGCACAGTGACAACCTGTTGAGAGTGGGGCTTGAACCCCCAACCTTGGGATCAGTGATTCAGCACCTTACCACCAGGCCACCTTACTGCCCCGAGGATCCATTTATCGGTCCAAAAATTTTATAGGGTTGAACAGAATTTCTTTTTAGCTTCCTAACATTTTCATTAGTAATTGTTGAAAAACATCCCTCAAACAACCAGAAAAAGCAATACGTTCAGTTAAATCTTTCATGGGTCATGTTTCTGAAGTTATTGATCTCTAATTGTGTTGAATAGCAGCCACATAATCAATAACGATCCTTTTCAGTAAGTCAGCACCCAAGGTCTGCCTCAAGTTCAAGGCTAAATGAAGGTGTCCAAAATCAAAACATTGAACACTTGACATTTTACACAGAAAGGTTGCTATTTTGTTCTGTCACAGGTCCAGTTGACATGGTATAAAGTGTCTGTAGGTATCACAGTGTGTATTAACTGAGGAGTTATGCTGACCTTTACTGGCATCTTTCAAATGTTGCCCAGGATATTTTACCATTTTATCAATGTGTATAATTAGTATGCACTAAACTGAGACAGCGCGGTACAATTGGTCCGCTATCTACAGCTTAAAAGACATTATTGCAAGTGGATAAAGCCTCAATCAAAATGAAATCCACTCATAGTTTGTCTTGGTCACTCAAAGCAGGTAGCTGTCGTCAGTGTCACACTTTAAAAATTGAAAATTAATCCAAAAATAATAGCATATTGGATTGATCCTCTTGTGTTTCCACATTAGTATCTACTTCAACTTCGTAGGTTTATAAATTCTGTTACGGATTCATTTTCCATACCTTTCTGTCTATTCTAAACAATGAATGAATATAGACACATATCTTCAATTAGCTCACCTGACCTGCCTCTGTAGTGATAAAAATATGCAAAATTAATAAATAAATATTTTTTCTTATTATTATTATTATTAATCAACAAATAGGCTGCATACAAGTAGGCTGCGTAGCCATCAGCGTGTTTCCGTCCCTTGCTAATGGGTTGTGTCAGGAAGGGCATCCGACGTAAAACCTATGCCAAATCAAATGTGCAAATCATTCGCTGTGGCGACCCCCATAAAAGGGGAAAGGCCGAAAGGAAATCTCATCATTATTATTAACTAAATAAATGAAGACAGAAACAAGCAAACAAACAAATAAAAAAGCTATCCAAAAAAATTCCAGTTCAGATTGCTTTTCTTTGTTTCTGCATAGCAAGTACTAAAACCGATCAGGAATTTCATGTTAGTTCAGCTTCAGTTTATTTTGAATATTAAAACAGTAAATAAAAGGTCTGGTACCTTTCGAGTCATAGGACAACTCTTGGCAACCTGCCATGAAGGATAACGCCTTATCATCGTCATGGAGGTTTTCTTGGCAAGGATAGTGCAGTGGTTTGCCATTGCCCTCAGTTTATTTTGAATATGAAAACAGTCAATAAAAGGTAGCCAAGAAAAAAAGAGAAATACAATATTATTTAATGTTTCATCATTTTATCCAAAGAGGAGAAGACGTACACACGTATTTAATCTCACTCCTTTATCATAAGTCATGACATCCAAATCTGCTTCAACTATAAAATTTTTATTTAAATTGCTTTTAATTTAATTTCCCTGGTTATATAACATTTAAAACAATTATTTGCTTCGGGCTTAGTAAACGTTGCTGAATTCAAAAGTCCACGCGACAACCACCTTGTTTTCTGTGAACAATTGTTAATTATATAAGACAGAATGCCACTCTCTCCTCACCTCTTTCTGCTGACAAAATAAGTTGTATAATAATTCAGAAGCTGCCCGACTTACGTTCATCCGTTTTATGTATTTTTCGATTTTACGTTTTGTTTTGTTTATTTTTTTTAATTATGTCAAATTTTGAGTTTAGCGTGCTCTCTGTCATACAAGATGTACCTACGTAGTACGCTGACGTAATGATGCAATGACGTAATGCTGCAATGTCCATTGTTTACAAACGACAGACTGAATGTGCCCCTCCTTCTTCCCAGTTCACTGCGTGTTACCGTTGTGTTAAGACGTCGTCTCTGTGATCTTTGACTTTATACTGTTTTGCGGACTTTTGTAACCCTAAGCAAATATGGTTGGTCAGAAGCATAAACCTACTAGTGATAGTGGTAATCAGAAAAAGCGGCAAGCCATCTCGTTAGAAACGAAGATGGCTATTATCAAGAAAATCGATGCTGGTGAAAAACATGTGACTCTTGCATGTTTCTTCCAAATGGCTCCATCGACCATCAGAACCATTTACAAGCAGAAAGATTGCATCATAGAGAATGTTTAAGGTTATATTTGATACTGTATTTGATGTTTGATGAGAGAATTTGATTAAAATTTATCTGTTTAAAATTATTTTGCTTGAATTTAATTTATTTGAAATTAATGTTAATATTATTTGATATATTTGATATTATTTTACAATGTAATGTTTATAATAATTGATTTAGGTGTGTTTTATGAGATACGGTAATGGTATTTATGGATGTATAGTACAGTATGAACGTCATACGTCACTGGAACATACAGTAACAACTTACGTTTTTTTCACCTTACGTTCGGCCGTCCAGAACCGAACTAAAACGTAAGTTGGGGAGCGTCTGTACGATCAAAGGTTCTTATAAAATACTGTTAGAGATTAGACATGATAAATTGTTTTTATGGTCTAAAAGTTTTGTTGAGTCATAAAATATGCACATGGTAATTTTCTGTCTCACCCCCCCCCCCCTTCTCTCTCTCTCTCTCATGTGTGTGTGTGTGTGTATGTGTGTATATAAAGTGTGATTCTTGGATAAGAACACCCATTAAGCTCTCTACCTGCCTCTATCCAGGGATGAGGTTATCAATGTGGCAGTCAGCATGGTACTCCATCATATTAATGGAGCCATCCTGACTACTCCATTAACATGATCTCTCTCTCAGACACTCAACTTTAGATGCACTCCAACTGCACATCCCTCACTTCATGCACATTTGTTCTGGCTTGGAAGTATAGAACAGCACTTTAAGCTGTTCTCATGTTTATTGTGGTGTATTTGGACGTGTCACTGATAATGAAGGCCATACGAGGCAGGAAACATATAGGCTAGTAAAACATTTGTACCAGGCAGAGAAGGATAAAGAGGTTATGAATGAAAGAATGAGCAATGTAGCTCATAATTGCAGTCCTCAGTGTAATCATTCATGTTATTCTAATTCTCCTTACAACCTTCTTCCACATTCAACAGATCAACATATCAAAGGCAGACAAAATGCTGGTTAAAATGCATATATATTTCTACTTGTTTCAAACTAAGTTACCATCATTTTTTAACTACTAATACTTTATTTTATAATATCTTTTTAAGTGCAGACATATCTATCTATCTATCTATCTATCTATCTATCTATCTATCTATCTATCTCTCTCTCTCTCTCTCTATATATATATATATATATATATATATATGTATGTGTGTATATATATATATATGTATATATATATATATATATATATATATATATATATATATATATATATATATTTATATGTGTATATGTATATATGCATATATATGTATATATGTGTGTGTGTATATATATATATATATATATATATATATATATATATGTATATATATGTGTGTGTGTGTGTGTGTGTGTGTGTGTATGTATATATATATATATATATATATATATATATATATATATATATATATATATATATATATATACACACACACACTCAGTGTCTGAATTACGACCTAGATCAGTTCCAACTAACCAGTCGTAAGGGGGATTGGTCGTAAGTCGGATATTTAACAGAACAAAACCGAAACCAGCCAGCACTTGCTATGAATTCATGTGAAGCGTATTCTTCACCTGCATGTTCTTTCAACATTCGAAATAAACTTGTAGTCTTACTTTGCTCTGCTCGCAACATCACTTTCACATTTCTTTGCCTATTATTTTCCAACCACCTGTATGGCAACTTTTCCATCTCTGCACTCGGTCCTTCACGCTGTTTTGTGATGATGGTTGACTTAATTGGGGCTGCTGCTTTCACTGCTTCCTTAATGCGGTCCTTGTCCTCCAAAATTGTCGACACCGTGGAGTGGGAGAGATGGAGATTTCGCTTTCACTTTCATCTTCGTGAAAGTGCCTTCTTTGCTTTCTTGCCATCTGATGAATGAATTGCCATCTGATGACTCGGACTTCCTCTTGGGGGCCATGGTTCCTTTAAAATGATACATTTTCTCAGTTTCAACTTTTGACCTTGTCATCTATGTTCTATTGGGAATAAAATATTGAAATTTGGCACTTCCACATTATTGCATTCAGTTTTTATTCATAATTTGTGTAATCGTGTCGTAACTTTTTTTGGAATTCGGTTTGTAATAAACTTTGTAAATTGTAATATCCTGAACAAAATATAATAAAAATTTAGGCGTACATGTGCAAGGAAGAATAGTAACTTGATGAGCATAGTGTGGCAGCATGGTGGCATAGTGATGGACACATCTGCCCGACAGCAAGAAGGTCCAGAGTTCAAGTCTTGAGCTCCGGTGTTTCTATGTGGACATGTTTTCTGGGTTTTTTTCATGTTTTCAGTTTGTCTTTTCTTCAATTACTCCAGTTTCATCCGGCAGATCAAAGATACACATATTAAGCAGAATTTAGCCATCACGTTCTGTCAAATATATCCCACTCATTCCAAGAGCCGATGTTACAAAATAATCAATATTATTCTCTTCATTTGTCAGTACGTACTTATAATGCTTTAGTGTTAGGGCCAATCAGTGAAAGCTTCAACTTCAAAAATGCAAAATACAAAAACGTAGCCTTATACAGTATTTGCCTTTAACAGCTGTAACACTCACCAACTGTGTGACTAAGTTTTATAATTGACTCTGATACCCTGTGTGCTGGCCCAAGCTCCTAGAAGCCGTGTGGCCAGTCATCAACAGAGCTTAGTAATTAAGCTCAAAGTAGAGCCATTAACAGTTGTAATGGAGACACATGTCCTGATGACACTGCTCGGCTAAACCGGTGGAGGTTACACTAAGTGTACTTATCATGTTTTCATCTCCCATGGTTCACTGTTTTCCTTTCTAAGTTTGGTAACCGTTATTATCTGCTGCTGGAGTGATTGGTCTTTTCTTCTGAGCATGTGATTTTGACCAATCGGTTGAGGTAGATTTGTTCATATACAGAATCTATAAAACAATAGAGAATGGAGGCGAGTTAGAGGGCAAGACTTTGTGTCAAACGTGATCATAGGAACTTTAATATCATGTGATTTTGATTTTTCTTTTTTATTCAGATATTAAACTTTCAAATGTGTGACATGCAGATTTCTTTCTTCTTTAACATGCTGAGCTCGAGGTGGATTGGTAACACTGTATTGTTTTAGAGATGTTTGTATGTGCACGTGAGTGTATTGCCTGGATGGTGAATTGACACCCTATCCGAAGTTTGTTACCTCCTCATGCTCAGTGCTCCCAAGATAGTCTTCGTATCTACTGTGATTGCAAAAAGTCCATGTTGTATTTTACTCACCCACTCATTTGTCAAACTTTTTAATCCTACTAATAGAGTTGAGGGGAGGCTCAAGCCTATTTAAGCCAACACTGGGCAAAGGCAAGGAACACCCTACACATATCGCTAGTCCATCACAAGACAACACACACAACCATTCACACTCACATCCAGATCCAAGGGTAGTTTGTAATAATCAATTAGTCTACTGTTTATGCCTTTGGCCTGTGAGAGAAAACCAGAGTGCATGGAGTAAACCCATATAGGCGGGGGGAGAACTTGTGAATTTTACACAGAAACACCTTTGCCAGAGACTCAAATACAGGGCCTTCTTATTGTGCTTTTATATGTTCTTACTGGTGCGCGGACATTTGCTCACAGGACAATTGCTCACAACCTTAATGAAAAAACAGACATTTGCTCACAACATCTTTTTCCTTTGTTCTAATAAATGCATAATACAAAAAGATCACAATGTGCTATAAAAAATTCTTTAGTCTTATAAATACATAATGCTAAATTAACTCATTATATATTAGGGTTAGGGTTTAGGGTTAGGTTTAGGGTTACGGTTTAGGGTTAGGGGTTAGGGTTAAAATTGAACAAAATTTTTTATGTTGTGAGCAAATGTCTGGGGGGTTTTTTCATTAAGGTTGTGAGAATTTGTCTTGTGAGCATTTGTCCTGTGAGCAATTGTCCAGTGAGCAAATGTCCTGGAATCATTCTTCCCATTACCGAACCATGCAGCCATGTTCTGAAAATACATTTTTTTTTGCACCTCTTATCCAACCCAAAATAAGGGGTATGATTCCGAATAAGGGAGGAACCTACAATCAATATAAGTATGGGCAATGTCCTGGCAACCATCCTGTTAAAAATTGTAGCGTGCAATCAGTGGTAAACTGTTCCCAGTTTGCAGGTCTGTGGTGGTCTAGTGGTATAATAGGGCGCTGGATTGCTAATCCAAAGGTTGGGGGTTCGAGTCCCACTCTCCACAAGGTTGTCACTGTCTCTTCCCCAATGTGCAGTTGACTGGGTTATCAAAGGCGGGCCATGTTTCTCACTGTCTATGCTGAGAGGCATGTAAAAGAACCATTGCTGACTTTCGTAAAGAGTAGCTGCAAAGTCGTCAGCGTGTTTCTGTCCCTTGCTAAAAAAAAAAAAAAAAAAGAAGGGTTGTGACAGGAAGGGCATCTGACGTAAAAACCTCTGCCAAAATCAAACGTGTGAATCAGATGATTCGCTGTGGCGACTCCCGAGTAAAAGGGAAAACAGCCGAAAGGAAGACAGACATCTGTATCAAATTATTTGGACAATAAAAAGCCAAATCTGAGAGAAGTGGAAAGTGAAGCAATACAAGCTTATAACAAATTTCTATTTTTATTAATGTGTGGTCTGTCACATGTAATGAGCGTTCAGCGGTCATGTTACCCGATATTCTTAAAGAATAGAACTGCTGTTCAGGTGGATGTTTTTGTTCGGAATATTCCAACAGAAAAGGAGCAAGACTACACGCATCATTTGTTTTTGCTGAATATAATTTTTTGTGCTGTTCCTTCACAGCTAAAGGATGTGATGTTTGTTTGCCTTACACCACATGTTGATGGAAGAGCTTGGTTTGTTTTTAATTGCCCCAGGGTATATGTGTGGTTCCCAGCAATAGACTAGCATGTTATCCAGGGGGCAGACCTATTTCTGGGCTCAGTGTGCGTAGGTTAGCCTTCAGATCAGTCACAGCACTGGCCTGGGTGAATTGCTCTTGATTTTCACCAGAAACGTTTAGTTGGTAAAATAAGAGCATAAACTAGCATAAGCAGGGTGTCATCAAACAAAAACAAAAACAAAACAACAAAGGAAGAAGACCAGAGAAGAGCAACCATAAACATGAATCCAGAAAAGGTTCAGTATTCATCAGACATTGTTGAGCTGCTAATTGGATGGAGATTCTACTCTTGGTCCTGCAGGTGTCAAATGGAAGATGACAGGGCTGTCAGAATCAAATCCCATGACCTTTTCGTGATTTTATTTCCCTCCATGTCTACAACATGTTAATTGTTATTGTGTCATACAGTGCCGAGAATGACTGGGTGTAAATGAAAAGGGTAAAGCCCCCTTGTTAGTCTCTTGGTTTGATGTTGGTGTTGGTGTGAGGATTTATTGGACTAAATGATGCCATTTTAACTAATTCATTCACAGACTCATTTGCCCAAAAGACTTAATCCTACAAGGGTCATAGGGAGGCTGGTGCCTATCTCAGCCAACACTGGGTAAAGGCAGGGTACACACTGAACAGCTCATCTGACCAATGTATTGCCAACACACATAATAGCCAATTAGCCTAATGTACATGTCTTTGGGCTGAGAGAGGAAACTGGAGTACCTGGAGAAAGCCCACACAGGCACAGTGAGAAAATGCATCGCCACACAGAAACACCTGTGCTCAGGACTTGAACCCAAGAGCTTTTTCCTGTGGAGCATTTGTGCCAACCACTAGAGTACAATGCCCCCAACCCCACCCATCCTTATCAGGTTGATATTCTTGCTCACCCATGTTAACCTAAATTTGTCTATCGATACATTTTTCTCTGCTTTGGTAATGATATTACGATGACGATGATGAGTATGAGGCACAATCAACAATATGGAAATGGAAATTAAGGTTAGCGTGGTAATTGAGTTGAGCAGGTGCTACAACACTAAAGGATTTCTGATGCTCCCTGTCAGAAATAGTCAAAATACAGCAAATACCCAAAAAGTGTGTGTCGGGCGGCTTAATATCTGATCCGTTTTACATGTTTGGAGCACTGAGTCTGACTGTGAATGCAACAACAACACTCGAGGAAGCAATTGACTGATGAATATTGAGGAAGATTGACTGCTGTGATTGTTCGAGTTGCTCTTTTGATTGCTAATTTTTATAAAACAGCACCATTTTGTCTCTGGTTCCTTGAATAAAGACTTAAATGAATAGAAGTTGAACAGTCATGAGCATCCTTGATTTCTTAATTTCAGGTTTATTCTGGTGCTCTTTAATGGATTTAAGGACAATAACTCACAGGTGGGAACCATGTTGCACTGGTAAATAAAAATTAAAAAGCATATGACTTGCAGTGTAAGATCCATTAACATAAAAATGCTCTAACAGAGGTTCTGGCAATAGATGGAAATAAAAATATGAAGGCATTTTGGCTGTGCAATGTAAAAATAAAACAATTACAGTACCAGGTTTATTCTATGAGAAAAAAAGAGAGAGAAATAATGACATGCAGTATTTTTATGGAGCTCCATTATTGATTTACAGTGTGTTCCCTTTCGAGTTATGTCAGTAGTGATGCCTGATGAAAGGACACATTCATAAGTGAATAGTTAATGTGTTTTATCTTCAATTATCAGTAAATTTTGGATGAATGCAAAAGGTTTCACAGCAAAATCATCCCGTTTCATGTTTCTTACTCAGCTGTTTTACATCATGTTTTTGTTCTGTGACTGTTTACGATAACAATAACACGATAATATGACCAAAGAACTGAAGGATCGTGTGCGTACATGTTAACTTGGCAGTGTATTGCTGATTAAAAATAAAGTTAAAAGAGTAAAAAAGGTAAAGTCCTTTGGGCTTTGTACACCCGAGCCATAGTGGCTCATCAGGCCGGTGCTTATTCCTGGTTTCTATAGCGTGAAGCGACTTGGAGTACAACTCCTCCTGGATGGGACGCTAGTCCATCGCAGGTTACTTTCCCAGTATATTTTTACTGGTACCCATTTATTCTGCTGGGTGAACCGACGCACACTGTGGTTAAGACCTTTCCTAGGGGTCTTGGCACAGTGAGGGTCTCACTTGGATTTGAACACACAACCTTTCAATCATGAGCACAGCAACCGAACCCCGACGCTACCGGCCCCACTACTGCTGATTAGTAAACGGTTCTAAAGTCTGAGATCAAGTGTTTTGCACTCTTGCTCACCTCACTCATCACATTGTGTGAAGTGCAGGGGCCATTGACACTCATATTAAGGAGTAAACAAATGGTTCCAGAAAGATATTCTTGCTGATTTCATTTTGTTTCCAATAGATAAGACTGTATTTCACGTTTATTTAATATAATTAGGAAGTGAATGGGACCCTTCGGCAGTTTGGCTATGTATCTGCTGAAATAGATTGGCAGTTCCACATTCAGATTATTTAAAATTATGTCACATTGTGATTTATATGCTGTCTTCCTAATGCTCTGTGTGTGAAAATTATTAGTATTGTGTAAGTAAATATTTTTATTGGCTGTGAATGTTATTGTACATTTCACTACTGTATTCCATTTAATCTGTCAGCCAGTAGTGCTGGAATAAATACTACTCTGTATCATGACTTTAAGTTCAAAGTGAAATGAAAGCTTTCAAACTTTGCTGTCACACATGAACATAATCATATTTTTATCATCTAATGGTTTTTACTAACAGTTTCGTAGCTGCACCCTGCTAAAATCTGTTTGATAAATTGCATTAGCCAGTTTGAAAATGCTGCTGTTTCACTAGAATAGGAAGTGAATTCATACATTCACATAAGGTATGTGAATGACAATAATGTCAGTATACAGGTATTAAACTAACAAATCAGCTATAAAGTAGTGAATCTAAGAATAAAATAAAACTAAACTAGGTACATCTACAAATTCATCAGCTTCCTGAAAAAAAATGGCATCTCCATTTTTGGACAAAATAACATTATGCATGAATATAGATTAGGATAATTTTCTGCGTTTACTTGAAAAGTATATGTTTTGGGGTAATTACATAAACACACACACCAGGGCAGATATAAAAGTTTGTAGCCTGATGCATTTTTTTATTATTTTAATTTTATACTGGTACTGATTTTTTAAAAGTACAATCTGTCCCCAATAATATTCATTTGAAAACTGTTTGTGCTGGTTGTAATTAAGTAAAGTTATTTCGGTCTGCACACTGAGCCCTGCATAAACACTGGGAAAAAGGAGAATACGTACTGAGAATCATCAATGGCCAGTACTACGCCACCCTATTACACCAGCTAAGTGAAGATATTAAGAAGAAATATCAAAGGAAGCTTCAGTCAGGTGTCTGATTCAGGGTAATATACCAGTTCACACCTCACAGGGAGCTGTTGCTGCAGCAGCCCGTGCAGCTTTGAACGTGCACCACACCCGTCTGATTACTTGATCTTGCACATTTAGACTTTTATTTGTTTCCAAAGCTCAAATTGGAACGTGGAGGAGGACAGTTTATGAGTGATCACTGAAGTCATTGAGGCTGTGGAGATATTTATAGGAGCACAACACCAGCTACAGAGATGGAATTTTAAAGTTGGAGCATCGCTGGAACAAGTGTATTGATGTTCAGGAGTTTCAGTTATGTTGAAAATGTGTGTGTGTGTGTGTGTGTGTGTGTGTGTGTGTGTGTGTGTGTGTGTGTGTGTGTGTGTGTGTGTGTGTGTGTGTGTGTGTATTTATATATTATACATATATAATTAACTGTACAGTATTTTCATTCCTTTTTGATGCAATCCTGAATAAGAAAAAAATGGATATCAGGAGGCAAATCTCTCCTGTTTACTTACAAAAAAAAAAGCCTGATCATGCTTTCAAAAAAAAACAGAATATTGCGAATTCATATAATGTATTCATATGCAAATTTGTTCCATATTGCTGATGAACACACGGGATGATCATGCACCTTCTTTTGTTTTGGGGTTTTTTGTTTTGTTTTGTTTTTTGCTACTTTTCATATCGCAACGTGCTCATTTTTATTTCCTGTCCCAAAAGTGGTTAATGAGCCAAAGCTCATTTTAATAAAAAACAGACTTAAAGTATACCTTCATGTTTTCATTAAGAATGGGTTAAATTTCCTTTTAAGCGCATAACTGTGACCGATCTCTGTTTAAGGCAGACTCCACCCTATGTACAACTCTTATGTAACATATACTTTAAATTGTGCCAACGTGAAATCGGAGGTCTGAACACCGTGCACAATTTCTATATTGCATCCACATCTGCATGTAACTCAACTGCAATACAACCCTAAGAACTTCCGAAAATATTGCTTTTGGGATTATGGTTTTTGGTCCATGGTGTTGAGCTGAAACCCAATTCCTGAATGATCAAAGTGAAAGTGTGTCATGGATTTCCATATCATGGAAAAGCACAGGGCTCACAGTGAAGAGTGGGACGCTTTGAGATCATTTAGGGAAGATCACTAGGTCGGACTCACCTGACTGCTTTGCAGAAACAGAGGATGCTGGAGGTTGAATGTAATAGTTGGAAAATCTTGGCAAACTTTCTGAGACCGTAAGCACCATCGGTCACTTTTTATGGAGATGCTGTAGAAGTCATAAGTGTGTCACAGTCTGAAAAAGAGAATGAAAATAATTTATTAAAAGAAGACAGCAAAATCATTTCTGGCATTTTTTTGCAGATGTTCTTTCAGGAATTGTGTTTTAAAAGTACGGTATACTGAATTGCAACTAACTGGGTTATCAAAGGCCGGCCATGTCTCTCACTGTCTGTGGTGAGAGGCTGTAAAAGAACCATTGTTGACTTTCATAAAGAGTAGCTGCATAGCCTTCAGCGTGTTTCTGTCCCTTGCTAAAGGGTTGTGTCAGGACGGGCATCTGACGTAAAAACCTATGCCAAATAAAACATGCGAATCAGATGATTTGCTGTGGCGACCCCTGAAAAAGGGGAAAAGCCGAAAGGAAAAGAAGAAGAAGTCTGAATAGGAACATAAAACTGCTGTCTACTTTGCCTTAGAAAGACATTCATGGCCCATTTAATGTAATCAATGTACTCCTGTTCTCTCATTGTAAGCTATTTGAATATTTTATTATACGTTAATCCACTAATGTTGTGTTTATACTTTCATAGGATTTTGTGGAATCTATCTGATTCCCTACTCTCTCTCTCTCTCTCTCTCTCTCTCTCTCTCTCACACACACACACACACACACACACACACACACACACACATGCTTTTTCTTTGACTCTCTTTCTCTGGCTGTCCCTCTAACACACACATTCTCTTTCTTTTTCTCTCTATTACTGTCTCTATGTCGCTCTGTGTTTGAGGAAACTAGGGCATTCGAGAGCCTGGGGAGTGACAGGATTAATGCGCTAATTCCTTTCATGCACTATTCAAAAGGCAAAAGGTACTCTTGTCTATAATCCACAGAGCAGAGCAGCAGCCTAAATCAGTTAACCATCGTTAACCACTCATTCACATTGCACTTCATTATTGTTATCCACTGCTGACTCTGAATATTACTTCACATCTAAAAAGAATGTTTTACATTATCATACGAGGAGAATTTGGTCCGTGCAAGAAGTATGTTTAGGTAACAGCAAAAAAAAAAAAAAAAAAGATTCAGAGAAAAACTGTTCTATGTTGTCCTTTTGTTTATTAGTGGCGGATACATTTGTTTCTGGCATTACAATGCTGACTGACGCCAGTGTTTAATCAGGCGGTTTACCTGGAGATGGTGGATTCCTTTCATTTTGTTCACAGTCCCATGAATCACTAGCGAAAGAAAGACTTGAGGGCAAAAGGACAGGCTTGAATAACACTCACAACAGCAGCAATATCAATACACTATATATTTACAGTATATCGTTGTGATGTATAGTTGGATATAATACTGTTTTTCTAATTTTGGAATGTTAGTCCAATGGGAAGTTTATCGAGCGAGGTGTTTATAATGAACAAATGGTGAATCAGTATGTGTGTGCAAGCACAGTGTGAAACATGGTTGTCTATAGGGAAGCTCATCATGACAGCAGGACACATGTAGAGAGGTCAACAGAACCAACACACAGTGGAGAGGCAAAATGGCTTAGATTGTACACATCCATCTTCTTTTCTTTGAACCCAATTCCCCAGAGCATCACTATCCAGCAACTATTTGTCTTTTCAGGCATTTGAATCTAAGTTGTCTGGCTTACTATATTGTTTTTAGAAAAGTTTACATTGTTACATTCAATACATTATTTATAAAAAAACGAAATAAAAAAAAAAGATATTTTTCTTTCATGAACATGTGTCTCTTAGAAAACAACGTGGGAGGTTTTGGTACACAATTTCATGTAATGTCAGCTGCATTCTGTCAACAACGTCATTACCTTACAGTTTTTATCCATCGTTTAGCCAGAGAAGACTCACAACGTTTGAGTGGCATCATAGAGCTTAACTGGTAATTAAAACACACTAAAAAAAGGCTCTTTGACAACTTGTGCGTGAATGAGGAAAAAAGGGTGTTACAGCATCTCAACCATTCAGCAGGAAGGTGGACAGCCATTGGCTGAATTTGAATCATGTGACAGTTGCTCAGCAATCCGCGAATATGCAAACCGCGAGTGTAAAACCGCGAATAGTCAATGGCCTACTACATATATATATATATATATATATATACAAAAGGACAGGACAAAGGCTTTCTATTGAAACTCCATTTATCACTACAGATCTGTTTCGAGGGGTGGTGAAACCATCCCCTCTCTTCAGGTGATTACAGAAGAATATACATATACACACACACACACACACACACACATGCACATATATATATATATTTTTTACATGTAAAACGTGTGATTCATTCCAAGGCCCCCAATACTACCCCGTAAACCCTTTAAAAATTATAAAAGCATACCTTTAAAGACCTCATTCTGCTTCAATATCGTACCGATGGTAGACGGGTTTGGCCATATTCCTTTGCGATATCACTCAACCAAATGCCACGGGCCCGCTTCTTCTTTTCACTCACACCGGAAATCACACATGCATGTGTATGTGTGCGCGCATGTGTGTGTGTGTGTGTGTGTGTGTGTGTGTGTGTGTGTGTGTGTGTGTGTGTGTGCGTGCGTGTGTTGACCATGTCTTCTTAGCAGAGTTATAATCTTGCAAATGTTTATGGACGGTTAAAAGCCTGCGTCAAAAAATAAAGATGGAATGAGCACATTCAAAAAACATGAAACAACAGTAACTGTGTTCTTTACACGAAAAGCATTATGGGAGATGCAGCTCCATAACAGCCAATGGGAGGGAGCTGCGTCATCCCTCCTAGCCAATGAGAGGCCAGCAGGGTGGGATGTTGGGAGATTGCCAATGGGAGGCCAGCCAGACGGGATGTTGGGAGATAGCCAATGGGAGGGAGCCGCATCATCCCGTCTAGCCAATGGGAGGCCAGCAGGGCGGGATGTTGGGAGATAGTCAATGGAGAGCAGCTCTTGCATTGTTTGAATGTTTGAATGGCGTGTTTGGCGCATTTCGTAAGAATTTTTTTAATTGTAATTCATTTTAAAAGTTTTTAAAATTAATTAATTTAAAAAGTTTGGAAAATGTTTTTCGTAACTTCGATTTCTCGTTTGCTGGGTCTATCGTAAGGTGAGGTACAACGGTGTGTGTGTGTGTGTATATATAAATATATATATATATATATATATATACACACACACACACACACACACCGTATATAAAACAAGCCGATCCTAAGGTTGGGGGTTCGAGTCCCCACAGGGTTGTCACTGTCCCCCCAGTGCAGCCAACAGGGTTATCAAAGGCGGGCCATATCTCTCACTGTCTATGGTGAGAGGCATGTAAAAGAACCGTTGATGATTTTCGTAAAGAGTAGCTGCAAAGCCGTCAGCGTGTTT
This sequence comes from Plotosus lineatus, assembly GCA_024760905.1. Classification (NCBI taxonomy): domain Eukaryota; kingdom Metazoa; phylum Chordata; class Actinopteri; order Siluriformes; family Plotosidae; genus Plotosus; species Plotosus lineatus. The sequence continues at coordinate 28,749,651 of CM045741.1, forward strand.
CTGTCCCTTGCTAAGGGGTTGTGACAGGAAGGGCATCCGACGTAAAAACCTATGCCAAATCAAATGTGCGAATCAAATGATTCGTTGTGGCGACTCCCAAGAAAGGGAAAAAGCCGAAAGGAAAAGAAGTAGAAGAAGAAGACACCAGTTATCACTGGTGGAAGCTGCCGGTAAATGTGGCACCCAGCCAAATGTAAACCTTACCTCCTCAACCTCTCCTTACAATCTTTAGCTTTTCTGGAAAAGTCTGCCCTGAAATGGACTTTTAAGATGATTTAACACCAAGTTAATTTCTCCTCCTTCAGCCATTGTAGCCGAAAAAATTCCAAGTCAAATGTTTTATGTGCTGATCACTACAGACTATTCATGAAATTTTGCTCTCACCAACCATTCATAGGCCAGAAAAAAGGCTGATACGTATTATTGTGGTCCAGTTCGCTGGGCCTGTGATGTGAATCTGAAATCTGATTGGTTAAAAAACACCCCATTGATGATATAGCTTATGTGACATCGGCCATCACCACTGATTCTGAAAGCCCTGGGCAGATTAGATTGACATCACAGCACATAGAATCTGAAATATGATTGGCCAAAAAAATCTGACATACACGCACTGAAAGCAGTGCGGCCAAGAGACAGGATTTGAAATGAAGAGACTGGACTGTTGGGGAAAAATTAATACAATTTAATGGAGCAAATACAGTACTAGAGTTTAACTTGTAAATGTAGGTCAGTGATTCTTACAGTGTTTTGGCCAATGGAGAAGGCTTTGCTGGCCCACCATTGTACTCTCCTAATGACTGTTTTGTACATTCTATACTCATTCCAGAAAAAAGGCTAAATTCCAATTCTATTATAATCACTATTGTTCTATAATTCGACTCATTCCAAAAACAAAATGCAACTTTACAGACCTGCTACGAGGAACAGACCTCCAATGGACCAGCTAGCTCTGTGTAAACTTGCTCTTCTGTTAAGTAGTTTATGGGAAGAACTTTTTGTTTTTAAATTGTCAGAGAATTTGCAGGGGATAGACTCAAAAAGCAAGTTAGCACAAACCAACTTTGTGGCTAGGAGACTAGGGATTTTGGCTTGACACCCCCCACTCCTCACCCCAGGCCTGATGAAAGGAAAATAAAAGTCTATACAACATTGTTGCATGAAATGGCCTCTGTTATAACTAGGATGCGAGTTTTACTGTGATTAGCATAATTTTATCATTCATTGATTTTCTATGCCACTTAATCCTAATTATGATCTGGGGGTTGGCACCCATTTCATCCAACTCTAGGCCAGGAAACGGTACATCCTGGACTTTACAGAATTTGCTACATATACCTTTTTATTTGCTGTGATGCTTCAAGTAAAATACAATAGATCCTTTTGTTTTCTAAAGCCCGCTGTGCATCACTGGATAGAGCTCTGTCACCATCCAGCATGTTATCGGTGGGAAATCTTCTAGGCTGTAGGTACAATAACAGGAACACAAACAGGTTTTCAGCTCAAGGCTTAAAGCTTCAGGCTATAAGCTTCAGGTAGCATTGGGATAGCCTTGAATGAGAAAGGAATAGTGACTAATGAGGGTGCGTGGACATTTGCTTACAGGACAATTGCTCACAGGACGAATGCTCACAACCTTAATGAAAAAACAGACATTTGCTCACAACATCTTTTTTCTTTGTTCTAATAAATGCATAATACAAAAAGATCACAATGTGTAATAAAAATTATTTATTCTTATAAATACATAATGCTAAATTAACTCATTATACATTAGGGTTATGGTTAGGGGTTAGGGTCAGGTGTTAGGGTTCGGGTTAAGGTTTAGGGTTAGGGTTTAGGGTAAGGGTTAGGATTAGGGGTTAGGGTTAGGGTTTAGGGTTATGGTTAGGGTTTAGGGTTAGGGTTAAAATTGAACAAAATTTTTATGTTGTGAGCAAATGTCTGTTTTTTCATTTAGTTTGTGAGTTTTGTCCTGTGGGCATTTGTCTTGTGAGCAAATGTCCTAGAACGCTAATGAGACATCAGGGGTTGGGCGAATACAATGGTGGGCTTCTTTCCATAGATTCTGTAATTACCAACAAGAGCTCTGCTGCACAGTAGTAATATTACCAGTATCAATCTGTGGTGTCCAAAACAATATTCTCTTTATTTTTTTAATATGTCCTTTTTATTATTACATAATCCACGATTTTATAAGGCTCATGAAAACCACTTCACTCAATGTCTGAATTTGAAAAACAATTATTAAATGAATGTCTGAAGTGATTTTTGGCCTCGTTATGTTTCATTATTGACTGACTTAACCTTGTTTAAAGCAACCAAATCATCTGCAACGAGATTAAGAAATCTGTTATATACTTAGAGGTAGGCATATACAGTATACATGGAAGAAACTTTTAAAAAATTATGTAGTGGTTGGTCTAAATCAGGGATGTCAAACTCATGCCAAATGTTTTTGTTTCAACCAAGCAGCAGCACACCTGATTTGGTTCATGTAAACAAACATTTGAGTCTTCAGGCAGTTAATTGGTCAATCTGTGTGCTCCTTACCGGGACTGACCAATCAGCTGCCTCATGACTCAGATCAGTTGTTTAAATGAGCCAAGTCAGGTGTGCTACTGCTTGGCTGAAACAAAAACATGCAGCCACATGGCCCTTTGACACCTGTCATCTAAATGCTGAAAAATATGAGTAAAGTGCCTTTTTAAAAGAAACTGAACATGAGAGGTTTTGGATCATTTTGATAGGCTGTTGAAAGGAGAAATATTGATGACAGGCTCATAAAGGTATGGCTATGTAGCTCTGGTCATGTTCTTTCAAAAGAAACGATTGTATAATAATCCACATGTTCCCATTATTAAATAATTTACAGACATTGGACACATATATATATATAATACTCCGGAGTAGGTTTTATGAACTTTTGATATGTGATATAATAAAAATACAACGTTAAAAGATATTAAGTGTGTAAATATGAAGTAGATATATGGGGTGAGGTGAATGCACATATGCTCTGGATGTACTCAATGTACATTCTAGAAATAGAAAATGAAGCATGTCTTGGCACGAGTGCCCGAAGATAAAAATCAATGAACACAAAAGAATTCCACAGTTTCAAATACATTACTATAATTATAATTCTGAGAGATTATTAGCTAGCCTATATCTGGATCATAGATGATTGCTGTTCTTCCATGTTAAGAACGATAAGCATGGAGTTGCCTTAATTTAAAGAGAGAAATTTAATTATAGACCTCATCATGTGTCATGTGAATATGAAGAAACATAATGTGTGAGCAGCTCGAACAGTTTGTCGTGATTTAGCTGCTAATGTTGTACTGTGTATTAAATGTCATAAATGTAGTTATGTTCTCGTAATGAGACTTTTCTGCTATGAGCATTGAAAATGAGCACTGATGTGCTACCAGCCTTTATCATATCCAGGCGGCAGTAATTACATTTATATGTGGAGCAAAATGAGCTGGTGGGAGTGGTGTGCTAATTCAAGCCACCAGAAAGCAAATGTGCTGTTTTACCATCTGACATGGGTAGAACATATGAACACATTTTCCCCACTACTGTATACTGTATTCATCCTGCAAGGGAAATTATTGTCTCTGCAGTTAATCTTTACAAAGTGAGCACACACATGTAAATAGTGAGCACACACACTTGGAGCAGTGGGCTACCGCACACATTGGGGTGCACAGAGAGAAGTTCTGGGTTAGGTCAGTGGTCCCCAACCCCTGGACCGCGGACCGCGCAATTGGTACTGGGCCGCACAAGAAATAATTATTTATTTCTGTTTTATTTATGATTTGAGTCTGAAGGATCTTTTATTTTTGAAAAAACTTTTATTTTGAAAAATGACCGGATTCTCTCTCTGTTACATGTTGGTCATTTGAGCACTTAAATGTAACCCATAAGGGGGTGGCACATGAACAGAGGCGAGTTGGACATGTTTCAAACAATAGTGGGGATTTTGGGTGAGACTGAGCCTGAGCCTTCATTCTCCCAGCTGGTGCATCATCACCTGTGTTTTTTTTTTTGTTTGTTTTTTTTTAAGAAGAGTTCGAGCTCGATTAAAAATGGAACGCTTAATCCTGATTAAGGAGGCTGGCACACATCTCAGCTGACTATGGACAAGGGCGGGGTATTTCCCTGGGGCCACGGTAAAATTGTTAAGCGTTGACCGGTCCGCAGTAATAAAAAGGTTGGGTAAGGTGCCCTGCTCAGGGACACTTCAACCATAAAGCTGGAGGAAGGGAAGATGACTTGGAGTAAATATTGCTTTTTATTTGCCATGTGCGATGTATGTAAACAGTCACTTCTCAAAGTTGATGGGCCAGAAACAGGAAAAATGTGCAAGATCTGATTAACTTTATAAAGCGTCACATTGTGATGGCTAAATAACTGGGTGTATTCATTGTGGATTGTTCTTGGCATGCAGTGCTGAGTACCTACCAAAGTTCGTGAAAGGAAAGACAATCAGTGAACTGTGTCATGGTTGACCAAGGCTCATTGATGGGTATGGGGAGTGAGTAGTAGTAGGTTTGTTCTGGGATGTTCTACAGAAGGACGACTGTAGCACAAATTACGGAGATGGTTAATTTACTTGAATTCACTTCATTTGTATTTGTATAGCTCTTTTTTTCAACTGACAATGTTGAAAAGAAGCTTAACATGGTAAACATACACTGCCTGGCCTGTTGTTATTCCTCCTTAAGCCTTACTTACAGCATATAATTGTCAAGCCATTGTTTCACTAATATTAAGCCATATAACATGTACAGTGTTTACATCCAGTGCTGGTTTTATTTTCAGACATCTTGAATTGATGAGGAAAATTTTGAACCACTGAATAAAATCTTCTCCAGCACATCCAGAAAACTTTCAATAGGGTTAAGGTGAGGATCGAAATAGTTCTTGAAAATATTCGTCTATAACTTCTTTAGGTCAGACAGTGTATTTGATTAAGAAATTAAACTTTTTTTTTTTAATTTTCTGTAAATTCTACACATGCTGGCTGTGAAAGAAAAGGTGTCAGAAGACCGTTCATTGCATCTTGCTGCATAGTCCTGCCTAGCCACATACCAATCAGGCGGTGTTACGGCAATACACATATATACTGGTCCTTCTAAAAAAATGTGCATATTGTGATCAAGTTCATTATTTTCTGTAATGTACTGATAAACATTAGACTTTCATATATTTTAGATTCATTACACACAACTGAAGTAGGTCAAGCCTTTTATTGTTTTAATATTGATAATTTTGGCAAAAAAGTAAATAAAAACAAAAATCCCTTCCTCAAAAAATTAGCATATTTCATCCGACCAATAAAGTGTTTTTAATACAAAAAAAAGTCAACTTTCAAATAATTATGTTCAGTTATGCACTCAATACTTGGTCGGGAATCTTTTTGCAGAAATGACTGCTTCAATGCGGCGTGGCATGGAGGCAATCAGCCTGTGGCACTGCTGAGGTGTTACGGTGGCCCAGGATGCTTCGATAGTGGTCTTAAGCTCATCCACAGTGTTGGGTCTGGTGTCTCTCAACTTTCTCTTCACAATATCCCACAGATTCTCTATGGGGTTCAGATCAGGAGAGTTGGCAGGCCAATTGAGCCCAGTAATACCATGGTCAGTAAACCATTTACCAACTGTGAGCAGGTGCCAGGTCGTGCTGAAAAATGAAAATCTTCATCTCCATAAAGCTTTTCAGCAGATGGAAGCATCAAATGCTCCAAAATCTCCTGATAGCTCGCTGCATTGACCCCGCCCTTGATAAAACACAGTGGACCAACACCAGCAGCTGACATGGCACCCCAGACCATCACTGACTGTGGGTACTTGACACTGGACTTCAGGCATTTTGGCATTTCCTTCTCCCCAGTCTTCCTCCAGACTCTGGCGCCTTGGTTTCCGAATGACATGCAAAATTTGCTTTCATCCGAAAAAAGTACTTTCTTCTGCCGCCGTTTCTGGTTCAAAAGTGGCTTGACATGGGGAATGCGGCACCTGTAGCCCATTTCCTGCACACACTGTGCACGGTGGCTCTGGATGTTTCTACTCCAGACTCAGTCCACTGCTTCCACAGGTCCCCCAAGGTCTGGAATTGGCCCTTCTCCATAATCTTCCTCAGGGTCCGGTCACCTCTTCTGGCTGTGCAGCGTTTTCTGCCACACTTTTTCCTTCCCACAGACGTCCCACTGAGGTGTCAATGGGTTGTCACTGCTGTCTCTCCCCTGTGCAGCTAACAGGGTTATCAAAGGTTGGCCATGTCTCTCACTTCCTATGGTCAGAGGCATGGTATATATAGTGTGTGTGTGTGTGTGTGTGTGTGTGTGTGTGTGTGTGTGTGTGTGTGTGTGTGTAATTTAATGAAAAAGTGCATTAGTGCATTACTATATAGGCGTTTTTGTGACATTTGTTTGGGTCATTTGATCCAAATCTGGTTCTGTATATATGTAACCCAAAGCCACGCCCCACTCTTAAATAATTAAAGATTTGATCTTTTATGTGGTACTTCTGTATCTTTTTATTTGCAAAATTACTGGACGTGAATGGCGAGCCATTGGAAACAGGTGAGGTTGAATATTGGTGTGACTCCTATCTGATTAATTGGGCACCTCTGCTCTTCTGTGACTAATTAACTGAATGGTTCTTGCCATTTTTCAGTCATTTGCTCTATTCCGTGAAAAAAGCAAGAGCTGCTGTGCAATTGTTTTTAACAAATTAGCTAGTGCATGTCAATATAATAAAGACATTTTAAGCGAAGGAGAGCCTTGGATTGGAGTTTGGTTCTTTTTTTTTCATCCTTTGTCCCACTGATTTTTGTTTCTTTTGTCACCAAAGAGGACAAAAACATATGCATCTTTTTTAAAATCATGCTTTTGAGCTTTCTATTTGCTTCTGATTTATAATAAAAATTGTACACCATTCATTTTTAGTCTTTTTTGCATTAATATTATAAAACAGACAATTTATTGAGGTAAAAAGAAATAGTGGCATCAGTCTTACAGGTTCCAGATTAGATTTAACATGAAATATTGATTTGTAGATAACCTTTACTTAGTACAAAGACCAATAGACAGAGAGATGGATGGATGGATGGATGGCGTTATACCTAATTGACCATGTTTAAAAAGTTACTTTTTGCAGCAACACACAAGCACACACGTCACACAGATCCAAACATATCTAAAATCTGTTTTATGAGAAGTACTGGACATGCATGGATAGCAAACAGTATTATTGCTATCCACCTGCAACTGGAGCCTCAACATTGAAAATAATATGGAAGACTCTAACTCAGTATTGGCTCCTAGTGATTGTCTCACAACATAAAGAAACACTTGAATAACAAAATCCAGTTCTGGTGCTTGTTCCAAATTTGTGATTGGAGGAGTCAATAAAGAAATTGGTTGCAGTGTCAGCGCGGATTTGTTTAAAAATTAAACTCTATCTTATATAATTTGAATCACCAAGAGTATCGTACAAAATTGTAAAAAGTTATGGCATAAGTTCCATGTGGTGGAATGCAATTCCATTGACTCACTAAACAGCTGAGTGTTTTTTTGTTGCAGTTGTTGTTGTTGCTGTTGTTGTTGTTGTTGTTGGTTTTTTTTTGTCTTTCCAGATCAACAAATACAGAGTAAATACTTTTGCATTCATTCAGTGTGTGCATGTGGATCATTGTTTATCAGCACTGACTCTGGTACAGTATATGGTAATGTTTGAACTTGCTGTTATATTTAGACTTCGCACAAGGATGAATTTTCCAAGTAGGATGTAGATGTTTAATGAGCTCCCCTCTAATTCACTCCAAGAAAAAAAGAGGGAACACTAAATGCTATTGATTTAAAGGTGATCCCCAAATCAGGTAGCTAATTTTAGAGAAGACTCCAGATTTTCTGCAGTTGAAAATCCTTATACGTATTCCATTTGTGTAATGTAGAATTATTTTAATTTTTTTGTTTTGTTTGTTTATATATTAGCCAAAATAACCCTCATGGAGGTAACATGGCTCAGGCATCTGCTTAGAATGCCTCCCGAACGCCTCCCTGGTGTGGTGTTTTGGGCATGTCCAACTGGGAAGAGATCACTGGGTTGACCCAGAACACACTGGAGGGATAATGTCTCTCAGCTGGTCTGGGAATGCCTCTGTGTCTCCCCACCCCCCAGAAGAGCTGGAGGAAGTGGCTGAGGATAGGGACGTCTGGACCTCGCTTAGGCTGTTGCCCCCGTGGCCCCATCCTTGATTAAGTGGAAGAAGATGATTCATGTATTTAAACCTACTGAGAAAATCATTGCAGAAAATGAAAATAGTCCGGTTTTGAGTAGTTTTAATCTATCTTTGGGAGATATGAGTTCAAGAGAGTATAACCATCTGTGCTCTCTGGGTGGTCGGTTAGAGGAAGTTAGCCAATCACGAGTGTCTGTGAACATGACAATAAACACTTTCCTCCAAGTTCAACTGCAAAGTGTAATTGCACTTGCAGTAGCTTGAAAATAATGGCTTTCAGTATTTTGAAAGGAGTATGTGTTAGCCTTTGCTCTAGCCAGGTGGTAGAGTTGACAGGGAAGAAGTGTCACATGGGTGTGATATAACTACAATTATATAATGGGTGGGAATTATTCATTCGTTCATTCAATGTCTAAGCAGCTTAATCCAAATTAGGGTCGCGAGAAGGCTGGCGCCCATCTCAGCTGACTTTGGATGAGGGCAGGGTACACCTTGGACTTATTGGGTTTCTGAGACTTACATGTATTAAGAACTTAACTCATTCATTCATTTCTTTGCTGAACAATAGTGTGAATGGTTTCCTTCTCCCCAGTCTTCCTCCAGACTCTGGCACCTTGATTTCCGAATGACATGCAAAATCTGCTTTCATCCGAAAAAAGTACTTTGGACCACTGAGCAACAGTCCAGTGCTGCTTCTCTGTAGTCCAGGTCAGGCGCTTCTGCTGCTGTTTCTGGTTCAAAAGTGGTTTGACCTGGGGAATGCGGCACCTATAGTGCCTTGATACAGCACTCTGGGAACAGCCTATTTGCTCAGAGATTTCTTTCTGTGTCTTACCCTCTTGCTTGAGGATGTCAATGATGGCCTTCTGGACAGCAGTCAGGTCGGCAGTCTTACCCATGAATGCGGTTTTGAGTAATGAGCCAAAATCATCAGTATTAAAAAAATAGAAGACCTGAAATATTTCAGTTGGGGTGCAATGAATCTAAAATATATCAAAGTTTAATTTTTATCAGTACATTACAGAAAATAATGAACTTTATCACAATATGCTAATGTTTTGAGAAGGACTAGTATACACACACATACATTGGAACCTCAACTTACGAAAGCCCCAACAAACGAAAAATCCAGGTTACGAAAAACATTTTCCTAAAATTGTTGTCTCTAGCTATGAAACAAGTTCACGTTACAAAAGCACCATCTCAAAAATTCAAACAATGCACGAGTTGCTCTCTCATCGACTATTTCACAACATCCCACCCCACTGGCCTCCCATTGGCTATCTCCCAACATCCCGTCCCGCTAGCCTCCCATTGGCTAGGAGGGATGATGCAGCTCCCTCCCTTTGGCTATTATGGAGCTGCATCTCCATAATACCCATAATTCTTTTTGTGTAAAGGACAGAGTTACTGTAGTTTCATAAGTTTTTCGAGTGTGCTCTTTGCAACTTTATTTTTTCGCTCAGGCTTTTAACCTTGTATAAACATTTGTAAGATTACAACTCTGCTAAGAAGACATGGTCAACACACATGCGTGCGCACACACACACACACACACACACACACACACACACACACACACACACACACATATTGAAGCAGAAGGAGGGCTTAAAATGCATGCTTTTATCATTTTTAAAGGGTTTAGGGGTAATATTGGGGACCTTGGAACGAATCACACGTTTTACATGTAAAATGCGGTTCAACTTACGAAAAATCCAGGTTACGAAACCACTTCCGGAAGAAATTTTTTTGTAAATTGAGGTTCCACTGTATATGGCTTATGGAACTGTATATATGCATAGCAAAAATTAATTATTTAAAAACAAATTCTGTGAGGAAATAAAGCTATGTGGATATCAGAATATGCGAAAACCTATTGTTCCAAACTAGTCACTGTGGCTGGAAAGGCAATTAAGAACAGTGACATAGAAAATAAACTGTTTAGTCACTGAGACTCTTGGGGAGGGGCATCTCTAAAAATGAGTATTGAACCTGTGGTGGCTTCACTTTTTACACATGATCCACTGTTCATTCTTCATATAGTCCATCTTGTGGTCTATTTACGTCACTGACAATTCAGGTTTATTATTTTTATATGCATCTCTGTATTCCTTTCATTCACCTTTAAATCTTCTTCTTTTTCTGTCGGCTTTTCCCTTCGGGCTTTGTCACAGCGAATCATCTGCCTCCATCTCACCCTATCCTCTGAATCTTCTACTCTTACTCCAACTACCTTCATGTCCTCCTTCACCACATCCATAAATCTTCTCTTTGATCTTCCTCGAGGCCTTCTGCCTGGTAGTTCCAACCTCAGCATCCTATTACCAATATATTCGCTATCCCTCTGTACATGTCCAAACCATCTCGATCCAGCTTCTCTGACTTTGTCTCCAAAACCTCTTACATGTGCTGTTCCTCTGATGTACTCATTCCTGATCCTATCCATCCTTGTTACTCCCAAAGATCAACATTTTCATCTCTGCTACCTCCAGCTCTGCCTCCTGTCTTTTCCTCAGTGCCACTGTTTCTAAACCATACAACATCGCTGGCCTCAACACCGTCTTGTACACTTTCCTTTCATTCTTGCTGATACTCTCCTATCACTCATCACACCTGACACTTTTCTCCATCCATTTCAACCTGCCTGCATATGCTTCTTCACCTCTTTTCCACACTCTCCATTGCTCTGGACTGTTGAGCCTAAGTACTTAAAATCCTCCACCTTCTTTATCTCTGCCCCTTGTAACCTCTCTCTTCCTCTTGGGTCCTTGTCGTTCACACACATGTATTCTGTTTTACTGCGGCTAACCTTCATTCCTCTCCTTTCCAGGGAATACCTCCAACTCTCTAGATTTTCCTGCACTTGTTCTCTGCTCTCACTACAGATCACAATGTCATCTGCAAACATCATAGTCCATGGAGATTCTTGTCTAACCTCGTCTGTCAGCCTGTCCATCACCATAGCAAACAAGAAGAGGCTCAGAGCTGACCCTTGATGCCGTCCCACCTCCACCTTGAACTCTTCTGTCACACCGACATCACACCTCACCATTGTCTGACATCTCTCATACATGTCCTGCACCACTCTAACATACTTCTCTGCCACTCCAGACTTCCTCATGCAATACCACAGTTCCTCTCTCGGCACCCTGGCATATGTTTCTCCAGATCCACAAAGGCACAATGCAGCTCCCTCTGGCCTTCTCTGTACTTCTCTATTCACATCCTCAAAGCAAACACTGCATCTGTGGTGCTCTTTCTTGGCATGAAACCAAACTGTTGTTCACAAATGCTGACCTCTGCCCTTAGTCTAGTTTCCACTATTCTTTCCCATAACTTCATCGTATGGCTCATCGACTTTATCCCTCTGTAGTTGCCGCAACTCTGCACGTCTCCCTTGTTCTTAAAAATGGGAACAAGCACACTTCTCCATTCCTCAGGCATCTGCTCACTTTCTAAAACCTTGTTGAATATTCTTGTCAGAAAATCTACTGCTACCTCTCCCAGACACTTCCATACCTCCACAGGTATGCCTGTGGGGCACATGCACTTCATTCACCTTTAAGTGTATCTCACATTACATTATTGAGCAAGCGAGGTAGGAACTGAAATGCATAAATAATGCAGTGCTTAACACTTTAGCTTGATTACAATTAAGGGACTTTTTATGTGAAATTTGCATGTTCTCTCCATGTCTGTTTAGGTTTCCTCTGATTGTTCTGGTTTCGTCCCACAGTCCAAAGAATTATGGCTTCTATCCACTTGCCACTCTGAACTGTTTATAGGTGTAAATGGCTGTATTTCTCTATGTATTATCCCTGCTCTGGATTGGTGATATTTCCTTGGAGTAGCCTGCCTCTCACCTCTCATCTGGGATTGGCTCCAGCTCATATGTGAACTGCAGTGGATAAGTTGTGCAGATAGTGCATGTATGGATAGACACTACAGTGACATTTAATGTGTTCACATTTAAAAGTTAATCAGGTAAATGATGCAGTTTTGCTTGCTAATCAGTTGTCCTCTTTATATACTCTTCCCCTTTCTATCCAGATTGAACCTTCAAATAAGAGGTGTGTGTGTGTGTGTGTGTGTGTGTGTGTGTGTGTGTGTGTGTGTGTGTGTGTGTGTGTGTGTGTGTGTGTGTGTGTGTGTGTGTGTGTGTGTGTGTGCGCGCGTGCGCACCTAAAACATGATTGGAAGCACGTGCCCCTTTCTCTCCTTACTATAAATTAAGATTAGTTGCTCTAGCTGTGGCAAACAGGAAACAGTTTCTGCACCCTGCCAACACTGCTTGCCTCGTTCATTTATTCTGCTCATTATGCCCTCCTTATTATTTTGAATCAATTGCCTAATTAAGTTTCTGCAATGATTTATATGATCATATCTCTCTCTTGCTCTCTCTCTCTCTCTCTCTCTCTTTCTCTTTGTCTCTCTTTTTCTTGCTCACACACAAAGCTACTGTTTATGTTAAATTGATTTATTTAACTGTCCTGAGTACTTATATTCAAACAATACAAACCTGAGCACCCAGCGATTCTCTCTCTAAAGCATTCATCTCCTTTTTTGTTTTCTGTGTGTGCTTTGTATGAAATGTACCACTGCAGTATACTCTTGACATTTTTAATTATGATATAAATATGAATTAAGCTAGTTAAATGTTTGGCAAAAATTGATTGCAATAAAAATGCTTTTTCTCACTCTATTTTCTTTCATTCTTTATTGTCCATTTTGATTGAATAGGTCATTTTAAGGGTGTGCCTGTTCGATTGAGCTGAGAGTGTTTCTGTGAGGAGAATGCATGTTCAAATTCAAATTCAAATTTCAAATGTTATTTGTCACAGACATAATCATACACACTACGACATGTGGTGAAATCCTTATGATGACTGTCCTATGTTTAAATAATAATATTTCTAAAAAGAACAAGAAAAGCATAGTGATAAAGGTAATAAAAAATATATGGAAAAAATAGGAAGAAAAAACCAATCATCGTAAAATTTGTAATAATAAATGACACCAGTAATTTACAATAAAACAGTTATCTAATGCCTATTGTGTATCAGCTAATGTATTAATTATTAAGAATAGAGTAAAATATAAATGTAATGACAATAAATAATACAGAATGTAAGTTGTCAATGCAGTATACAGTACGCACAAAGATGAGTATGGTTACAGTGTGTGCAGAGTATACAGTTGTGCAATTTGTGTGTGCAGCCATCAGCTGAGATAGAATGTTCTCCCCGTGTTGGTGTGGGTTTGCTTCAGGTAATCTATATAATGTATTCGAGTGGCCTATATAATTTATGTAGTTTTTCCAAAACAGATCATCACTATGAGCTGTATATTGGGGGTAAAAATAAACAACATGAAGGAACATTTGCTTTTTTTCATTTAGATAGAAAAAAAATTAATTGATACAGCCAGGCTCTTTTGTTTCCTTTATTATATTTAATAGAATTGGGACACAGACTTATTTATTAGATGTAATTTTGCCCTTGTTTAAATTATTGTTTCAAACTAGTGCCATAGCAACATGACCTATATAATTTTTGTGTCTCCTGCAATGCTAAATAGTTCTGTGCCACTTAGGCCTCATAATAAAAAAATTACAATGCAAAACATTACAGTAAAAAAATGCAGGATTAGCCATCACCACCAGACCACAATGAACGTAACCCTTGGGCTAGGTGATTGTGTCTTTTATTACTCAGACATTGATGTGGTTTTGTTATCAAACTTTAGACAGGACTCTCTTAGAACAGTGACAAATACACTTCCCTCTCCCCTGGATTTTCACCACTAATTTAGTTATAGCCAATTCCACACTGTCAAGTGTTGTCTTTCTATCGCATAACCATTACCACTTGGGAGGAGAAAGCACCAGCATGTGCCACCTTCATGAACATGATGCTTGCCACCCACATCCTGATGAACTGCTGCGCATGCATATTCAGGGACAGACTAACACACTGAGAGGAAAAGTACTATCCACCCCCTTGTGTGCGTGACCTTGCAGATGGCCGTAATTGGCCGATGCTTATTTTAAATTATGGAGAGTGTATGCCATCACTCTCTCCTGAGATCTTGTCCAATTAGCTCTCATGTCCATAGACAGCTGCATACAACAACTTGGATTCAGTAGTATATGGTCATTGGTTTTGCTCTTAATACAGTGACACTGCATTTTTTTCTCCTGGTATAACATTCTTGTTTTTGTTTTACCTACAAATTTAGTTTCTCCCATCTGCCACATTTGTTTTCCTTTTTTCAGACATCACATACTGATCTAAATCTTCTTGGAGAATTGGATGTAGGTGCAGCAATTCAACAACCAGTGGCTCTTGTTAAAAATACTGAAATATGCTTTTTAACTTGAAGTCCCAGACATATCATATCTCAAAATACAGACATCACATGAATAAGATTGTGGATAGGGTGATATTTAGAGAACTTTTGCTTCCAGCGAGCCATATCCTGAGCAAATGGTATACATTCACCGGGGCATAAAATAATGCAGCCACATTCTGCATATATAATAGTGTGCAAGTTCTACTGGCTTTCCTTCAGACTGTTGAAAGTACTTAAGAGTAATAAAGCAATTTGTCTTTCAACAGGAAACTGAGAGTTTGTTTGATCCCTGCCACCTGTCTGATGACCTCCAAATGTGAGTACAATACACTGCACTAGGCTGTCTGTGTTACACGGCTTATTGTGTGTCATGTGTAATTCATTCTGTTGTGTGATGTTGTCTGTTATGTGATCACCTTGAGAGTTAAGATGTTTCAGATTACACTTCCTTACACTGGCCAAACTGCAATAAACACACATGCCCACAGCCATGAAGCCTATGCATTATTCTCAATGTTGCCATAGAAACAGCTTGTCCTGTAGTGACATATTTGACAGGCATCCATTAAAGGATTGACAATAGCACAGTCTCTGAGTCAGTTTACATGTGTCATCAAAGGACTGTTTTTTTCCATATCGTAGTAACATTATTACCCCATCCTTTCCAAATGCTCAAACACACATTATAGCATGGGCCTATTTAAATTATTAGATTTCCAAAATCTTTTCTCTTTTAAAACACTACTAGTGAAATGAAAGGCGAGCCTTTTAAAATCTCCGGTTACACATGATCATATTCGTATTTTCATCATCAAGTGGTTTTTACTTTACTTAATTCTGAATTTGTAATCTGATAAAATCTGTTTGATAGTTTGCATTAGCCAGTTTGAAAAGGCTGCTGATTCACTCTTGCAAAATTGAAAGAATGGGATGTGACCGAACCCTCCCCCCCAGTTCATATAACGCAAGTTAATGGATAACATACTTGTTTTCTCAACTGCATAATATTATTATGGTCATATGGTGTCAACTAATTAGCCTAACATGCATGTCTTTGGACTGTGGGAGGAAAGCAGGGTACCTGGAGGAAACCCACTCAAGCATGTGAAGAACATGCAAACTCTCCACAGAAACGCCCAAGACTGGGTCATAAACCCAGGACCTTCTTGCTGTGAGATGTTCGCATTGACCTCTCCGCCCCCGTGCCAGCAATACTAACAATATACAGATATTAAACTAACAAATGAGATAAACTAGTGAACTTCTGAAAATAAAATAAAACTAGGCACATCTACGAATCATACATGCTTACGACTGGTTGATACTTTTTACATTTTAATGTTGTTCCTCTGTGTGTGGAGTTAATCCTGTATTTTTTATTTTCGACTCCCAAAAAGATTAAAGAAACAGTGTGCTTTAATAGAAACAGACCTAAACTACACATGCAAGTTTTTAATTAAGTTTGGGTTTCATCTCCTCCTTTTAAGTATTTTCTTCTGAAATGTTCATCACCTGCCCATTAATTTTATGGAATTATACAATTATACTATTGTTGTCATTTTAAGCCTCTTAATAATGTAGAAAGCGACACAACCCTATTTTCCATCTCCTTGTATATTTTGCTTGAGTGGTGTTACTTGTTGAAAACGTGATCAAAACCCTTTCGCATTTCATTTTAATACATACAATGCTAGATTTATTCCATCCCTTGGCTTCCAGATTAAGATTCTGTGATTTATAATTTCATGCAATGTATATACAGTATCACACACATTAGCTCCTAATAAAGATACACAAGGCTCACCTCATGTGCTTCTTGTAATGCTTTGAGGGTTTTTTTCTGTTTTTGAAATGATAAAGCCATTAAAAGAAGAGTGGATGAGGGCTGAAAGTTTTTTTTTTCATGAAATAAACTTCTGCCAATTGTATTTTTCAAAGAGTGAAGGATTTTATGATGGCTCACTTAAAGGGTGGAAATGTAAATGACACACGTACCGTAGTGTTGTGTCATTGTAAAGTATATATTTTTTCTGCGTTATTGCAGAATATCAACTTTTTTCATCACTTCTTGTATTTCTCACTTTACTGAACCCACAAGCCTGACCTTCCAGTGCCCTCTTTCCTTTAAAGTGTAGTGTTTTAACATCTCACTACTCTGAGACGCCTTGCAGGTAGTAGTCCAGAATGAGGCTTGGGAACCCATAATAAACCAACAGTAATTGAAGAGATTCGTATCGTTTAGTTTATTTGTCATTTTTATATATTTGGTTGCAAATATACTCCCTTTGACCGACTTAAGTGTGTCACTCAAATATCCAAAGACATGAGATGTCATCTCCATTATTGTTGTGCCAGGTCTGTAATACCGCCATGTTCACCTCCTAGTTATTTTAAGTTAGACGCTTGCTCAGTGTGATTCAGGGTCACTGGGTGACTTGGCCAGAAGTGAGAATTTTGACTTTTTTTTTTTTTGGTCCCTATTTTTTCCTATTAGTGTTTTTGTTATGGCTTTAACTGTACTTTTCAGAGTCAGGAGGAAATGGTTACAAAGAGAAGAAACCATTCATCACAACAAAGAGCTGCAGAGCAAAAGGGGGGGGAGTTAGACTGAGAATAAATTTAGAACTGTGAAAATAGAGCAAAATGGCCCCACCCAGTGAAGAATATAATTAGGACAAGGTTAGATTGAGCATCTCTCTCTCTCTCTCTCTCTCTATCTATCTCTCTCTAACACACACGCGTGCACACACACACACACACGCACACTTCTGCTTGCTCTCACTTCCTCACTCTTTGATAATCTGCACACTGTGAACATATGGATGCTGAGTGCTTCCTTCTGGTCTGTCCTTGTGTATCGTCTTTCCCTATCTATGTCTCTCTTTCTTGTCACATTTCCAACATGTCTCTCCATCTCACTTTTATTATTTATTATAGATGCTTGAGCTCCTCTTTATGTTACACACACACACACAAACACACACACACAAACACACACACACACACACACACACACACACACACACACAGAGCGAGAGAGAGATAGAGAGAGAGCGCGAGAGAGAGAGAATTTAACACAAGTTTGTATGTGTGCATATGCATTGCACATACCTGCTCAGCATGAGATTAGATGGATGTGGTAATATCACAGTCAGGATTCTGTGCAGCAAGCTGCATTATTCTCCAAACAGCAAAGAGATAAAGAAGGTTAAGGTTTTTCAGTCTGATTAAACATATAACTGCTCTCGCGTAACAGCCTCTCATCACTCAGGGTTACAAGTGCTGAACATCCATTCATTTGCCAAACCATTTACTCTTACTCGGGTTGCAGGGAGGCTGGAGCATATCTCAGACAATTCTGGGAAAAGGCAATGGACTCCCTGAAATACTAGTGAGACTATTGCAGGGCCAACACCCACACACACCCACACAACCATTCCTTCTTACAGGCACATCTAGGGGCAATTTGGAACAGCTTAATTAGTCTAATGTGCAGGTCTTTGGACTGTGGGAGGAAGCCAGTGTATCTGGAGAAAACCCACACAAGCACAGGGTGACTCCAAACATGAGAATGCCACATAGACATGTCCGAACCAAGCTCAGAACTCAAACATACAAACTTCTTGCTGTGAGGTGGACGTTGTAACTACTGCGGTCACATGCCATGCCTTAATGGTGAACATGTTAGTGTAAAACAAAACACATTGACTATATTTCACATTTATTTAAAGCGGAAGTTGGAAAACATTCTATTTTGCAGTATATGTATTACTGGCTTTGTTTCTAGTGTGAATAACATTTCCAGTTATAGACAGATAATTTGCTCTGCATGCACTTGGAGTACTTATTTCTATTTGGGTATGTGGTTGTCAAATTACACGTGTGTGTGTGTGTTTGTGTGTGTGTGTGTGTGTGTGTTTATTGTGCATATGCACTGCCCCTTAGCACCCCCTGCTGTTTGGATAGGAAAAAGAGAAGTGAATTCTTGATTGTTATGATACATCTCTAGGGTGCTCCTGAACACATCATCAGTGATGTAACCTGAGGTCCTCGGATGTTTCGGGTCTTTCAACATCAGACACCCTCGCCCAGGTGACCCAGCCATGGTTGATCAGACCCGGCTTGTGTTCAGGTGGCTTTTGCTATCCCATGGATCTCCTCTCCTAATCCACAGCCATCTCGAGGCTTTCTCTGCTTCCTCAGTGATCCTTTTGATGGCTCTTCTCCTCTCCATCCCCGTAATGCCCAGCACACTCAAGGTTTTATAGAGTGATTGGCCTGTGAACCCTCTGCAGCCAACCTCGATGGGCATACACTGTGCCTTCCAGCCCTGCTTACGGCAGCCTAGAACCAGATCTTCATATTTGGTCTTCTTTCTCTCATGGGCCTCATCCAGTCGGTCCTCCCATGGCACGGTGAGCTCCATCAAGATGATGCTCTTTGTCTCCTTTGACACCAGGAGAATGTCTGGCATCAGGGTGGTTGAGACAATACACTGGGGGAACTTGAGTTGTTTCTCCAGGTCAACAGACAGCTGCCAGTCTTTTGCGGTTGCCAGTAGCCCCGATGGGTTCCTGGCTCCTGCGGTTTTTCTCAACTTCTCACCCGCCATCACAAACTTTACTTAGGAAAGTAACTGAATATTGGGAGAAAGACCCAAGATGCCTGAAACTCCTCATACATCCATATTAATTTCCCATAACTAAAGGTCACACATACCCATTCTGCAGTTTATGAACAGCCACCTTACTTACAATCTCCTCCTCCTTTCACTTCAAACATAAAATAGGTGGTCTGGCTGTCTGTGTTGTTAATTCTGATGTAATGTTTTCAGACATAGGCAGGAAGTTATACTCGACGGTACAGTGACGTACTGGTAAGCATGTTGACCTCACAGTGAGAAGCTGTGCTTTCCTACTCAGGCATTTCTGTGTGGAGTTTGCATGTTTTGCTGTGCTTGGGTTTCTTCCCACAGTTCAAAAACATGTGTCGTAGGTAAATTAGCTGTTCCAAATTGCTCCTAGGTGTGATAGTGAAAGTGTCGATTGTTGTGAGATTGTTGGTCCTGTGACAACCTGGTGAGCTCTCCAGGGTGTACTCAGAACTTGCCCAGAGTTGGCTGAGACTTTAAGTATGATTAAGCTGCTTAGAAAATGAATGAATGACTGAGTTATGAATGACAAAGTGTCCATCATCTTGTTATTCGTATTGAGATTTAGAATGCTTTAAAGCTTTCACCTTTCCTGATTATGGAACTTATGTTCTTATGTTCATGTTCAGATCAGAGAACACTTATGTTCAGAGTACTTTCCAAAACAGGAAAATGTCCATGGTTTTCCAAACGTGAGTAGTTGCACCAGTTTCAGATTTATTTAGGCATGTAGTGCTTTGGCTATAACCGTTTGTTATAAGTGCAATTGACTTTTCCAGTCTCTTTTTGCGACCTGTCCCAACTTTTTTGAGATTTGTTGACACCATGAAATTTAAAATCAACATATTTTTCACTTCAAATGATACATATTCTCAGTTTAAACTTTTGTCCTATCATCTATGTTCTATTCGGAATAAAATATTGAAATTTGGCCCTTCCACATCGTTGCATTCTGATTTTATTCACAATTCATATAGTGTCCCAATTTTTTTGGAATCCGATTTGTAGGTCCTGGCTCCAGTCCCAGGTTCTGGGGTTTCTATGTGTTGTTTGCATGTTCTCCCCATGCTTGTGTGGGTTTCCTTTGGGTACTCCGGTTTCCTCTCACAGTCTAAAGACATGTATATTACACAAAAAGGGCTGTTTCAAATTGACCTTAGATGTAAGTTTGACTGGTGGTATGTGTTTTGCCTTGCAATGGTCTGGTGAGCTAATCAGGGTGTACCCTTCTTCACCTAGTGTCAGCTGAGATAGGCGCCAGCCCCCCGCAACCTTAATAGGAGTGAGTGGTTTGGCATATGGATGAGAGTGAGTGTTTTCGTGTGTGATGTTACCGCGAAAATAATGGAAAATTCAGCATCACCAATCCACCTACATGCCTTTTTGGGAGGTGGGAGGAGGTGAAAGAGTCGTATGTTTATTGAACATAACCAAGAGTATGTAGATCAGACATCACACCATTCATGATAGAAATATGAAAAAATTAAATAGCTCGAAGCATCTGAAACTATAGTAGGATAAATGCAGAACCTTTGAGAGAAAGCTTTCAAATGGTGTGTTCTTGGAGGAATGCGTCTGACTTGCTGGTATATCCAGCCAGCCAGTGAAATCACAAAGAAAGTCTTCTTACTCAATGTGCACGGATTTCAGATGAGATTTCACTGAAGGCATGGCATTAGCCATAGTGACAGTTGAGTTGACTGGTCGGGAGATTGCAGAGACAGCCTCATGATGCAGTGTGTACACATTTCAGTTGCTATCATGCTAAAGGTCCCGCTTTGGCATCAGACAAGTCAGATTGGTCAGACATTGTGGAAAATGAGTTGACGTGCACTATTTTTAATGATGTTTCACACTGAAGTTTAGGAAGCTCCCAAGTTCTCATTTAGTGAAAAAAAAGAGAGCGATCGCGGTCATTCTCATCAGTCAGGATCAGAGTTGAAAGCAGAAAGTCTGAAGTTGACTGGCAATCTAAGTGAATGTCGGACAAATAGATAACTCAGAGTGCAAAGTGACACATTCAAATTTATACTATGGAGTGAACAGAAGCTGTTTCCCTCCTTCATTATAGTCAGAGGCATCGATCTGCCTGTTTTTTTTTTTTTGTTTGTTTTGTTTTTTTTTGGGGGGGGGGGGGTGGCTTGGTTTTCTTGAGCCAATAAGTTGATGTAAGGTTAACAAAGAGGTATGATAGTTACACTGTCTGTCTGTCTGTCTTCCTTTCGGCTTTTTCCCTTTTGCTCGGGAGTCGCTACAGCGAATCATCTGATTCGCACGTTTGATTTGGCAGAGGTTTTTACGTCGGATGCCCTTCCTGTTACAACCCTTTTTAGCAAGGGACAGAAACACGCTGACGACTTTGCAGACTACTCTTTACGAAATGGTTCTTTTACATGCCTCTCACCATAGACAGTGAGAGACATGGCCCGCCTTTGATAACCCAGTTAGCTGCACTGGGGGGACAGTGACAACCTTGTGGAGAGTGGGACTCGAACCCCCAACCTTTGGATCAGCGAGTCAGCGCCCTATACCACTAGACCACCACTGCCCCTTGTATGATAGTTACACTGTGGCTTAATAATTATGAGCCTCAAACTTATAATCATGTAAAAAAAAAATTATGTTATCACGCATGGCTATAACAAAGCAACTACACAAGTTTAACCTTTGTGGGACATGTGCAAGGAGGAAACATTTTCTCTCTAAAAAGAATATTGGACAAAAAAAGAACAGGTGAGTCTAAAGTTGAATTATTTGGACACCACAACAGAAAACATGTTTGGCAGAGACCAAATAAAGCATTCCAGTGTAAGAACCTCATACCAACTGTGAAGTATGGAAGTGCAAGTGTCATGGTTTTGGATGCTTTGCTGCAGCAGGACCTGACCAGTTCATCATCATAGAATTCACCATGAATTCTACTGTGTATCAGAGGGTGCTTGGAGAACATGTGAAACCATCTGTAAAAAAAAAAAAAAAATTTTTTTTTTAATGCCGAAGTGGAACTGGGCATTGCAACATGACAATGACCCAAAACATATCAGTAAATCCACCAAAGACAGGCTGACAACTAAGAAGTGGACAGTCCAGGAATGGCCCAGTCAAGGCCCAGATCTTAATCCCTTTGAGATTCTGTGGGGTGAACTTGAAACGGGTTATTTGTGATAGGGTGTCCTACTTAGTTATTTGGTGATAGGGTGTCCTATTTTTTTCCTCCATTGAAATATACATTGTTGTTCATGACTCTTGTTTCAGAAATAATATATGAATTTATAATGTTTAATTACAAATAAAATCACTTTCTTTTCCATAAATAAAGACAAGATTAGACATTATGTGAACATTTCTGAATAAAGAGTTGCCTATTTAATGGGGTGTCCTAACTTTTTCACATGGCTGTAGATGTGCATGTTGTATATTCTATCCTTGGTGTTTTGTCAAACTTTGCAGTTATAATGACCCCATATTTTCTGGTAACACTTTCTTCTGTCCACAGGCCATGCATTTTAGCATCAAGAGCTTTACTTAAGTACACATTTAGTATTCCATCTCATCCCAAAGGTGGTTGTGGGCTGGTTTCAATACTGATCTCAATTTTTTTTAGTGTGATGAATATTTTTTTTTAAAAACTGCAATGCACTGAAGCCGCATGAATTGAAGCGAAGTAGCGAGGGATCCCTGTATATGTGTATCCAGGGATCCCTCGTTACTTCACGCTTCAATTTATGCGTCTTCAGTGCATTGCGTTTTTTTTTTAAATATTCATCGAATTAAAAAAGAAGGAAATTAAGAAAAAATAGAAGAAAAGTTAAGGAAAATGCCACAAAAATAAGGCCAATTATGCAAAAAAATCCTATCTGACTATCGTAAGGTGAGGTACCACTGTAGCTTTGATGGGAAGTTTTGGGTTGTTTTTTGTTGTTTATTTATGTTTTTTTTGCATAATTGGCTTTTAAATAGTCGATGAATATCTAAAAAAAAAAAACCACGATGCACTGAAGCTGCATGAATGGAAGCGTGAAGTAGCGAGGGATCCCTGTGAGTGTATTTATATACAGGGATCCCTCACTTTCCGCAGTTAATTGGGCCCGAGATCCCCACGCAACCACTGAATTCCACAAAGTAGGATCACCAACCCAAACACACACACTCCCCCCCTGTCTGACATATACGTGCATGTATATGTGTATATAATATCAATAAATACATATTCAATGTTATAAATGCTTATAATGACAATTAAACATTTAAAAGTAATGAATAAGATGTAAATAAAATATAAATATACACATGTAGAGACGCTCACGCGGATGTGCACCTCACAACAATGAAACTAGTTTTGATGGGAGGTTTTGGGTTGTTTTTTGTTTTGTGTTTGTTTTGGGGGGAGTTTGTTTGTTTTTGGGGGTTTTGCATAATTGTTTTTGTGGCATTTTCCTTAACTCTTTCCCCTATTCTTCCTTAATTTCCTCATGTTTTAATTTGATGAATATTTATTAAAAAAAAAAAAAAAAAAAAAAAAACGATATGCACTGAAGCCACATAAATTGAAGCGCGAAGCAGCGAGGGATTCCTATGTGTGTGTGTGAATATATATATATATATATATATATATATATATATATATATATATATACACACACACACACACATATATATATATATATATATATGTGTATATATATATATATATATATATATATATATATATATATATATATATATATATATATATATATATATATATATATATATATATAAAAAACCCGTGCTACTTTGCGCTTCAATTTATGTGGCTTCAGTGCATCGTGGTTTTTAAAAAATATTAATCGAATTAAAAAATAAGGGAATTAAGGAAGAATAGACAAAAAGTTAAGGAAAATGCCACAAAACAAGGCCAATTTATGAGGAAAAAAAAAAACTAGAAAAACACAAAACAAAAAAACAACCCAAAACCTCCCATCAAAACTAGTTGCATTGTTGTGAGGTGCATATTCTTGTAATGTTTTCAAGTCCTGGCAATATTCTAGTTTGTGTGCTGTCTGGAGGATTGTTAAAACAAATACTTTATGCATAACAAAATGTAGAAAACTGTTGTTTTTCCTATAAATTATATCGTACTAGTGATTATGTCCGATAAGATGATGGCACTCTTTTTTTGTAAACTGCCAGCCCAAAAAAATGTACACACAGAAATATGTTGTTGCTTTGCCTTTACTCTTGCTTACAGCATATAATCGTCATGCCATTTTTTCAACAATCTTAATCAGCATAAGATTTATTTCCATCCAATGTCGATTTTATTTTCACCGACGTCTTGAATTGATGAGGGACAAATTGAACTACTCCATAAAGTCTTCTCCAGCCCTATGAGTTTTTGGCCGGGCAGTGCATTTTCCAATATAAGTGATAATGTATATTATGAATTGCAGTCTGTACGTTTGTTTTTTGGGTTTTTTTTCATAAACTTCATTCAGCTTGCCCTGCATTACATGCGCAGTAGATGCTCTATCATATATTCTAGTTTTATTTCCAAGCGCACTCATATCTCATGATGTTTGTCTCTAATATGTAGGTATGGTGTTCAGATTTCATGAAACAGTTGTGGTATTTTCCTTTCTTCTTTTAGATAGTATTGCAAATTGTAAACTCAAAACAAAAGCAGCAAAGGCATTTCAGAGGAGCTAAATAACTAAACTACTTGCTCTTTAAAGTTTCATTCATCCATTCATTTTCTGAACCTCTTAATCCTAATTAGGGTCACAAGAAGGCTGGCGCCCATCTCGACCGACTCCAGGTGAAGGTGGGCGCGCTCCAGGCCATCGCAGGGCCTCTTTAAATTATGTGGTCTTTTGTTGAGTCTTTAGGATGTGATTTAGGTGTAAAATCATGTAGGACTCTCTGTGGACTTTAAGATACCGGCACATGGATTGCGGTTGTGTTTCCTTGCAGGATCTTTTAAGTATGTGTTTAGCTATTTAAGGTGGTAATTTGCGATTTGATTCCCACAGAGTAAGACATAGAGTAACAAGTCAAACTAGCAATGAGTTCAAGTCAGAATTTCAAAGTGATATGCTGAACAAAGAGTTAGAGACATTTTAAGGGAAAATGTACACCAAGACCATGAGCTGAGTATGATAACATAATTCATGTCTGGGGATTCAGCAATATGAAAATGAACAGAAAAACATCTTTACTTTTACAAATCTGACTTGTTTAACTTAAAGGATAGTGTGTGTTGGGTGGGGGGGGTTAGCGGTCATGTCATTCCTGAAGACTTTAGCAGATGGTCACTGCTCAGTGTGTCAAAAAAATACAGTCTTTACACCTGGAGCTCGTCTCTCTCTCTCTCTCTCTCTCGCTCTCTCCCACACACACACACACACACACACACACACACACATACACACACTTGTTTCTCACTCTCCTCTCCTTCACAATTTTAGACACCGAGGGATATGTCCATCAATGGAGCAGACTATAATGGATCCAAGATTATTATTGTCTGACTTGGTCCTTTATATGCTTCAGAGTGATTGCATTTAAAATATCTACTTAATTATCATAAATCCAACTTCATTAATAAACATTACTAACAGATTATACCAAAGGAGCATCAGGAGATTGGTGAAAATATTGCAAACCAAGATCTCACATCAGTCTCATTTTGAGAATTTGGACAACTTTTAAAAAAATTAGATACACCATTAATTCTATCAATCAAGAAGTTCTCACAATGGTAGTAAACAAGAGTATATATGCGTTCACAACTGTAAACAACAAACAACCGTGTGTAGTGTCTGTGTACCGTTGTGAATGCACACACAATGAGTTGTTTTGGTGGAAAATGTAATTCATTTTATATGAATGAAGTGGATGACCAGTGTAATGATTTACAGAAACAGTCGGCATGGTGGTGCAGTGGTTAGCACTTTCGCTTCATAGCGAGAAGGCTGGGCTTGGGCATTTTCATGTGGAGTTTGCAGGTTCTCTCCGAGCTTGCATGGGTCTTCTCCGGGTACTCCAGTTTCCTCCCACAGTCCAAAAACTCACACAGTAGGCTGATTAGCTGTCCTAATTCGCCCCTGGATGCGAGTGTGAATGGTTGTACGTGTGTTGGCCCTGCAATGGCCTGGCAGTCTGTTCAGCGTGTACGATGCCTTCGCCAAGTGTTGACTGGGATAGGAACCTCATTTGGATTAAGCGACTTGGAGAACGAATAAATGGTTTACAGGAATTTGAAATGGAAATTTAAAAAATGAACAATTTGATGCCATGAATGTTAGTAAATAAAAAGACAATGCATATGAAGTAGTGATGATATTGATAATGTACCTCCGTTTCCTGTAAGACATGATCATCGTGTGTCTGTCAGTTGCATAATGCCAGCTTTTCTGCTGTTTTTCTACTAATACTCCTGTGGTATTTTGGATTGCCTTACTTTTTCTGTCTCCCTTTCTTAGTCATCAACTCCCTTTACTGGCATGGCAGGAAATTATTATTAGTAGTAGTAGTAGTATTATAAATAAATAAATAAAAACCTATGTAAATACTGAACCCTGCAGTAGATTGTTCCAGCCAAATTTCTGAAATCAAAGTAGTTTTGATGCGAATGACAGTAATGCTGTACCACATCAATGGCTTTCTTCCTTTTTTTCTAGCAGGCTCCAACATGCCAAGTAGGCAATAGGCCACAGACTGGGCACACAATATGCACTAGCAGTCCCCCATTAGTATTGGCTGTTGAGCAAGAAGCTATAGATGACATGCTTTAGGCAATTTAAATGGCTATGACACAACAGGGGTGTGTGTGTTAATTGTTTATAGCTGTATTTAAAACAGGTAAAAAGACAGCTGTATTATGTGTATATGAGCAAGAGAGAGACAGAGAGAGCGAGAGAGAGAGAGAGAGAGAGAGAGAGAGAGGTCTGCTATTTAAAATCCTCATTAAATTGGTGGGGTGGTGGCTTGTGGCTCAGAGTGAAAATGGCCATCTGTGTCAGATATCCTTCTCTTTAACACGCCTATTCACTCCCATTATAAAGCAGCTTAACTACAAAAGCTTGAGTAGAATTTGCTTATCATCCTGGTTAGAGGAATCAGTTTTGTCTGTGCTGTGGGCATGCATGTGTATACATGTCTGGATAGACAGGTGCTAGAGTTTAACCCTAACAGCTGAGCACAGTAGGACACTGGTTCAGTTATGTTCATTCTGACCAATCAGTTAAATATATGTGTGGGTATGGATAGTGTTGTTGTTGTTGTTGTTGTTGTTTGTCTCCTTTTAATACATGTGATGGTCCATTATACTTACTGCTCCTGCTCAAATTAGTTTGTGAGAATCCATCAATGTCTGTAATGCCATTACCTGAATATTAAATCAATACCACAACTTAATTAGTCCACCAAGAATTATTAAGGTGTCGTTTTCCAATTTTTAATTGTGTTTCTGGTCATCAGTGTAATGTAATATACAACACTGCAATTATTGTTTTAGCGTTCTTTTCACATTTTATAAATTAGCTCCATTCTCAGTCTCTGTCAGATAGATTGCTCATGAGGCGTACATACAGTACTTTAACAGAGGTTCTGTTGAGGGGAAATGGAAACCTTCTCAGTTTCATTGCAATTGTAAGTCGACTCACATTCAACGGTGAGCACCACAAATTGCAGACTGCATCTTGAATATGGTGATGGTGCAGTAGCATAGTGGTTAACACTGACATGAATAGATGTGAGGGTGAATATCCTAGAGAACAGATTTTACAGTGGGATTGCACCCCTCTCAGGTAAAAGCAAACATTGCAACAGAAACCATGAAGGTGATCTGATGCATCGTGGATAAGGAATGGGAAGTGAGTGATTGAGATGATAACATTATCACGAGATCCTTTGACACTGTTTTTTTTTTTTTTCTCTCTTTCCCTCATGTTTCTCCAGGACACCTTCTCCGGGGTGTGACTCTCTCCCTGGTGGAGCCATGCTGTGACTTTAGGGTCTTTTTTTGGGGGGGGTTGCCACGTCGCATCATGAAAGGCTATACCCCCCACCGCACACGTCACCTTTCTGACTGTGACCCTCCACACTCTCCCTCTCGTCTCGATCCATTGTACCCACCATCAGCTACTTCCACCCTCTCGCATCAACCCTATCTTGTCCCTTCTTCTACTATGGACCACTACAGAGCCCTGGAACCCCATCACTTCTCTAGTACACCTAGTTCAGGTGGTCTTCCTCCAGACTGTTTGATGCCAATCAGCAACCAGATGTCCACTGATAGCACCTTCCCACGTATCCATTACAACTCCCATTTTGAGCAGGATGATTTCTCACCTCCAGGGGGAGACAACATTGGGGGCATCAGCACAGGAACAATGGGAACGTCGATGTCCATTGGCATGGGAATGAACATGGGGACACTCGGAAGAACAGCCATGATCACCAGTGGATCTGCTACCATATCAGGTCAGGACAAGGTCATCAATCTCAGACTAAATGTCTGTGCATGTATAATTATGGAATACAGTGGTACCTCACCTTACGAAATCAATCCGTTCCAGAGCTTTTTTCGTAACCTGGATTTTTCGTAAATTGAACCGCATTTTACATGTAAAACGCGTGATTTGTTCCAAGGCTCCCAATACTACCCCCTAAATCCTTTAAAAATTATAAAAGCATAGCTTTTAAAGACCTCCTTCTGCTTCAATATCATATCGATGGTAGACGGGTTTGGCCATAGTCCTTTGTGATATCACTCGAGCCCGTTTCTTCTTCTCACGTGTGTGTGTGTGTGTGTGTGTGTGTGCACGTTGACCATGTCTTCTTAGCAGAGTTATAATCTTACAAATGTTTATGGAAAGTTAAAAGCCCGAGTCAAGAAATAAAGCATAAACAACAGTAAATCTGTCCTGTAGACGAAAAGCATCATGGTGGATTCAGCTCTATAATAGGCAACGGGAGGTAGATACGTCCTTCCTCCTAGGCAACAGGATCCCTGTCCAAGATGGCATCAGGTGGACCTGTCCAAGATTGCACTCGAGTGAAGGCGACATAAAGAACAGCTCAGTTGTTAGCCAATGTGAGGCCAGCGGGGTGGGATGTTTGAACGTCTTTGATGGGCGAGCAGCTCGTGCATTGTTTGAATGGCGCGTTTTAATTTTTAAGATGGCGCTTTCGTAACGTGAACTTTTTTCGTATCCTGAGACAAAAATTTTAGGAAAATGTTTTTCGTAACCTGCATTTTTCGTTTAGTGAGACTTTCGTAAGGTAAGGTACTACTGTATCTTTTATAAAGATGTAATATAGGCATTGACACTATTTATTTAAAGTATTTTTGTCAGGCAAAAATGTCTGTTAATTAATTTGAACTCATCAGATTTTCTTTTCATTAAGATTGGGTTACTATAAGAGTTGAGCATTTCTCTACAGGGTTCTTCTCTTTTTTTTTTTTACATGTAAAATTGATATAAACAATACAATAAAATAACCTGTTAAAATTTATTTAATTATAAGATTAAAGGCCAGGTACCAATATTAACCAGTTTGAGTATCAGTTGAACATTGTATGTATATGTATTCCAAAAATCTCGTTTTCATACTTTAGCTCTGAAAATTAGTGTCTCTCAATGCTATAATAATCTTTCATGCATGGGGCAAATCTTTTAGAAAAATCTACTTGGACAAGCATTAAACCTTCTTTCTTTTTGCATCCAGGTGCAGGGAAGATGAACCGGCTACCAGTGAATCTTATAGATCAGTTTGATAAGCAGTTGCCAGGACAGAGAGATGGCTTCAGCACCTTACAATTTCACCGTAGCACAGCTGTGGAAACAACAAAACAACAGCAGCAGCGCACAGATAGCCCAGGAAAGATCCGTTACCTGGTCCATTCTGTGCAGAAACTCTTCGCCAAGTCACAGTCATTAGAAAGCTCGGCCATGAAGGGCAACGTAAATGGGCGTTCAGGAAGCAGTGGCAACGAAGATAAACACCATCGGCGCAGCAAAAGCAAAGACCGGGCCAAGAGTGAGGGCACAGCAAAACGCCGCCCACGCTCTAACATGTCTGGCTACTGGAGCTCCGATGACCTGGACAGTGACATCATTAACTACAGAAGCCCTGTGGCAATGATGACTCTGGGTCGTCAGAGCTCTGCATCAGGTTCATTGCTAGAAGGCCAAGCGAATTCAAAGTACGTAATGCAAGGCTACAACACCATTAGCGAGCATACACTGAAAGCCTCAAAGAGTAACAATGACCTGAAGCACCAGGGCCTACTTGCACTCCCAGGTCCTGGGGGAGGAGGAGGAGGCGGAGGAGGAGGACGTGGAGGAAGAATGGCAGTTGTGGAAGGGAATTATGGAAAGAGTGGGTCATGGTCCACGCTCACACTGGGTCCCAATAGGCAGATGTGCCAGAAGGGCTCAGCCACACTGGATCGTTCACTGCTCAAGTCCAAGTCATGCCAGCAGGAGCTTGCCTGCCATTATCTCCAGGTGCGAGGCAGGGTGAGTCTTGAGGTATACTGCTTTGGGCAGCTTGGGAATTTTACCCAGACAAAGACATCCAGAGGTGTTTCACTGATTATATATCTGACAGAACCTTCACTGAGACCATCACTGCTAACTTATAGTATGTCACATACAAGACATAACCTCAAATAAGCTATTTTAATTTTGAGAAAAGAGGCTATAGAATAGGTATGGATGTTGCATGTAAGCGATATTTGTTAACAACAAATCATTCAAAGAACTTCTAGCACATAGGCAAAATGGCTTCCACACACCAACATGAGACAATATCTGCATGAATACCTCTAACCGAAGCATAATCTCCAACATATAAATTGTTGATTTTACTAGCAGTATTTATGCCCATCGTGTTCAACTCTGACCTGCCTATAGATGCCCTCTACAGGAGAGTGGAGCGGGACTCTTGGTCGAGGCGAGATCCCATGCAGGCGGATGCGTAGTGGCAGCTACGTAAAGGCCATGGGTGATCTAGAGGACAGTGATGACTCGGACAACAGTTTGAAACCCTCACCAAAGACTGCTGCACGTAGACAGAGCTACTTACGTGCCACGCAGCAGTCTCTTAGTGACCAATTCCCTTCCAGAAGGTAAGTGGGCATCCTGCCATTGACATAAATACACCTGCTCTCTCTCTCTCTCTCGCTCTCTCTCTGTCTCGCTCACTCACTCACACACACACACACACACACACACACACACACACACACACACACAAGCTGTGCTCACTCACATGATAGATTTAGCACAGCTAGCCTTTCGTCTTTTTATACTTCAGATCTCACTAAACAGAAGAGCTGCATGTAAGAAATGTGCTGTGTATAGAAATATTACACCCTTTTTGTTGCCGTCAATGAAAGACCCAGTTTTCAAAGTACATTAAAATAAAGAAATATGAATGCTGTGTGGAGGAACACGCTGACACCCAAGTGGAAGAAAAAGTAGCTATTCATAAAACCCACATTTTTCTCGCATTCCTGATCACCTGACTTCTTTTTTGTAGAAAAAAAACACAGTGTGTTTATTTTTGGAGTGAAATCCCAGCTCTGCCTATATATGTAACATCAATACCAGAAAAACAGCACAATCCGAAAATAGCAGAAAAATAATACTGACTGAGAGCACCAACAGCCCCCTGCACCTCTCCAGTATTTTTTTTTTTTTTTTTTTGTGAGAGACTCTTGAACTCACTGGGGAGATATTGATCTCCTGAATATGCAGCTGTAGGGTTCCTGTAATGCTGGGATCAGACTGCATTAATTCAGCCTGATTTTGTCATGATTTTGTCAGAACCAACAAATTATTACCCAACTATGATCATCAAGATAAAGTAGCATGGATATGAGATTTCTTTTTTCTTCTCACGCCTAGTTTGAGAGCATCTATGAGGAGATACTTGACATTCCTCCTGTATCCATGACGAACAATTTCTTGACCCTCCTCCCTAACAACATGCATGGACACGAACAATGAATGGTCAAACTTGTCGTGCAGGCCGTGTCCAGACCAAGTCTGGCGTATGGCATCCTTGACTGTAGAAACTTAATGAACTGCTTTCTGTTTTCCTGCTGACATTCGTACAATTAAACCAATTTTTCTTGCGTCCCTTTTTCTTCTTGCTGTATCAAAGCTACGAATGATCTTTTGAAGGCAGCTTTATTATATCTTTATTTCTGTTCCTGTAAGCAGAACACACCCAAAACCTGACCCCATTTTTTAAGTCCGGCCTCCTCCTTTTTCTCTTAGTATACCTCCTTGTCCAACCTATCCTATCGAACCCAGTTTAAATCCCTTTACATGTTTGGATGATGTCCCTTCACCTCTGCTACACCATACCTTCCTCCTCATCAGTAACCTTTGTTACCTTCTAGCTTTCCTCACTTTTAAATACCCTCTCTCCCAGCCGTCCGCTGGACTACTCGATGCTCCAGGGGGATCTGGAGGCCTTATGGTCTCCCCTCCACAGCATTGCTACTCTGCAGCAGATTGGACGCTCCGTAAGGTCAGTGCAGTGAAGAGAAGCAGGTCTACTGCAGCTCCTCACACAGCACACCGGGGGGAGCCGCTTTACCATAAACTGCAGTGCTGCTGTTCATCCAGTGACCTGGGTCTACATTCATCTCAGAATATGAGTACGGACTCACAGGGCTACAATAACATTTAAATCATTTTCTTTTGCAAAGCTCCAATATCAGATCATGCCTGAGTGCTCAGTATTCCTACACTGAGATGATTAATGAGTAAGGCTCTGGATTCTACAACTCTTGAGTAGCTTTCTCTATTGCATTGATCCGGAGAGGGGTAGACATGTTAACTGCTCATTTTTTTTTTATGTTGTTGCAATCATAGCTCAGTAGAAAAAAAAAAATGGGGAAAGCTTGTTCAGAGTTTGTGGTCATTGCTCGACCTCACCCTAGATCCCCTTCGAAAAAATATAGGAACTGTCATTTTCACTTTGGCTCGACTTGTCATCTGTGTTTAATGTCTTTTTCATTGTTCCCAATCAAATGTGTGCAAAGCAACTATATTTATTTTGCCAAACTGTCTGCTTTTATCCAAAACAACTAATATATATATATATATATATATATATATATATATATATATATATATATATATATATATATATATATATATATATATTCAGAGCACATGAGAATGAAGGATTTTGATTAAGGAGACAGCTATGGCAGCTAGAAAGCACTGGGACATAAACTCATAACCTTCCAAGCAGTAATGCAGAGTACTAATACACATTTATATGGCACTAAAAATTGAAATAGACATGGATTATATTAATACCTGCCATTCTGTAAGTAAAAATATACTTAAACTTCATCAAAGATGTACTGGTATCAGTACTTTTAGTCAGTGTTATAAAACAGTGGCATCATCAGGACATTGGCCTTTGCATTTTAATTTCTCACTAGCATGAGGTGCTGCACTGTATCTTCAAACTGCAGGACAGAGAAGAAAAAGAGAGGCTGCTAATTCAAAGACTGGTGTTGTTTATTAAAGTAATATCATATGACAGGGAGTGCCGTTCCACTGAACATCAGCAAGGCCGAAGATTACCACAGCCGCAGTGATGATCAGGGCAACATCAAGGCCTTGACTGCGATATTTTGAAACATTACATCAGTTCTATAAACATGAATCTTCTGTGCAATAATTTACTTTAAGGAGACCATAAGGCAATTTTTTGCTCTGCTTGTAGAAGTACATCCAGAGTATGGTACACTCACTTTAGATTCTTTCAGCTAGCTGGCTAGCAAAACTCATTGATTTATAGTAATACGTTTATGTTAACGGTGCGTCTGGTCTATAAAAAAATACCATCCCGTCTTCATCTGTTAAGCTTTTATATTTACAAATATTAAATATATTTTAAAAAGTTATAAGAAAAATGGGTAAAAATGTACAGTGCGTCATTCAGTCATGAACAAATTTTAAATGGTAGCAAATTACTGCAGCATAAGATGAACAAACATTTCAGGTAAAAAGATCCAAAGGGTAGTAACACTTACACTGCTTGATGTTCATTCACATCACACCAACCTGTGATTGGTTATTTTAGCTTTTCCTATAAACGGCACAAACTTATGTTTTATTCCATCTGCTTGTCTGTATCATATTCTAGAGCTTTTTTGCATGACTCACCATTTTCCATTTGCTTTGTTTTGTATTCATAAACACACATTGGGTGAGAAGAGTATCATCAAGAAATGCTTAGCTTTGCATCTTTTATACTTTTCTTCTTTGCATTTCTCAGCTGTCTTCCATCTCTGCGAGAATTTTCTGGGAATCGAAGTGTGGATAATTTGGACTGCATCGGAGGTTCTATAAGCTCATCATTCCCACGCTGGGACGATGACGACTTCAGTCAGGGATGTAGCACACTTGGACGCAACAGCTGCATTAGCCAGGTCAGATGGCATTTGTGTGTTTTGCATGAATATGATAGCCTGTGCATTTTTAGATATAATAATATCTTGAGAAAGTGATCGTGGCGGAGTGTTTAGCATCTCTGCTTCACAGCAAAAAGCACATCCTAGATCCGATACCCAGGCTCGGGCATTTCTCTCTGTGGAGTTTGCATGTTCTCTTCATGCTGGGATGAGTTTCCACTGGGTACCTAGTGGCTCATCAGGCCGGTGCTTATCTCTGGTTTCATAGCATGAAGCTACCAGGAGTTCAACTCCTCCTGGATGGGACGCTAGTCCATCGCAGATTACCTTCCCAGTATATTTTTACTGGTACCCATTTATAGTTCTGGGTGAACAGAGGCACACTTGTGGTTAAGACCTTGCTCAGGGGTCCTAGCACATTGGGGGTCTAAACTGAATGCGAACACACAACCTCCTGATCATGAGCCCAGCACCCTAACCACTATGCCACTGGCCCCACCTGCTGGAGTGGTGTTGACAGGATTCTATTTCTACAAAATGGGGGGGGGGGGGTCTACTTCACTGCATCTACGAGTAGAAACATGTGATGCTATAGTTGCTAGAGTGCGACCACAACTTTATACTGGAGTAAATTTACCTCAGTATTAATATCAGGTCAGTAAAATCCTCCT
>CM045741.1:28790015-28822515 GCA_024760905.1 Plotosus lineatus
TTGTACAGCCAGATAAGATAGTCATCCCTTGAATATCACGGATAATGTAGACCAGACCTGGCCACGATATTCGAAAAAACGCAAAGTAGGAACACACACACACACACACACACACCCCCCATTTCTACAATGTTGTCTCATTTCGATGTTTTCACGCCTATACAATATCAAGAAGTGTATATTAAACGTTACACAGTTATATGCATATGTAAATACTGTAATGTATTAATATTTAAATAGAATTTATATATAAATACTTGAAGTACTGTACTCACCTCTGACAATAGCTCTTCTCCGCGGTGCAGGACGTTCACAAACACTATACAGTAAGATCACAAAATCACAAAAAATCTCGCGGGAATGTGCAAGGCAACAGCGTCACATGTCTAAGCCAATCAGCTTGCGAGATTGAGTTGAGTGGGTGGGAGGCAACAGCATCACGCGTCTAAGCCAATCAGCTTTCGAGATTGAGTTGTGTGGACGGGAGGCAACAGTGTCGCGCGTCTAAGCCAATCAGCTTTCGAGATTGAGTTGAGTGGGCGGTCCCTGCCTGAACTGGGGAGGAGGGGCACTTCAGTTTGTCATTTGGAACCAATAGATGCAGCCTGCCTTGGGTCCCTGCCTTCCTCTTTCTGATATGCGAGTTTCAGTACGAATTTTGAATTTTTTATGAATGTTTTTTTTATTTTATTTTTTATTAAAATACCGCGATGTACCAAGACCTCGATGCCCAAATGTGGCAAGGGATGACTGTACTAACAGTGCGCATTAATTTGTGACTTGTTTATCTGTACCCAAATTTATGCAATTTGCATTTTTTTTTAAATGTGGGCCATTCATTTGTTTATTACTTGTTTGGTCAATTTTTATTATGCAATCCCAAGACAGCAGACAGGGGGGAAAATCAAGAAAAGCTATTTTACTTTTTTCTTTAACAACAAAACAGAACAGGAATACAAGAAAGGGTAGAACATTTTTTCTCCCTTCTTGTATATTTAAAGAAGCCTGAATTAGTGGTTTGATTTAAACATTTAATAATATAATAATTTTAATTCAGTAGTCTGTCCTGAGCTGATGGTGTACATGTGGTACTTTTCATACTCTGTATATTCTGATGAAACTACGGCTTTAAACAGATCAAGAAACATACAAAAAGCAGGTTGCCCTAAAATTCCTTTCATACACCTCCCCTTTCATGTTGCCTCTGAGGGGGGTATTAAAAGTGCATGGATGACCAGGTAGCTTTTGATGCTGCTGGTTTCATCTCAGGATGGAGAATGTCTGCATGTAGAATCAAGTCTCTACTTTCAAAAATGGAAACAAAAATAAGCCCTGTATTGACCAATTCTGTCATGTCGATAGTATTACTACCAATGGTCTTGACGTTTGTACACACACTCAATCTGTAGATCGCTGTATTTGAAACAGCAATTGGTCGGGTGACACTTCCAAAGGACAAGTATGCATGCACAAATGTGCATGATGCCATGAGAGGACGACCAAAGAACCTGTTTGGCACTAAAAAAGGTTCCGGTTTTAAAGTTGTGAAAATTCCACGCTCAGTTTAATGAAAAACAAATGTGAATATTAACATCAGCAGATCCGTGCAATGAGGAATACACCCTGTTATGATCTGTCACATTTCATTACAAAGCTGCCAGGATTTTCTCATGTTCCCTCAAGTTCTCTGACAATCCTCCTGGTTCTCTCAAGTTCCCTGACAATCACTATGATATGCTCTCACACCCAGGAATAGCCGCACAGTACTCAGGGACCCCAGATCTCTGCTATTTAGTGGAATTCCACTATTTTTACTCACATATTTAGCGGAATTCCACTATTTTTACTCGCCAAAGTGATAATTATTTATAATATATGCCCCCTTGACCCCCAGCTGAAATATTTCATTTCCTCTATTTCTGAAACCGTTTCCTCTATTTTTTTTTTCTAAACATTGCTGGGATCCCTGAGTATTCAATATGTTGCATGTCAGAATTTGGTAAAACTGTTGTGCTTTCAATCCTGATTTCTGTCTGTCATGAGGAAAGTGAAATATTTTGTGTCCATCCTGATCATCTGTTCCCAAAGCAAATCCGATCATAAAATCCAGAGTAACAAAAGTAAAGAATGTGATTTGATCAATAGTGCATTTGTTTTGCGTTGTTCTTCCATCCAGCAATTCCTCATATGTCATTCTCCAAACTGTCAAAAATCATTAAGTCTCACAACATTAAATAATCCGTTTAAATGATCCCAATCATCTCCAAAATCGAATGGCGTTTTCTTAATCCAAAGCTCGTAAAAATATAATGAAATTCCACACATGAAACGAACTCCCAAACTCAAAGTTAAGCATAACCTCCTTGGTGGAAATATTGAAGGCAGATCGCACAATTGTTGTTATATTTACTGGACTGGTATTTCTTTCCCGTAATATCTACAACCATAACTACAAATTTATTTAATTCACATGGTATGAAGTTATGTACACTGTTTACCATGCTGAGAAACTAGTAGAATATATGTATATATTTGTATGACTGGTAAATTTCTCAAGATTAGAAATGGATTAAAATATATACGGGTGTTGATTTAGTGTCTGGTTTACTTTTTTATTTATTTATGTTTTTCTAATTTATTGGGCAGGTAGTTTCAGCAATCATCAAAAGGGAAAGATTTACTTTTATTATCTCTTAGTAACTTTCCCAGGTTTTCTGTACATTAGCTGTAACATACCACCTGTCTGTCTGTCTTCCTTTCGGCTTTTTCCCTTTTACTCAGGAGTCGCCACAGCGAATCATCTGATTCGCACATTTGATTTGGCAGAGGTTTTTACGTCGGATGCGCTTCCTGTCACAACCCTTTTTATCAAGGGACAGAAACACGCTGACGACTTTGCAGCTACTCTTTACGAAAGTCAGCAATGGTTCTTTTACATGCCTCACACCATAGACAGTGAGAGACATGGCCCGCCTTTGATAACCCAGTTAGCTGCACTGGGGGGGGACAGTGACAACCTTGTGGAGAGTGGGACTCGAACCCCCAACCTTTGGATCAGAGATCCAGCGCCCTATACCACTAGACCACCACTGCCCCAAGCTGTAACATACCACCTACTCGTCTTAAATCCCAAATCTTGCTGCTCAACTGAGGGACATTAATTGGCATGAGCGGATGACCGGCTTTTTTTAAGAATCTGTAACAATTGGAAGTGGATAAAACTGAGGAAAATCTTATTTATCATTGAATATAATTTATCTGTAATGTGTTCAAGATCATAAATACTTTGTGTGTGTGTGTGTGTGTGTGTGTGTGTGTGTGTGTGTGTGTGTGTGTGTCAGAGATTAGTCCCTGTTTTCCCACCCATCATTTATGCAACAAAATATCTAATCTATCCGGACATTTTCAGAGTTTTTTGTTTTTGGGTTGTTGTTTTTTTGCCGAAGTGACTGTCATTTTCAATCAATGTCTACTTTGTCCCTGTTCGAATAACTTAGAAAATTTCTATTTGACTAATCTGTAAATTAGCATTTAATTA
Organism: Plotosus lineatus; assembly: GCA_024760905.1. Classification (NCBI taxonomy): domain Eukaryota; kingdom Metazoa; phylum Chordata; class Actinopteri; order Siluriformes; family Plotosidae; genus Plotosus; species Plotosus lineatus. The sequence goes on from CM045741.1 coordinate 28,793,554, forward strand.
GCATTCATGTTTATTGCACAGTATTTTTGAGCAGATGGTGTACATAGAGGTTTTTTGTCAGACAATGCTATATTTTGTGGCAAAGATGGGGTGTGAATATGGCAGTGTGCCAGTGTGTTCATGGGCAATGTTAAGAACATATTGAAGGGGGAGAGAGAGAGAGAGAGAGAGAGAGAGTAAAGCATGTACCATAGAGCAGAACTAGGGCTGGGCGAGATGGAAAATGAATACAAGAAATGGATTTTGTGATGGCTGCCCTATTCTTGTGTTTACCAAATTATTACTGTTAGGCACCCTTTTAGCTGACATTCATCATTTAACATTAACAGCATTAAGAGACGCTGACTTAGGGCTAAGTGGCGACTGCTCATATGGCGCTGGAGAAGAGATGATATTCTTGGCTACATAATTGTGTAATGCTTTAATGGCTGTGTGGAGGAAAGATTGAAGGAGAATGCATATGCAGACAGATTGTTATTCACTTTCATTTCACATACATTACAAACCATAAATAATGAAATTTGGTTGATCTAAACAATAATTTAAAATGAATAAAATGCTTTGGTATTCTGGTCTGAGATATTTTTAGAAAGTCATTAATTCATTATAAGTAAATTAATATTTGGGGGGGTGTAGAATATAATATCAGCTGTACTATATATATATATATATATATATATATATATATATATATATATATATATATATATATATACACAGACACTCCCCGATTTACGTTCATCCATTTTACATTTTTTCGCTTTTACGGTTTTTTTTTTTTTGGGGGGGGGTTCCAAAAACAGGTCAAATTTTGAGTTTAGACGTACCTACGTAGTACGCTGATGTAATGACGTAATGACACTTCGTCCATTGTTTACAAATGACAGACTGAATGTGTCCCTCCTTCTTCCCAGTTCATTTATATATATATATATATATATATATATATATATATATACACACACACACACATCAGTTATATAGCGTGTTATCCTTGTGTCTTTTCTGTGATCTTTGTGTTTACGCTGTTTTGAGGACTTTTGTAACCTTAAGCAAATCTGGTTGGTCAGTAGCGTAAGCTACCATGCAGACTCAGTTAAGCAAAGAGAGTTGTATAATGAATGAAAACCCGAAAGAGAACTCTCCGCTTTGCTGGTGATTCACATCAGTGCAGGCTGTGTTCTAAACGAGTTCAACGGCACCCTTGTGCAATTGAAAGACCGGAGAAGTCCGTGTAACCCACAGCAAGTACACTACTTTCGCAAGTACACTACTTTCGGTTTTGAGCGCCTCACATATTGTAAGCGTTGATTGGCTGTTTTAAGCTTCATGTAAAGTAACTCGGTATAAATAAGTGACTTATTTGAAATTAATGTTGATATTATTTGATATATTTGATATTAGTTTACAATGTTATGTTTATAATAATTGATTTAGGGGTGTTTTATGAGCTATGGTAATGGTATTTATGGATGTATAGTACAGTATGAACGTCATACGTCACACGTCATATGTCATATGTCACTGTAACAACTTACGTTCACTTTCAACTTGCGTTCAGCTGTCCGGAACCAATTAAAAACGTAAGTCGGGGAGCGTCTGTATATGCATATACAGAGCAGATATTTTTATTTTTGCCTTGTTAGTTTATGTCTTGTTTGCTCTTTTTGTTGACCATTTGTGATTATCTGTAATCTGGCCAAACTTCTACTCTTTTAAATAGCTGCTGATTTCTTTGGATTGTCACCATCAACACATGGAAGGGTAATCATCTTACCCGTTCCATCGTCACCAGCTGTGATCAAAGAATGCACAATCTGTTTCAGTCAGAGATAGATTTTTATATACAGAACACAAAAATCCGATTCGCATGCAAAGAACTGCTGGAAAGCAAGATGCTGTGAAAAGTATTGAAATTAAACACTTCTGCAATAGAAGTACTATTAATAATAAACTCTGTAAATTCTATTTTTAATGTGACAAACATTTTGTTCAAAAGGTCAGTAGTCTTGAATGCACTGATAATGAAATTGGCTGTAAGTTTTAAATCAGACTCAAGGTTTTTCAAGAGATTTTGATTTTTATTTTTTTGAAAGAAGATCTGTGTTTTTATCTGATACATGGTCTGTTATGATCATGCTGCATTTTTTTACTCTCGATTATTTAATGCTAAACTGCTTATTATTGATCTGGTGCCTATCTCAGCCATCACTGAGTGAAGGCGGTGTACACCCTCAACAGTTTTCCAGACTGCTGGTGGGCAATGCACACACAACCATTTCCATCACATTCACACCTAAGGTCAATTTGGATCAGCCACTCAGCCTAAAGTGAATACCTTTGAACTGTAGGAGGAAACACATGCAAATACATGTAGAACATGTAAACTCTGCACACAAATGCCCAAACATGGGAGTTGAACCCAGGACCTTCTTGCTGTGAGGTGGATGTGCCAACCACTACACGGCTGTTGCACTCCAACTCTTTTTTTTTTTTTTTTTTTTTTAACTGATATGCATTTCTCTGTCACTTTAAACAAATTCATTCATTCTTTCATTTTCTGAACCGTTTAATCCTAATTAGTGTTGCGGGAGGCTGGCGGCCATCTCAGACGAATCTTGGCGAGGGCAGGGTACATCCTGGACGGCTCTGTAGGCCATCACAGGGTCAACACTCACAACCATACATACACGCACGCAGGGGTGATTTGGAACAGCCAATTAACATATTGTGCATGGTTTTGGACTGTGGGAGGAAACCGGAGTACCTGGAGGAAACCCACACAAGCACTGTGAGAACGTGCAAACTCCACACAGAAACACCTGAGCTGGGAATCGACCAGGACCTTCTTGCTGTGAGGTGGACGTGCTAATTGCTATACCACCGTGCCGCTGACACTTTAAACAAATTGTTGGAAATATAATGTTTGAAAATCTAAAATGTTTTTGTACTGACTCAATAATGCAGAACTTGTAAAATAGACATCTATTGTACAGTTTGAAGAAGAAAAAAAAACAGATGCAGCTATAAAGTTCCAGGACCATCAAGCAAATCACGCACAATATGGTTATGCGGAGTGAAAAGTGACTCTTCCAAGCTAATACTCCATGTGACAACACACTGTCAACATCAGTGGTGGAGACCCTTGAAAGGCTTAAGCAAGCCATTGACAATGATGCACTCAGCCCGACGAGTCATCTTCTCACTTCAAGAAGGGAAAAATTGTCATCCTAAAGCAACATCCGATCCCTGTTGAAGTGCAAATGCCACTCAAGTCGCCTTGCCTGGCTCATTTCTTTCTTGACATAGTAATGTTAAAGTGTTTCAAGAGTCTCTTTCACTGATTGTAGGTATGCATGTTTCAGTGCTACAAAAATATCCAGGTTTGAATGCTTACAGTGTGTTGTCACGTGATGTAATGTCTTACAAGAGTTGCTTCTCATTTCTGCTCCATATACATCACCGTGTCACACTCCATTTGATGGCTAAAGGAACAGTCCGTGAATTTTCATAATTGTTCTTTTTATTTCAGCATCAATTATTGTGTGTCTGAACAGAAATGTGTAGCCTTTTAAACTGTTTGCCTGGAGACATTTCAGACACCAAATATAAAAAGGATGGTAATCATTTAAGCCTTTAAAGCCCAAATTATTTTTTGCAGTTAATAAAAAATTATCACTGTTTTTTCCTAATCAAAAAGGACTAAGAAAATACCCCAAACACATTTCTTTCAACAAAATTATAATAACACTTATAATAACAATAACATAATAACATAATCATAACACTCACAAATTTGTGAACAACACAATCCTGTGCACTCAAGGTTGTCTCACAGCGGATTGAGGCACGTGGGACCTAGCTGTGTTGCATCAGGCGACACCACAACAAGTATAGAACACTTGAGCAGCACTAAGTACAATGCGTCGAGTAGTTATTAGCATTTTTTGAAAGAGGACCATATGGTCCTGCTGGCATTTAAGGGTTAATCATTATAATCGGAATCATAGAAATACAGTGTAGACCCTTGTAACTATAGGGTTACTCTTATTCGTTTACACACATTCACGCTTGGGGTGATATAACTAGGGCAGGCTACCTGAGTGCATTATTGTGGCAGAGATGGGAGGAACCTGGAGAACCTTTAGAAAACGTGGAGTATATATGGAAACATGAAATGCAGTACACTAAGAGGGTGATCACACTAGAGGTGCAATAGAAAGTGATTGATGCAAATTGATTTTTTCTTTTTTTTTTTAATTTTTAAATTTGTTTTCTCCAAATTTTGAAATTTCATATCAAGGTGTTCCACAGGCCAGTGAATATTTTGCAGCTCAAATACGTTTGCATATTGCGTGAAAGCTTATTTTAATTTTAATTTTAATTGTAATCAACTGATTTGCAAATAATTTGCAATTGGTTTGCAGATCTTTTAGTGAAAAATTCACATGTTGTTTGCTTTTTGTTCTCAAACCATTCACTTTTATTTGCATGTTATTACCATAAACAAAATATGCATAAAATATGAATGATGACTGAATGCATGGAATATGGCAGATGCCAACAAGTCTCAACTTTCCACATGGAAGTCTCCAACTTGTAGCATTTCCCTGCAAACGAAAAATGTTTAATTTTTGAGCAAAAACGACAACCTTGTGACCTTCTCATGCTTCGTGTGGACTGTTTGAGAAGAGATCGAAACTACTCCACATCAGAGCATCATTTTTAACAATTGCAGTAATTTCAAACATGTTTGAATTTTATTATTTGCAATGAGCTCACGAATGGCCAAATTGCGGTGCTGCTAATGTCATGCGATAAATTGAAGAATGTAAAGTGATAGCTGCGAATTGCCATTTGCGTCAGTTACTTTTCTGTCACGCCTCAGGCTCAGATTTAACATGAATGAATACATGAATTAATTTTAATATCATAAAATATATTTTTTAAAGGATGGAATAACAGTACTGTACTATATATTCAGCAGTGGTCACACACTAGGATACTTTACTGTGGTTCTTTTAAAGCAGCTTTTGATGCACCTAGATTTTAATAGCACTTATAGTTAATGTATGGTTCAGTCTGTCTTGTGTCTTGGCGTCAGAGAGCCAAAGCCAAGTTTAGCTTGTCTGATAATAATGATCGGGTCTCCATCTGCTTAATTGCATAACATGGAATAAAAGATCTGGCAACATGTACAGTCAAATCAGTTCTTATATCACAAATTGGAAAACTTGTTATTTCAAAAAAAAAAAAAAAGGTCAGCTGTCTCGAATTACTTTGTAATTGGTTGCATCTAAGTCTGGTTTTCTGTTTACTGCTCAAGCTTTAAAATGGCTGAATCCTCACGGCACTTCAGGAAGCATGTATTATTTAGACTTGCATTGCAGACTTACATTCTAGGATGTTCCACGGCAACACACTGCAGTCACTCTTGAGTTGCTGTGCAGTAAATAACACTTTCCTCTCGATCTTCTATATCAATAAATATGCGAGAGGTTCTTAGCCTTTTGTGAAATGGTTGGAGTTGATTGGCGTGTATTAGATGTGGAGGCTTAAAAAAAATATATATATATATATATATATATATATATATATATATATATATATATATATATATATATATATATATAAATAAAACTCTGCTTCCGTTCTATCTTTGGCCACCTAGACACCTAAGACGTTTCAAGACGTGCTGCTTTCCGTCAGGTTTATTAAAGACGCCAGATTTAGTATGTTGCTGGGGTTTTTTTTTTGGAGAGTTATTTCGCGGATGTGATATTGAGCAGGGCCTGGCGTGTCATACAGTCACTATGCAGACAGTCACTATCTCATCGCTCCTTCTTTTCTTTCTTTCCTTTCAGACAGACATTGCGTTCAATTACATCACGGTCACACTCATTACTGTCGTGATGAATCATATCTTCCCAGAGACTGTACGTGGTTTTATGCATGCGTTTATGCTTATATCTGAATGTGTAGGCAAGTCACTATACAACAGTTACCCTTTTTTTTTTTTTTTTTTTTATTGAGGTGAAGTGAAGTGCAGTTCAGTGACATAAGTATTATTTAAATGTTCTGTGGTTGAGATTCGAGGAAAGGATGAGAAGGGTTCAGTTTGAGCCGAGTTTGAAGGAACAGAGATTATACAGTAGAATCAGCCGAGTTTATACTGTTCAAGCTACTCATAAAATTTTGACTGTAGTTTTATTACTATTTACTATTATTATTATTTACTGTGATCTTGTCGTGGCTGCTCAAGAGATTCTACTTTTGTCTCGCAGGCGATTTTTGGCTTCTTAAGTAGATTCATTACAATCGATTGTGACATCAGCATGCTTTGCTAAAACGAGCAAATTATTTATGTCTCTGTGTGTCTGTGTCTCATCTCTTTCCGGGGACCAAATATGTGGTGACATTTGGCTGCTCTCCATGAGGATTTGTGTTTGTTTGTTTTCTTCATTCAGATTTAAAAACACAAAGATTTTCATTGCTTACTGAGGTTAAAATCAGGGTGAGATGTTCATAGCATTCCGTATCAGGAGGAAAACAAACAAGTACCCTGTGAGGGAGCAGCGTTGCATCTTCTTCTTCTTTTCCTTTCGGCTTTTCCCTTCAGGGGTCGCCACAGCGAATCATCTGCCTCCATCTCACCCTATCCTTTGCATCTTCTTCTCTTACACCAACGACCTTCATGTCCTCCTTTACCACATCCATGAATCGTCTCTTTGGTCTTCCTCTAGGCCTTTTGCCTGGTAGTTCCAGCCTCAGCATCCTATTACCAATATACTCACTATCCCTCCTCTGTACATGTCCAAACCATCTCAATCTAGCCTCTCTGACTTTGTCTCCAAAACGTCTTACATGTGCTGTCCCTCTGACGTACTCATTCCTAATCCTATCCATCCTCGTTACTCCCAAAGAGAACCTCAACATTTTCATCTCTGCTACCTCCAACTCTGCCTCCTGTCTTTTCCCCAGGGCCACTGTTTCTAACCCATACAGCATCGTTGGCCTCAACACCCTTTTGTACACTTTTCCTTTCATTTTTGCCGATACCCTCCTATCACACATCACACCGGACACTTTTCTCCAACCATTCCAACCTGCCTGCACACGCTTCTTGACCTCTTTTCCACACTCGCCATTGCTCTGGATTGTTGAGCCTAAGTACTTAAAATCCTCCACCTTTCTTATCTCTGCTCCCTGTAATCTCACCGTTCCTCTTTGGTCCTTGGCATTCATGCACATGTACTCTGTCTTACTGAGGCTAATCTTCATTCCCCTCCTTTCCAGGGCATACCTCCACCTCTCTAGATTTTCCTGCACTTGTTCTCTGCTCTCACTACAGATTACAATGTCATCTGCAAACATCATAGTCCATGGGGAATCTTGCCTAACCTCGCCTGTCAGCCTGTCCATCACCATAGCGAACAAGAAGGGGCTGAGAGCTGACCCTTGATGCAGTCCCACCTCCACCTTGAACTCTTCTGTCACACCGACAGCACACCTCACCACTGTCTTACATCTCTCATACATGTCCTGCACCACTCTAACATACTTCTCTGCCACTCCAGACTTCCTCATGCAATACCACAGTTCTTCTCTCGGCACCCTGTCATATGCTTTCTCCAGATCCACAAAGGCACAATGCAGCTCCGCCTGACCTTCTCTGTACTTCTCCATTAACATCCTCAAGGCAAACACTGCATCTGTGGTGCTCTTTCTGGGCATGAAACCAAACTGTTGTTCACAAATGCTGACTTCTGCCCTTAGTCTAGCTTCCACTATTCTTTCCCATAACTTCATCGTATGGCTCATCAACTTTATCCCTCTGTAGTTGCCACAACTCTGCACGCCTCCCTTGTTCTTAAAAATGGGCACCAGCACACTTCTCCTCCATTCCTCTGGCATCCTCTCACTCTCTAAGACCTTGTTAAATGTTCTTGTCAGAAAATCTACTGCTACCTCTCCTAGACACTTCCATACCTCCACCGGTATGTCATCAGGACCAACTGCCTTTCCATTCTTCATCCTCTTCAATGCCCTCCTCACTTCACCCTTACTAATCTTTGCTACTTCCTGGTCCTCAACAGTCACCTCTTCTACTCTTTTTCTCTCTCATTTTCCTCATTCATCAGCTCTTCAAAGTACTCTTTCCATCTTCCCAGCACACTTCTGTCATCAGTCAATACATTTCCCTCTCTGTCCTTTATCAATCTAACTTGCTGCACGTCCTTCCCATCTCTATTTCTCTGCTGTGCCAACCTCTATAAATCATTTTCTCCTCCTTACTTTCCAGCCGAGCATACAAGTCATCAAACGCACTCTGTTTGGCCTTTGACACTGCTACCTTTGCCTTACGCTGTGTCTCCCTGTACTCCTGTTTACTCTCTTCGGTTTTGTCAATGTCCCACTTCTTCTTAGCTAATCTCTTCCTTTGTACACACTCCTGCACTTCCTCATTCCACCACCAAGTCTCCTTATCTACTTTCCTTCCAGATGACACACCAAATATTCTCCTACCTGTCTCCCTGATCACATTCGCTGTAGTTGTCCAGTCATCTGGAAGCACTTCCTGACCACCCAAAGCCTGTTTCAACTCCTCCTTGAAGACAGCCCGACACTCTTCCTTTTTCAACTTCCACCACTTTGTCTTCTGCTCTGCCTTTGCCTTCTTCACCTTCCTCACCATCAGCATCATCCTGCACACCACCATCCTATGCTGTTTGGCAACACTCTCACCCGCTACTACTTTGCAGTCACTGACTTCCTTTAAATTACATCGCCTGCACAAGATGTAGTCTACCTGTGTGCTCCTACCTCCACTTTTATAAGTCACCCTATGCTCCTCTCTCTTCTGGAAGAAAGTATTCACCACAGCCATTTCCATCCTTTTGCAAAATCTACCAACATCTGTCCTTCATGCTCCTGTCCTGGATACCAAACCTACCCATCACTTCCTCGTCCCCTCTGTTTCCTGCACCAACATGTCCATTGAAGTCTGCCCCAATGACCACTCTTTCACCTCTGGGGTACTCTGCATCACTTCATCTAACTCCCTCCAGAATCTCTCCTTCTCTTCTCGCTCACATCCTGTCTGTGGGGCATCAGCACTAACAACATTGACCATCACACCTTTAATTTCTAACTTGAGACTCATCACTCTGTCTGACACTCTTTTCACTTCTAGAACATTCCTGGCAAACTCCTCCTTCAAGATGACTCCGACTCCATTTCTCTTCCCATCCACACCGTGATAAAACAGCTTAAACCCTGCTCCTATGCTTCTAGCCTTGCGACCTTTCCACCTGGTCTCCTGAACACACAGTATGTCCACCTTCCTCCTCTGCATCATGTCAGCCAGCTCTCTACCTTTTCCTGTCATAGTTCCAATATTCAAAGTCCCTACTTTCAGTCCTAGACTCATGCCTTTCCTCTTCTCTCTCTGGCAACGGACACGCCTCCCGCCTCTCCTTCTTCGACGTCTTCGACCAACAGTAGTCCAATTTCCATCAGCACCCTGTTGGTTGACGGCACTGATGGCGGTCGTTGTTAACCCGGGCCTCGACCGATCCGGTATGTCATTCTTTCTTGTGATTCGCATAGTTTATTTGGCATTTGTTTTACGCCGGATGCCCTTCCTGACGCAACCCTCTGCATTTATCCGGGCTTGGGACCGGCGTGAGGGAGAGACACTGGTTTGTGCCCCCCCCTCACGGCTGCATTAGGGAGCAGCGTTGCATGGGAAGGTGAATTTATTTTTTTTTATTTGCACTCAGTGTTATAAAGATGGGTGTGACCACGATCACAATCTAGATAAAACACTCTTTTAAGCAGAATAAATGAGTAACACACAAGTCAAGTGAGCAAGGCAGCTAGAATTAACATGCGAGTGTGTGTGAGAGAGCGAGAGAGAGAAAGGAAGCTCAAGTGTTAAGTTATAAACACAGCGTTACATATTAACTGAATGACTGCCAAATTCTTGTGAGCTGTCTCGTCTCTGAGACTATTATCAATAAAGCTCTCAACATATTTTACAGTGTGTGTCTGTGTGTGTCAGAGAGAGAATGTGTGCTATGCATGTGTACACGTATTACACGGCCGCTCCTGAGTAACAGCGTGTTAATCGTACTCGGATCTGATTTCAGTTCGTCTTTGGTAATTGAGCGGTAATAAAACTTGTGCTAACTCTGCCTAGCTTTGAATCTGTAAACTGATAGCTTAGAAGTTTGTGGTTTGTACATGAACTGTATTTAACACACCCAGCAGCATCCATAAAGCACAAGAACATCGAGAGACCGCCATCTTTTAAATTCTGTCATAAGGCTGTTCTGCAGTGGAATGAAAGTTACTTGTTGTTTAGCTAATTTAAAACATTACTTGTGAAATAATTTTGGTTATAAGATGTGTAGGAGCAGAGAGCGGCTGAGGAGTGTTTGAGGCGGGCACTGATGAGTCTCGATCAGCATATATGTGAGGCACTCCACCGAATGTAGGTGCTCGTCGCAAGTGACGTATAGTGCTTGTGAGACAAAGCGCGGCTTATTCGGACTTCCGATCTTTCGAGTGAGCAAGTGCGCGTTGAATACTTGTTTAGTCCTCAACCTTCACTTGCTCACTTGAAAAATCGGACGTCCGAATAAGCTGCACTTTGTCTCACAAGCACCATACGTCACTTGCGACAAGCGCCTACATTTGGTGGCGTGCCTCACATATTTGACCCATCACAGCCTGGTTTGGTTAATTACTCCAAAACTAGCAACATATCGTCTGCTAGAAAATTTGGTGTCATTTTTAAAGTTCAGAGTATCGGCTACAAAATGGTACCAAGAACTATTTTTGAGTTCGCGTGTAACAAAAACCAAAAAAAAAATTATAATTTCTGATATATCTACTTTGTTGTGATGGGTAATGTTCAGATGTGTGAGGTTCAGGAATTCAGTTCACCAGTTCATTTTCTGTAACCGCTTAATCCTTATTAGGGTCTCGGGGAGGCTGGCGCCCATCCCAGCCAACTTCGGGCGAGGGCAGAGTACACCCTGAACAGCTTGCCAGGCCATCGCAGGGCGGAAACACGCTGACTGCTTTACAGCCTACTCTTGTCGAAAGTCAGCAATGGTTCTTTTACATGCCTCACACCATAGACAGTGAGAGACATGGCCGGCCTTTGATAACCCAGTTAGCTGCACTTTGGGGGACAGGACAACCTTGTGGAGAGTGGGACTCGAACCCCCAACCTTTGAATCAGCGATCCGGCGTCTTATACCACTAGCCCACCACTGCCTACAGGTTCAGGAATTGATTTTGCGAATTCGGCATAAAAATGCCAGTTTTCTTTTTTTTAATTGGTAATTTTCGTCAGTTTAATTCCAGAATTGATGAGTTTTTTTTAAATCTCTGTGCCGTCATTTTGTTTAGTATCTCATTAGTATGTCATATAGTTTAGTACTTCAGTATTTTATATCATCAAAGTTTGACGCTGTGGTTTTTTCCACTCAAAGCAAAAATAGAAAATATGTCAACAGTTTCCTTTTTGTTTCCTCACCGACTCCTGCTTCTGAGGTCACGTGATGTGAGTCTCAGAGCTGACCTGACAATGAACACTGTCTCGAGTCACACCCAGGCATGCAAACCTTCTCAGCATTTCATTTGATTGATTCAAGAATTTTGGACAGGAACCAGCTTGTCACATATCTGTCCTAATGAAGATTGTGAGAATGTTTGTTTTTTGTTTTTATAAGGAATTATTTTAAAAGTTTCTCATCATCGCTGTCTCTTTAATTGATGTATAAAACAGCCAGAACCAGTCAAGCTGTAGTATCATGGTTGCTTTAGTGTAAGCTGATCTTCTGTTCATCATAACAAACTTTGGTGATGCCATTGACATGAAAAGAGCTGCATTTGAAAAAGGTAACAGGATATTCGAATTGTTTGCTCCACACCTATAGTCTTCTGGAAGGGAGTGTTCGGGTAGGGCACTGCCTCAAGCATTTTATTCTCTTCCAGCAAAGTCAGGGATTTATGTGTAAGTAATAGGACTCTCCACGTGTGCGCTTGACACAGCATATGCTGACTCTGCAAAGAATAAAGGAAGGGAACCGTCTACTTGTCAAGTACAGCCAAACTGCAAAAGTGTTGGGCGTCAATATAGTCAGATATCACAGGTAGGTAAGGGATAAAACATGACTAGACATGGTACGGTATATTAACCCCACCCCATTTTATACTACAGCAATTTGTAAATTGTTACAATATTTATTAATTGAAGAATGACATGTCATACCATTTAAAAAGTTTGTGGTGCATTTCATGTTGTGGACTCCCATGAATCAAGTTAGTTTCTTTGAGCACATTGTAGACGCTGGAAATCACCATCACCATATTATTTATATTACTTATTCATGAAAAGTCAGTAGATCAGAAGCTATAGAAATAGGTTATGTCTGCAGGTATGACGTATTAGTGCAATGACTTTAGGAAATGACATAGAATAAGTAAATTAAATGTATTGGTTACTATGAGCAATGTCTAGGTTTCTCCTGAATGGAACATTAACAAGTTGCGTGACTGTCAACCCAGAGATCACCAGTTCAAATCCACATTGATGCCACAGCCATCCATGACCGGGAGTTCTTGAGAGCTCTCACAGGACTGAAGGGTGGCATACGCTCATTTCCCTGTCACTCACAGCAATCATCAGCCAATCATGGGCATCTCGGAGGTCATTTGTAGAGGGGGAGATGGGTCGCATTTTCCCTCCAAGTGTGTTGGGCTGCCTACAAGTACATATGTGCAGCAGTTGAAAAAGGAGCAAGTGGCAGCACCGCATGTCACAGACGGGGTATGCGTGCTCTTCCTGGTTGGTGGCAGTCATGTGACTAGGAAGGTAATACTTGACAGGGTCGGAAATAGATTCGAAAATTAGGGAACAAAATCGGGGGGTGTTGTGTGTGTATATATAGCTGCTCTTGATTTTTTTTTTATGAGTGCCCAAAGTCACAGCAGTCACGTTTGTGAATTTATCTATATTGGGTTTGTGAAGGATCAATAGTTTTTTTTTTATATATTATATAACTTTATAAGATTCATTTTCTGAACCGCTTAATCCTAATTAGGGTCATGGGGAGGCAAGCGCCCATCTCACCTAACACTGGCCAAGGGCAGAGTGCACCCTGGACGACTCGCCAGGTCATTTCAGGGCAGAAACATGCTAATGCATGTGCACCTACTCTTGACGAAAGTCAGCAATGGTTCTTTTACATGAACCTCTCGCAATAGACAGCGAGAGGTATGGCCGGCCTTTGAGTTAGCTGCACTGGGGGGTACAGTGAGAACCGGGCTTGAACCCCCAACCTTGGGATCAGTGATCCAACATCTTTTACCACCAGGCCATCACTCCCCCAATAAACTTGGTGAAGTTTATTATACAGACGCTCCCCGACTTATGTTCATCCGTTTTACGTTTTTTTCGATTTTACGGGTTTTTTTGTTTGTTTGTTTGTTTTAAAAAAGGCAAATTTCAAGTTTAGACGTACCTACGTAGTACGCTGATGCAATGACGTAATGACACTGCGTCCATTGTTTACAAACAACAGACTGAACGTGCCCCTCCTTCTTCCGAGTTCAGTTTTTATTTTATTTTATATATATATATATATATATATATATATATATATATATATATATATCAGTTATATAGCGATACCCTAGTGTTACCCTTGTGTTAAGGCGTCGTCTCTGTGATCTTTGTGTTTACACTATTTTGCGGACTTTTGTAACCCTAAACAAATATGGTTGGTCAGAAGTGTAAGCCTGCTAGCATGGGTGCAAGTCTCATACACAGAGATTAATTAACTATCTGCTCGGAATGGCGCAATCTACCATGCATACTCAGTTAAGCAAAGAGAGCTATATAATGAATGAAAACCCAAATCCAAAAAGGAAAGAGAACTCTCTGCTCTGCTGGTGATTCACATTAGTGCAGGCTGAGTACCAAACGAGTTTAACGGCACCCTTGCTCACTTGACAGACTGGAAGTCCGTATAACCCGCGCTTTGTGTCAAGCACAGCAAGTACACTATTTTCGGTTTTTAGTTTCGGTTTACAAGCAAAAAGAGTCCATCATAGAGAATGTTAAAGGTTATATTTGATACTGTATTTGATATTTGATGAGTGAATTTGATTAAAATTTATCTATTTGAAATTATTTTTGCTTGAATTTAATTTATTTGAAATAATGTTGATATTATTTGATATATTTGATATTATTTACAATGTTATGTTTATGATAATTGATTTAGGGGTGTTTTATGAGATACAGTAATGGTATTTATGGATGTATAGTACAGTATGAGCGTCATACGTCACTGTAACAACGTCCGGCCGTCTGGAACCAATTAAAAACGTAAGTCGGGGAGCGTCTGTATTAGGCTTATACATAATACTTTTACTTTCTTTCCATTTATGACAAAATGATCCTGCCAGTAGAAGCATATGAACCCCTGTGGACTATTTTTATCTTTTCCAATTAATAAACCAAAACATCTCACAGCTTGTCATGTTGTAGAGAAAGCAGTAAGCATACTCCACTCTCCTGAAGACTGTACAGTGGTGGAAAATTTATTGACCACACAAAGCACTGACGTTCAAGATTCATTACATAAATGTTAAATAAATGTCTCAGAAGAGAAAAATTCAAATCAGTGGTGCCAAAGCAACTAGTAAGGAATAGTTAGTGTGCCAAAGGTGAGGTGGATGTTGCTCCACAAGACAGAACATTGTTTAGACCATTCAAATTAGTGACATCAACATTAAGTGAATAATAGTTTTAGTATATACTAAATAGAAAAAACGGTACAAAACAGATTAAATTATATATGTTTTTTTTTGTTGTTGTTTTTTTTTCATTTCAAGATTTGGTTGGAGCTCTTTGCGGAACAAGTTGACCCCAGACTAGGTTAAACGTTAACTCTGCCTGGCCAGCTTTTCATTCTAGAATTATTCCAGAAATCATTGTGGTTGTGTGGGTGTCCTCTGGATACTCCGGTTTCCGCCCACAGTCGAAAAACATGCACAGTAGGCTAACTGGCTGTTTCAGATCACCCCTAGAGTGAGTGTGAATGGTTGCGTGAATGCTGGCCCCTCTAATGGCCTGCCGAGCTATCCAGGGTGTACTTTATCCTCTTATAGAGTTGGTTGAGATGGGTGCCAGCGTCCCTGCAACCCTAATTAGGGTTTAAGCAGTTCAGAAAATGAATGAATGTACCAATCAGATCTTCTCCCCCCCAGGTTAAAATTGTTTAAATGATCATTCAATCAATCCATGGTCTTTATCCAAAACATAATGGGAGTTATTTTTGAAAACCAGACTGCTCTGACATCAAGAGCAAGAATCAATTCCAAGTTAATTATGCTTTCAGTGAGGAATTATATGAAATAATTCTGGATTATGTTTAGTATTATTTTTGAGGAGTCTGGAAGTGCAGTCTTGTTTTTCAGTTCAGGTGTGTCCTCCTTGTTGAAAGCTAGTTAAAGGGAAACTCTGACTCAGTCATCAAGGCTTAAATTCATGTATCGTCTTACACAACCCATTAAGAAGCTATTACAAAGCCGCGGAAGGCTATCCAACATAGTCTGAAGCCTAGTCACTCCACAACAGCAGTGGTATCATTCCTCATATGACATGAGTCATGAAGCTGTAAGCGGTCTCCAGGCAGGGTAGTAGTAGCCAGCAGTGTTGACTAAGCTGACTCAGATGTACGCCATGTTTCTTCTCAGACTGGAATTCCCCATTTATGTACATAGTGATCACCAGCTGAATGCAGTTGGCCCTCTACTTATGAAATTAATCCGTTCCAGTGCCTTTATCGTAGCCTGGAGTTTTCGTAAGTAGAGGTGCATTTTACATGTAAAACGGTGACTCGTTCCAAGGCTCCCAAGACTACCCCATAAACCCTTTAAAAATTATAAAAGTACACCAATTTTGTATGAAATAGGTGTTAAAAGTAAAAGAAAAGTATTTACCTTTTTTTAATTCTCTCGAACCACCCATGCGATGCTTTAAAGTCCGGGGGTTGCTGGTCTGAAGAACCCTCACCCCCACCCTCCTAAACGGGTCCTCAAATATGGTGGTTGCTTTTTCCGAAATAATCGCCTCCATCACTGTATCTCCGCTTTTAATGCCTCCTTCTGCTTCAATATCGTCTCGATTGTAGGGGGGGTTTCGGCCAGACTCCTTTGCAATTTCACTCAACCGCATCCCACTTTCGTATGTTTTTATTAGCTCCTGCTTCACTTTGATTGATAACGGGGCCCGCATCTTCTTTTCAGTGTCACTGGGAATCACTTTCTTGAGGTCCATGATAGATAAGTGAATTTCTCCATTGTGAGATTAATAAAGCTGTATCTTATCTTATCTTATAACGAAATATAACGCTGCAATGATCACTCTCAAAAAAACTCACGAGCCAACAGTCCTTTTCATCTCTCCTTCACGCGTATGACAAACAGGAAGTATGGGTACAGGAAGTATGGGTACAGTTCAGCTCCCTCCTGGCCAATGGGAGGCCAGCGGGGCGGGATGTTGGTCGACAGCTAATGAGAGCGCAACTCGCGCATTGCTTGAATTTTTGAATGGCACGTCTGGCACTTTTCGTAAGCAGAGGTTTCGTATACAGCGGGTGAAAATTTAGGAAAATGTTTTTCGTAACCTGGATTTTTCGTATTCAGAGGTTTTCGTAAGTAGAGGGCCGACTGTATAGCATTCATTCATTCATTTTCTAAACCGCTTAATCCTAATTAGGGTTGCGGGCAGGCTAGCGCCTGTCTCACCCGACTCTGGGCGAGGGAAGAGTACACCCTGGACAGCTGTCCAGGTCATCGCAGGGCAGAACTACGCTAACAGCTATGCAGCTACTCCTGACAAAGGTCAGCAAAGGTTCTTTTACAGCCTTAGACCTTAGACAGTGAGCGACATGGCCAGCCTTTGATAACCCAGTTAGCTGCACTGGGGGCCAGCCAAATATATTCAGATTAAAATAAAAATGAGGGGGACAGAATTTAAAGTGAAGAACATTTGTACTAACATGCTCAGAATGATTTGGGCTTGATAGGATAGTACTGTAATGTGTTTCTGGCAAGCTGGGCATGATGGATTAGAATGCACAGCAAGTTCTTTCTGGTGATCCTGAGCATGATCAGATAGCAGTGTGTTTTAGTTAATGGCAGTTAAAGATTAAAAAATATATATTGGATGGACTTTTTTTCAAGCATCACCCATCTTTTTTTTTTTTTTTTTTTTTTGTAGATCATTCAGCTTGATGTTCTACAATGGCATGCATTCTGAGAGGCTTTTCTGCTCACCACAGATGCAAAAAGTAAATGCTTGTTTGATTTAGCATTTCAACTTGATCCAGTGTAACCATTCTACTCTGACCTCTTGCGTCAACTTTCCATCTACATTGGATGCATTTGTTTTTTACGCCATCCTATAAAACCTCTGTTTGTGTATAAAAATCGCAGGAGATCAGCAGCTTCTGAAATGAGCAAACCAGCCCATCTGGTACCAAGCACGTCATGCTCAAAGTCACTGGGATGATATTTTTCCCTGTTCTGATGTTCTAATTTGCATGGTTTTGCACCTTGCTTTCTGACGTGTAATGATTGTCTGGGGGGATAGCTGCAAGAATCAGCAGGTGGAAAGAGGTTCCTGTTAAACATTGGCCTGAGAGTATATAAACTCGTGAGCTTGTTTGCATACTGCATGACAGAATTAAATTCAGCTCGACAGAGTTCAAGGCAATCCTGTCCAGTTATCTTTTGAGTAGCTAGTGAACCCCTCCCCCATTTTTCTCCATAATTTTAGTTGTATCCAGTTGCCACCCATCAAGTATTTCCTTCCCTATCAGACAACCACCACCAACCAGGAAGGTGCACATGAAAGCATGTACACGTCCCCTCCGTGACATGCAATGCTAGCCACCCGCCTCGTTTCAAACTGCCGCGCATGCATATTTGGGGGCAATCTAACACACTCTATCTATCCGCCCCTCATACGAATGAGCTCACAGACACCCGTGATTGACTGGCAATCGCTGGGAGTGACAGGAAAGTGAGTGTATGCCATCCCTCCCTTCCGTGAGAGCTCAGCCAATTAGTTCACGTGGACTCCCGGTCACTGATAGCTGTGGCATTAATGCGGATTCAAAATTGCGAAGTCACTCACCTTGTCGATGCTCCACTCGGAAGCTTAGTGAGTGAAGTTATTTTAATCTACCAAGGTTCATGTGTTTGGTTCTGGTGACCGTTTGTGTAACTGCCTTGACTTGACTTGAAATACACACACACCAGCAACACTTAGCATTGGGTCAAATGTAACAGTGTTTTTTTTTTTTTTCTTGCCTGATTACTTTAATCTCTCTCACGTGTTTGCACAAGACTTTAAATACGTGCTATTGG
Source organism: Plotosus lineatus (assembly GCA_024760905.1). NCBI lineage: Eukaryota > Metazoa > Chordata > Actinopteri > Siluriformes > Plotosidae > Plotosus > Plotosus lineatus. The sequence goes on from CM045741.1 coordinate 28,812,013, forward strand.
ACAAAACAGGAACAGAACTTCTTTCATGTCTTTGTCCCACTGAGTCGTCTGTCTGCATGTTTCCTGTCAGCTTTTATACTGTAAATATCATTTGGGATTTGAGTCTAACATAACATGTTCACTCATGATGAGCTTTACACACAAACTACATAAACTAACCTCACCCAAGGTCTGAAAGCGCAGTCTCAGCTCTAGGCCATCAAGTACAGTATAGTATAAAGAGAACGAAATATATGGTTGTATGAACAAAAACACAGCATGTGGGAGGATTTCTGGGAGCCTCCCTGTTACTCTTTCACCAGTTGCTAGCTGGTTGTCTTTAGGCACCGCCCGTATTCCCCAAAATGGGTTTTTGAGACGGACACACAGGCTTAGAAAACGTGCAGACTCCACTTCACACAGTGTCATAAATCCCCCAACTCCACCCAAACACACATTCACATATGCACTCGCCCACCTACTGAGAGACAGGGCTGGAATAACAAGCGTAGTGTTGGAAACAAGGGAGTAGGGCAATGTATTTGCGTCACAGCACAGTGTACAGTAAACACTGGAAACCTACACACATGCCGTGAGGTATGGAAGTGGTTTCATATGAAGGACAAAAACAAGCTTTGGTAAGTGAAACTCTCAGTCAGTTCGTTAAAGCACGTTCGCGGAAGATTTTGGCCTGCCGGAAGTGGAGGAACACATTCAGAATCATTCGGAATGACACGGAAGATGAGGGAATTACTGAGGAACGTTTGAGGATGACAACGTTTTTGCTTCCACAAGTCTGGCGCGCTCCAGTGAAATAGGGGTATTAAGATAATCTTGTTGGTGCTGAGATCTATACACTTTCAGTCCATGCGGCAGGGCATAATTATTCCCTTATGAATATGTTGAATCAGCAGTGGAGCAGCACTTCATAACAGATTGCATGTCTGCTTACCTATTGGTTGGTGCTGAACACGGCGCTTTCATTTTTTTTCCCACTTTTTGTTTACCTTTAAACCAGCAGCAGCAGTTCTTTAATCAGTGCACCTAAACATCCATTTTAAGATCTGAACTTTATCTACTGGGTCAATGAAATCAGTTGTGTAGAAATAAATATGTACACACACACACACACACACACTCTCATTTGCTCATTGGTGCCTATCTCAGCCAACCCTGAACAGCTTGCCAGACTATACACACACAACACACACACAATCATGCACACTCGCAACTAGATAAACTGGGACAGCCAGTTAGCCTAATGTACATGCATTCGGACTGTGGGAGGAAACTGGAGTACCTGGAGGAAACCGATGCAAGCACGGGGAGAACTCCACATAGAAACGTCCAAGTCGAAGAATCGAACCCAGGAACATTTTTCCACGAGCCAGATATATGTGTATATAATATCAATAAATACATATTCAATGCTATAAATGCTTATAACAATTAAATATTAAAAAAATAACATAAGACGTAAATAAAATATAAATACATATACATACAAATGGTATTGCATGAGAGGAAGACGACACACATACATACACGCAAGGGCGCACGCGTGCAGATATGTTCTGATGTTCTTTTGTTTTCATAGTCTTATTTACATATGCAATGCTTATAATACCAATTAAACATCAAAAAAGAATGCAGAAGATGTAAATAAAATATAAATACACACACATACAGACGCGCACACGCACGCAGATGCGCGTGCACACAAAGATGCCACAATGCAAGTAGTTTTGATGGGAGGTTTTGGGTTGTTTTTGTTTTGTGTTTGTTTAGGGTTTTTTTGCATAATTGGCCTTGTTTTTGTGGCATTTTCCTTAACCTTTTTCACCTTTTCTTCCTTAAATAAATAAATATTCATCGAATTAAAAAATAAGGAAATTATTTATTTTCAATACCAGGATGCACTGAAGCCGCATGAATTGAAGCGTGAAGTAGCGAGGGATCCCTGTGTGTGTGTGTGTGTGTGTGTGTGTGTGTGTATATAATATAAAATATGGGGCAGTGGTGGTTTAGTGGTATAGGGCGCTGGATCGCTGATCCTAAGGTTGGGGGTTCGAGTCCCCACAAGGTTGTCACTGTCCCCCCAATGCAGCTAACTAGGTGATCAAAGGCAGGCCATGTCTTTCACTGTCTATGGTGAGCGCTTCATGTAAAAGAACCATTGCTGACTTTCTTAAAGAGTAGCTGCAAAGCCATCAGCGTGTCTCTGTCCCTTGCTAAAAAGGTTGTGTGAGGAAGGGCATCCGACGTAAAAACCTATGCCAACTCCAACGTGCAAATCATTCGCTGTGGTGACCCCTGAAGAAGGGAAAAAGCCGAAAGGAAATCTCTCTCTCTCTCTCTCTCTCATCTCATATATATGTATGTATATAGAAGCGCACACTGGTGTAATGAGTAGAAAAATTGGAGCCAGTCCTGTCTTCCTGTATTAACTTCATTTCCTGGCTTTTTACCCACGTAAATTCTATTAGAAATGCTTTGGGGCATGGGCTTGAATGAATCCTTTTATTATAGAAATGCCATGGCCTCTCTCTCTCTCTCTCTCTCTCTCTCTCTCTCTCTCTCTCTCTCTCACACACACACACACACACACACACACACACACACTGCAGGAGATAAATGTTAACCGTTATTTATCTGTGTTCATTGTTTCCTGCTCTGTAGAAATCACATTATAGCTAATTGCATATCCTGTATAGAAACCTATAGAACTATGGCAGCAGTTACTCAGAAACACATCAAGATAAAATAGTGTTCATAAGTGCAGATGTTCAAACACTTCATTGAACAGCGCACACAAAAAAAATCCTGCATTAACTCTGCTTGTTTGGTTGTGGGAATGATAGTAATGGTGTCTCCTCTCTTCTACTCTTCTGTACAGTCTCAACATGTATAACCACGTGTAAAAAGATAGCCCCGCCCACTGTCCCTCCCCGCAATTCCACCTCCAAGCCCTTTATCTCAGTGACAGTGCAGAGCAGCACGGAATCAGCACAGGACGGTTACCTGGACAACCACGAGCACAAGAGCCAAACCAACGGCAGCTCATCAGACAGCAGCCTGACGAAAGGGTCTCGTAATCACCCCTCTGTGCTTGGAGCACGCGACCCACAGGTTCCGGCAGCTGTGGTGCTTTCACCTGACTCATCTCGTGAGGTGCAGAATGAAGTGAATGAGCAGGTGAAGGTAGGAGGAGCACCAGACGAGCCCAGGATAGATCCTGTACCCCGTCGCAAACTTTCTTCTATTGGAATACAGGTGGGTTGCAGGCAGGACTTTTATCCCTGTGAACCTCTTAAACTATGTTGACAGTTTGAAGTGAGAGTTGGAAGCTTGCAGCCTACATTACATCAGATAGTTTGCAAAAAAAAAAAAAAAAAAAGTAAAGGCTTTCTGTATGTTGTGAACGCCACGGTATGAATCTAAACCTAATGCCTCTAAACCCTGTACTCTGTGCTGAAATAACAGGTAGACAGCATCCAGGAAATTCAGAACAGAGTTGAAACGCCGCCACCATTGGCCAAATTCCAGTCCATTGGAGTGCAGGTGGAGGACGGCTGGACGTGAGTATTTCCTGTCTTGCACTTGTGTCCTTTCCACTTCCTGCAATACAGTAACATTATATTATATTGATATCTTTTAAATAGAACAAAAGAGCTGTTGTGTTGTGTGAGAATATTTTACGCAGTGTGCTCATAAATATGCGAGCCTGTGAGCTGCATGGACAATCCAGGGGTTCTCGAACTTTACTTTCAAAGATAGATAACTAACCATGTCTGTCATATATACAGGGATCCCTCACTTTCCGCGGTTAATTGGGACAGAGGGATCCACCCCCCCCATCCCCCACCCCGACTGCCATATACGTACATGTATATGAGTATATAATAGCAATAAATACATATTCAACCCTATAAATGCCTATAATAAACAATTAAACATTCAAAAATAATGCATAAGATGTAAATAAAATATAAATACACACAGACAGATGCACACCTCACATAAAAATGTAAGTAGTTTTGATGGGAGGTTTTGGGTTGTTTTTTGTTTTGTGTTCGTTTAGCAGCTGTTGGGGTTTTTTTGCTTAATTGGCCTTGTTTTGTGTCATTTTCCTTAACTTTTCCCCTATGCTTCCTTAATTTCTTTATTTTTTAATTCGATTAATTTTTTTTTTTTTTTAAACTACGATGCACTGATGTTGTCCTTTTGGCTTCATCAAGTCGGGACCTCCAGCTCTCATTGGAGCGATTCGCAGTTGAGTGCAAAGCAGCCAGGATGAAGATCAGTACCACCAAGTCCAAGGCCATGGTTCTCAGTCGGACAAGGGTGGAATGCACCCTCCGGGTCGGAAATGAGGTTCTGCCCGACGTGGAGGAGTTTAAGTCACAAGTGAGGGTGGGATGGAGTGGAAGATTGACAGCCAGATCGCTGCAGCCTCTGCTGTGAAACGGAGCCTGTATCGGTCCATTGTGGTGAAGGAGGAGCTGAACCGCAAGGCGAAGCTCTCAATTTACTAGTCGATCTATGTTCCAACCCTCACCTATGGTCACTGGACCTCTTTGCTTAGTTTGCTCCCCTGCGACCCAACCCTGGACTTAGTGGAAGAAGATGAGATGAGACGATGCACTGAAGCCGCACGAATTGAAGCGCAAAGTAGCGAGGGATCTCTCTATCTGTGTGTGTGTGTGTGTGTGTGTGTGTGTGTGTGTGTATGTGTGTGTGTATATGTATATATGTGTGTGTATATGTGTGTATATGTGTGTATATGTGTGTATGTGTGTATATGTGTGTATATGTGTATATGTGTGTATATATGTGTATATGTGTGTGTGTGTGTGTGTGTGTGTGTGTATGTGTGTGTATGTGTGTGTATGTGTGTATATGTGTGTATATGTGTGTGTATGTGTGTGTGTGTGTGTGTGTGTGTGTGTGTGTGTGTGTATGTGTGTGTGTGTGTGTATGTGTGTGTGTATGTGTGTGTGTGTGCATGAGAGAGAGTGAGTGAGTGGTATAGTGGTTAGCAAGTCTGCGTCATGGCAAGAAGGACATGGGTTTGAGTCCCAGGCTCAGACGTTTCTATCTAGAGCTTGCATGTTCTCTCCATACTTCTGTGGGTTTCGTCCGGTTTCCTTTCATAGTCTAAAGAAAGCTAATTGGCTGTTACCAATTGCCACTAGATCAGGTTGTGTGTGCGTGTGAGCGTGCGTGCGTGCATACGTGCGTGTGTGCATGTGTGTGCATGTGTGTGCATGTGTGTGCATGTGTGTGCATGTGTGTGCATGTGTGTGTGTGTGTGTGTGTGTGTGTGTGTGTGTGTGTGTGTGTGTGTGTGTGTTGGCCCTGCCATTGTCTGGCAAGCTATTCATGGTGTGCGTATCGGCTAAGATAGGTTCCAGCTTCTCCGCAACCTTTAAAGTATTCAGTGGTTTGGCAAACACTTTTTTGAGTCTGTGTGGCAGACTCTTTTTATTTCCTGCCAAATGTAGCTCTCCAAGTTTGGTGTTTTTAGGCTGGTATTCAGAGCTGTGTTTACTGTTTAGTACATAGGCTTTTGCTTATCTCTCTTTTAGATAAGACCGTGTCCAAGGACAGGCCTTGGAATTGTTTATCACAGCTTTTTGGCTACAACAGGACATTTCAATGGGTGTTGATTGTGTGAATGATGAATTGATCTTCTTTTATTGGTGAACATGATAATTATTTCTAAATGCATTCTTAGTTCAATGCAATGTCTACCGTCTATTTTTGTTTTCTTCTAAACCTAGACTCAGCCGCTCCAGTAGTATGGCATCGAAGCAGGAAATCGACTCAGACACACCAGAGCTCTCTCTTAATTCTGCCACTAGTGTTACATCCAACAATAGTTCCAGGCCTACTGAGAAAAAAGTGATGGTTAACAGTGCTAGCCAAGCCGTGGACTTCCACGCTCAAATATCTCTCGACAACGGCAGCCATGATGATGACGTTGTGACAACCAGCGGTCCCTCCCGCCAGCTCCTGACTAATCGCTCTAGAACAAGAAGCAGCTCTTCTTCATTTTCAGAGAGTTTAGACCCCGCCCTTGACCCTTCCTCCCTTCCTCCGCCTGACCCCTGGTTAGAGAGCGGCAACGGGACTGGGAACGGAGCCCCCTCACACACGTTGTCAGGTGGCATGTCGGCATGTCGGAGAGATGGGCATTGGTTCCTTAAACTGCTGGAGGCAGAGACCGCACGAATGGAGGGATGGTGTAAACAAATGGATAAGGAGACTACAGAGCACCAGCTCTCTGAGGAAGGTAAGAGAGAAATGAAGTGCATGCATGTTTCACTGTGCAGCCGCCAACTGCAAAGCTGTGACTTGATATGTGAAATCATATTCTGTACATTATCTACAGTTCCTTCAATTATTATATTTTCCCAACCAAAATTTGCCATATTATTACATGGTGTGGGACCTTGGCATAACTACTTTCGTCGGCATTTAAACCACAGCACCACCTGGTGGTTTGTTTCTCACATAGCTCATGTTAGAACCACGAAACAAGAGTTTTTAAAACAAGAGAAAAACTGGTGGAGTGGCACATTCACTGACCTGTTGTGTATTTGTTATGATGTTATTACCATGTCATTACACATGCTTTGTGTGACCTGAAGACAAAGTTGAACATTTAATTCTCCAATTCGATCCCTCACTAAATCTATTTGGAAGTTCCCGTATATGGGACTGTAATTACTATTGTAATATTACTTTAATTTAGTACAATTTCCATAAACTTTCAAGTGTCTACTGATAATAACATGAAAAGTATATAGCTCATGTGAAAGGTCATGGCTTAGTGTGACCGTGCACTAAATCCTGGACCGCAGGCAGACACACACACACACACACAAAAACACAAGCTCACTTTCTTGCAGAATGAATAGCCAAAGGTAGTTATAAGATAAATCTTTTTCGAACCAACACTATATTTACAATAGTGTTACAGAAGATCCCAAAATCCAGAGACTGTGTTACACATTTCCTCTGTTTACAGATGGAACAGAAAAGGGATTAATATGTGTGTTCACGGCAAGTGGTTTATAAGGTGTGTGTGCTGCACAATGAGAATGTGCTGTTGATTACTGTGGTTTTCTCAATATTCCCTCGGTGTGTGTGTGTGTGTGTGTGTGTGTGTGTGTGTGTGTGTGTGTGTGTGTGTGTGTGTGTGTGTGCGCGCAGTGCTGGGAAAGGTACGCAGTGCAGTGGGCAGTGCTCAGCTCCTCATGTCTCAAAAGTTTCAACAGTTCAGAGGGTTATGTGAACAAAACTTGGTGAGTATCTTTGTTTCTCTTTTTCTGTATGTTCTTTCTCAAACATTTGTACACACACACACACACACACACACACACACACACACACACACACACATGTGCATCATCTTCCACAGACATAATGGTATCATGACATAACACAGATGATAATGGTATCAGCTTATAAATCTGTTGACAAATGTTTCACCCTGCTGATATACACTTAACTGAAGAATGACACTGTCGGGAGAGAAGAGCTGTTTTCTAACGCCCTTCCCTATTAACTCAAGTCAGCTGATTAGAATCAGCAGAACCATGTGACCAAAGTATAGATATTTCTCGACGTGTTGTTGATGTGATCACTTCAAATCAAAGCTACATAAGTACATTTAGGACACAATGTCTTCTTCTTCTTCTTCTTCTTCTACTAGTCATATTTACCAAACAATGGTTGAGAATTAGACAAGCTTATACAGTCAAAAAATAAATAAATAAAACTCATAACTACTTCGGTAACATCCTTATAGAGCACCTAACTCAGAAAATAAACCCTGCCTCACTTATGGTGTGACCACGGTCGAATTGACTCACACAATGTATAATTGTACATGACATTTTTGAACCTGTCTGTAGTTCAGGCCCAAAAATATGCTACATGTGTAAACTATGATCATTAATAAACTACTGTATGAACTTGATACTTGTTTCATGTTTTGCTGTAATTTGATAAGAATTTGCCCTTTACCTTCATGTGCTTGGTCGAGCTGTCATGTAACGGAGGGACGGCATACGCTCCCTGTCACTCACAGCGATCTCCAGCCAATCATGGGGGTCTGTGAGCTTATTCGTACTCGGGGACGGATAGCGCTTTCCTTCAAAGTGTGTTAGACTGTTCCCTAATGCGCATTTTGTAAAGAGATGGGTGGATGCTTTCGTCCCTCTCTAGTCGATGGTGGTCGTATGATAAGGAAGGCAATACCTGATGGGTAGGAATCGGATACAACTAAATTAGGGAGAAAATAGGGAAAAATCCAAAAAAAAAAAAAAAATGCTGGTTTTCTTTCTATCCATTGTGGGTCAAGGGGTCAACATTGAGTAAGAGGCAGGATACACCCTAGACCACAGATGTCAAACTTGAGGCCCATGGGTCACACATCCAACCCACTAGTTCTTTTCATGTGTCACGGGAGAACTTTTAAAAAAATATTATGCATGTCATGCATACACATATCAACCATTACCGTGAAATGTAATTCGTCATCCTTCCACTAGGTGTCAGAAATTATTTCAAATAAATGGCTCATTGCTGACTTTCGTAAAGAGTAGCTGCAAAGCCGTCAGTGTGTTTCTGCCTCTTGCTAAAGGGTTGTGTCAGGAGGGGCATCCGACAAAAAACCTATGCCAAATCGAACCTGCGAATCAGATGATTCACTGTGGCGACCCCTGAAAAAGGAAAAAAGCCGGAAGGAAAATGGCTCATCATTCATTATTTAAGAATGATTGATTTTATATTGTCAGAAAAAGGAAAAGAGGACAAATACCTAAAGTAATAATTTTGCCATGCACATTTCATTGATTTATTAGTACCCTAGTGACCTATAAATGTTGCGATGTGGCCCTGGGGGGGATGAGTTTAACACCCCTTCCCTAGACAAATTATCAGTCTACTGCAGGACTAACACAGAGAGATAACACAGCTATTCACACTTGCATTCACAGCTCTCAGTCAGTCAGACTAGATAGTTGACCTAATCCATATCTTTAGAATGTGTGAGGAAACCAAAGCAGCCAGAGGAAACCACACAATTAGGTGATGAACATGTAAACTCCACACAGAAAGTCCCTGGTTGACCTCCAGGTTTGATCACAGAACCTGCTTGCTTAGAATGGACAATGATAACCACTGCACCACCGTGCCACCCTTGCGTTGTTCTGCCCGGGTTTATTTCAGCTCACTAAATTCAGTTCATTTCAGTTCACTAAATTTGAATATACGGTAAATATAGCCACAGGCTTAGAAGGATTATGTAAGTAAGAAACCGAACACTTCAGGATGCTACTTAAGGAAGAATCAAAGATGAGGTGGTGTGATGTGCCCCAGTGCAAAGTAGATTTACTCCTTCCACCCTGAAGATGATGATTCTTCTTTTCCTTTCGGCTGCTCTCTTCAGGGGACGCCACAGCGAATCATCTGTCTCCGTCTCACCCGATCCTCCACATCTTCTTCTCTTAGACCAACTACCATCATGTCCTGCTTCACCACATCCATAAATCTCCTCTTTGGTCTTTCTCTATCTAGGCCTTCTGCCTGCCAGTTCTAACCTCAGCATTCCACCCTGAAGATGATTATTTTCCAATAATGGTGTAGCCCAAAGTGCATTCGTCTTAATATACATGGGGAGTTTGGCAGTCATTGTAATATTAATTACCTAAAAAGGCAACGTTTTGTGTTAGCACAAAGCTGTCCGTCCTGAAGACTGATTCCTGAAAGTGTAAAGCTCTGACTGTTCCAAATTACTGACCAGGAAGGTAAATAAACATCTCTGTGACTTGGTTTACAGCCAACACTACATTTAGATTGAAATTTATCACGTTTGGCAGACACCCTTATCAGTGCATCACATTACTATTTCTGTTTTAAACCATGGTGCTTTGGGTAAGATGTTGGACTGCTCATCAGAAGGTCAGGAGTTTAAATCTCAGCTCTGCCAAGTTGCCACTGTTGGGCCCTTGAACAACGCTCTTAACCCTCAACTGTTCTGTTGTATAAACAGGATAAATATAAGTCAGGCTGTGAGGAATCAACAGTGGCAACTTGGCAGTGCTGGGATTTGAACACCTTACCTTCTGACCAGCAAACCAGCGTCTTAACGAAAGCATGGTGGCTTGAAGCAGAGATGTGTAACCAGTGATGTGATGTGCTGAGGTAGGCTGCATGCCAGGTTCAAATGTGTATGGAATTTTCATGGTGCTCCTATTTACTGTCCCCTCTTTAAATTATTCCTCTAAATGGTAGCCTTGTTATACTTAATAGCTTTTATTCCAATAACCACATTAAGCCCCAAGGCCTTCCACAAAGTGCACACTTCTTAAAAACGCACTTGGCTGCTTAAAGTGTGCAAGGGGCAAAAGCTGTGAAAAGCAGAATCGGAACAGTATTGAATATATCACTGTCTGTTGTATTACATCCTGTTTCAATGAGTCACAGCTTCAAATTAGGTCATATTTCACTGTC
>CM045741.1:28827515-28917515 GCA_024760905.1 Plotosus lineatus
TCATATTATGTAGTCATATGTATTCAGTCTTGAGCTGTAATAACACATCAGATTTCAGAGTAAAGCAATCCTACGGTGAACGTTGAAATGACAGCACTGCTGTGTGGTAATTGGGGTTCTGTATCCTGTGAGCTATCCTGACAAAATGAAGGCATTTTATTCTGCATTTCATCATCTACCTTTCAAAGAAACTTCTCATTTATTTTGTTGACCTTGTTATTATTTATCCTCACTGAAGTTACCTGTTTGATTAAAGAAGAATCATTAAATTCTGTTATTTTATACGTATTTGTTAGGTGTCATTTCAGACTTTTTGTTCCCGGTTTATCTGACAACGATGCGGTTTCTGAGAGGTGCTTCGTCAACTTTACCTCTAAATGGTTATTTTTGTACCAGACTAATGTTAGAACAAAGCGGAAATGACACGCCCCCCCCCCCCCCTCCAGTATTGGTTCTTTTCATCCCCACTGTTTTTCAGGCAGTTATTAGTTATTAGTCTAGCACTGTTAGGCTTAAAGCTCGCTGACATTCCTAAGAAGTAATGCATTGAGTTCATTTGGGTCATGGACAACAGGAAGCTGATAACACTTTTGTAACAAAATAGCTTCAGGCTTCCCAACACACAGTGTGATGTGCTTTATTTATTTACATTTTTTTTTTTTTTTTTTTTGTGAATTTGAACGGCTGTAACAAATGAAACTTGATATCCGGACATGCTCAACCAGACCCTTAGCGGAGGAATGAGAATTATTTTATCTGATTCCCTCCATTTAAAACAGGACATCTGTGCAGCATTTTAACTAGCAGAGACCCAACTATTGGCCCACCTGCTTTCTTTAAACCTATCCACAAACACACACACACACACACACACACACACACACACACACACACACACAATATGATGGCATGGTTGAGTGATTGGCCCCCATTGTCCTCAGTGTTGTGTGTTAGCCAGAGCAATGATGACTCCCTTTGCTGTTTGCAGTAGTTGGTGTGAAAGGGATCTCCTCTCTCTCTCTCTCTCTCTCTCTCTCTCTACACAAGCCTTCTCCCCCATTTGGCCTGGGGGGGTGAATTGTTAACGCCTATGGCTTTGTCTGCTGGTGGCCTACAGCTTATCCCTCCACAGGGTTTAAAGGCATGTCTGACAAAATCCCTGCAGAACTACTTCAATCGCCCCCCACTCCAAATTCAGGTGAATTGTTCTTTCAAATCATTCTGGTGAGGTATGCTTATTCAGAGTCTGAGATCTAGTCAATAGAGTTGTGCTGGTGAGGACAGTAATGTTGGAATATAATCAACTGCACTGTAGTTCGTATTGCTTCCTTGGTGTCATCTAATTACGCAATAGCAAAGCCAGCTGCTTTGACTGTAATTCGTAAAAAGAATTTTCACGCCCGGTGGTTATTATGCTTACAGGGAATACAGTCAACATATACGATTATCAGCACTGGAACACTCAAACATTAGCAGTGTCTGCGCTTGTAATCTGAACCATGATCATTTTTATGAACTGGGGTAAAGAGAGAAATGTATACTCTCAGCAAATAAAGTACATTTTCCTGCCTTTAGGAGTACGCTGGCTTCTTACCGGGACATTACCTGCTATTTATATCCTTCACATATACATTTTTGCTGCTTTGGAACCTACATGCACCTTTCTGGTTCCCAAAACCTATTAGATGTCCAATAATTAACCTTAGGGGTACATTATTGTAAACTGTACCTTGGTAGACCGAAATGGACTCTTGCTGAACCCCGATTTCTGACAGTGTAAACAAAAACAGATATGGGGAAAAGTCCAAGACTTTATCCTCGATTCAAGCAATGATGAAGCAGCACAGTTCATGATTACAAGACTTCGAATACATTAGTGTCTCTCACACTGCAACTAGGAAGAGGAAGACAATCTAACAGTAAAGAAAACTGCTGGATGAATGGTTTCTTCAAAAAAGGGAAAACCTGAAGCTCTCATATTTCCATTTTAATGGTGAATCTTGCAGATCCAAGTTCTCCTCGATTTCACTCGCTTTCAATCTGTTCTTTTTAACATCTTTGTGCTGATTAAATTTCTTTGACTTTGTTCATTTAATGTATTCACATTTCCAACTTTGCAGGATTCTGTTCAGTCCTGAACCATATGAAGTAGAAATGGTTCTGTATCTTGCATCTGTTCTTTGTTTTCATGTGCTCTCGTCTGAATGTGTATTTTTACTTTCCAAGTCTCTTTCTTGATCATATATACGCAGGCTTCCCTTAGGACCACAGTCGACCAGTATCCACTCCATGTACTGAGTTTGTTTAAAAACTGGGAAACTGTTTTCTTTCTGTTCTTTGACAGTAGAAAAGCCCCACATGCTTACGTGCAGGACAATTATTTTGGAGACAACTTTCAACTGCGAGACAGTCTAGAAGGGCTTCCGGTTTCAGCCCTGCTCACGCTGCTTAGGTTCTAAAATTCTTTTCAATATACCTCTTAACTATTGGACATGCAGCACAATTTTAGAAGATCACAGCCAACTTGGGTTACGGGAAGCCCGAACAGTGACCCTGGACTGGCCTGGCACCCTGCGATCAGCAGAAAGAGTACAAGTCTACCTGGTTTTCGTCAGCCGAACCTGCAAAACAGAAAAGGAGGGGGGGGGGGGAGGGGGGGTTCAGCTTGCTCTTGATACCTTGCCTTTCTTATGGATATGTTTTATTTTAAATTCATTTGGTTATTCTATAGTGATATATGAGGGGTCAAGGAGAACAACATTCAATGCAAGCATCTGTAGCAAAAAAAAAAAAAAGAAATAATTATTCTAATGATTGATATTTTACCAGACAAGCACATATTTTACTGACTAGGAATTGTTAGATATATTAATGCTATATATGTTTTAGGCTGTGTATGTCAGGGTCTTTTTGTATTAGTAAGAAATACAATAAAATGGACATAAGTTAACCAAAATTGTTATTGTCTGCATCTTCTTTTTGTGAATTAGTCTAATGTTGGACGTTTTTAGGCTATTGTACCCTGATGACACATAATGATAAATTAAAAGGCGTCTCACATTGCTGCAATTCACCCTAATTAGCTTTCAAATATGGCCAGAGGTAGTCAGATGGTGAGTTTGATTATTGTGCTGCTATGGGGCAGTGATGGCCTAGTGGTATAGGGTGCAGGATCGCTGATCCTAAGGTTGGGGGCTCGAGTCCCCACAGGGTTGTCACTGCCCCCCAGTGCACCTAACTGGGTTATCAAAGGCGGGCCATGGAGCTTCATGTAAAAGAAGCATTGCTGACTTTCGTAAAAAGGAGCTGCAAAGCCGTGGGCGTGTTTCTGTCCCTTGCTAAAGGGTTGTGACAGGAAGGGCATCCGATGTAAAAACCTGTGCCAAATCAAATGTGCGAATCAGATGATTCGTTGTGGCGACTCTCAAGACGGAAAAAGCCGAAAAGAAAAGAAAAAAGAAGAAGAGAAGGAAGTCATAACAATCAAACTGTCTGTCTTCCTTTTGGCTTTTTCCCTTTTACTCGGGAGTCACCACAGCAAATCATCTTGATTCGCACATTTGATTTGGCAGAGGTTTTTACGTCGGATGCCCTTCCTGTCACAACCCTTTTTAGCAAGGGACAGAAACACGCTGACGACTTTGCAGCTACTCTTTACAAAAGTCAGCAATGGTTCTTTTACATGAACCTCTCACCATAGACAGTGAGAGACATGGCCCACCTTTGATAACCCAGTTAGCCGCACTGTGGGGCATAGTGACAACCTTGTGGAGAGTGGGACTCGAACCCCCAACCTTTGGATCAGAGATCCAGCGCCCCATACCACTAGACCACCACTGCACCTAAGTCATAACAATCAAACTGACATTGTGATTTAGGGCAGTGGTGGTCTAGTGGTATAAGGCACCGGATCGCTGATCCAAAGGTTGGGGTTCGAGTCCCACTCTCCACAAGGTTGTCACCGTCCCCCCCAGTGCAGCTAACTGGGTTATCAAAGGCCGGCCATGTCTCTCACTGTCTATGGTGTGAGGCATGGAAAAGAACCATTGCTGACTTTCGACAAGAGTAGGCTGCAAAGCCGTCGGCGTGTTTCCGCCCTGCGATGGCTTGGCGAGCTGTCCAGGGTGTACTCTGCCCTCGCCCTGAGTTGGCTGGGATGGGCACCAGCCTCCCCACGACCCTAATTAGGATGAAGCGGTTACAGAAATGAACTGAACTGAACATTGTGATTTATATAGTCATAGCTAGGCACCCTTGCATTTTAAAACTTTTTCTTTGCCTGTACAAGACCAAAAATGGTTTCTTTCATGGCTATTAAATTTATGAACGATCACCATTTTTGTTTGTCATTTTTAGTTATGCTGGTTGGATTGACTTTTGTTATGAATAACGCAGACAAGCAATGCTTTGCTTTCATTCGAACCATACTCGAAGTGCACGAAAGAAGAAAATAATGTCGTTCGAAGTCTTGAGGCAGTATATTACAGGAAAAATAACAACACCATACAACATGAAGGACAAGTCAGAAAAGCGAAAGGGCGACATGATGCTGTCCAAGAAGGCCATAAAGACCAAGAGCAAGTAGAGCCAGAACAATAACACAAGTCAGCACAACACACAACTGTCGTAATATAACAGCCACAGGGATGTGAGTCTGAAACAGGCGGCGCATACAGCAAATACTTTAGGTTTTAACTGCGTAAAGACCTTTTGAGTGGGGGATATTGTCCTCTAACAGTAATAGGTGGGGGTGGGTCCAGCTGAACCACCACTTCGTTCGTGCATGCATGCGGCACATTCCTGCATTTGAAAGAAAAAACAGACGGCAGGGCAGAGTGAGACTTAACCTGCGGCCCCCAGTGGACTTTCGTGGTAATACAAGAAGGCCTACAGTAGTGTTTTGATTGTTAAATAATATCTTAGGATTGTATATAAATAATTCTATCTGATCTGAGTGGTGAGCAACACTCAGACTATTCCAGTACCATTTTTTTTAGTCAAATAATCGGTTTGCTTGCACTTGTGCAAGTCTGTTTACTAGTGCCAATTATTGTGTTACAGTCGTAAATACTCAATCTCATTCTTTTGCTGAACCAGTTAATCCTACTATGGTTTCAGGGAGGCTGGTGCCTATCTCATTTAACAAAGGTGAAGGCAGGCTAAACCTTGAACAGCTCTCCAGACCATCGGTGAAATGACACTAAAAACAAATCAACTATCTTACCACCCCACACCCACACTGACATTTCCCCCAACATCTCCCTTTTCTTCTTCACCTTTGAAGCATCTCACTATCCACAGCTTGAAATATAATGGCTTGTACTAATGGCTTACAAGTTAACATTTGCACACTTTTTCAATTAAATCTGTGGTCGAAAACAGTAAAGATATATTATTATTATTATTATTATTATTATTACTATCAATAAAATACATTGTTTATAAGTTTTGAGCATTTTTTTTCAACATGTGTTGAAACATGTTAAACTTTAAATACAAATTGTATATAGGGGACTATTTTTTACACGTTGCTGTTATGGACTGTACTAAAATTAATAAAGGTCTGGCTTTGCTTCACAGTGCAATTCTGGTAATATTATCAACACAATTTAGAAAAAAAAATTGATAAACAATTGAACACGTTTTGATGCCAAGTTGAAGCTACAAGAGACACATTAATACTAAAGCCGAGTACAGTAGTAAAGCAAAAAAATATTTAATATGTAATATTTATGTAAACATTAAAGGTTATTACAGTATTAAGATAAATATTTTGTCGTGATTGTATGTTAGATGAGGTGTATGAAGTCTGGATTCGCGGTTTCTGATTGGCTGATGGGGTTGAAGGGCGGGACACAGGGCTCTGTCACTGACACACGCTGTGCTGGCGGAGAACGGCATTGCAGGTAAATCGGGACGCGTTTGTCAACACCATTTTCCCCCTGCTTTCATTAACATGTGCGAGAAATGAAGCGCACTCGATAACAGACAGTACGGTTGGGCTTTTGTGTGAGGGAAAAAAAAAGACTAAGAGTTGGCGCAGAAACCCGTTGCCTTGTCCGAAAGAAGCTCCAGTCGTGTCCCCGCTTTGTGGGCAGCACGCTTTTCTTCTCCGAGCAACTTCGCGAGCTGGGGATTTTTTTTCCTCAGTCCCGAAACCCTATCTAACAAAGGATGAAATCTGTCAAAAGAGGTATGAGGATTTTGGCCAAGTTTTCTCATTTTCTTTAGCCTTTCTTTGTAGTTGATGGATGTTTGAAGTTGTAATGAAGGTGGATTTGAAGTGAAATGTGTGTGTGTGTGTTTTATAAGCGTCGCTGTGGCGTGTTTGTTTGAATGTAGACGGTTATAGCTAACTGGCTAAGCTAACTGGCTGCCTCAGAGCTGAGCGTGGTATCCATCTGCTGCTGCTCGTGCTGTCCTAATGAACACTTGGACATGTTTGAGGCTGTGTGTGTAGGCTTTTTATCGTTCCTCGTGTGGAAAAGAAAAGCTTTTTCGGTCAGTTTTAAAATTTTAAACATAAAATCAACATTTTGAGTGCGCGTGTGTTGCTTCTGGACTCTTTTCTGTGAGAGATTATTGTGACGTGTGGTGTTTACACGACATTTTGGAATATAACCGTTAACGCTTAAGTTGTGTAGCTAAGCTAGTTAGCATATTTGAATCTGTGGGGATTTCCAATTTCAGGGTTTGGGGAGATTGGACTCTGTTTATAACGGTAAGAAACTGCCAACATTTGTTGCTTGTTTGGAAAAGTTTGGCGTCTCTGGCGGCCCTCGTGGTTCAAGCGTTTGAAAATCAAGACATTTGCGTCCAGGGACTGTTTGTTGTTTTGTTTTCGCATATTGGCAACATGCTACCATGAATCCGGTTTATGTTGGATTATTATTGATTTATTAGTGAAGATTACACGTTTCGATCCGTGCCTTTTAAGTGTGTGTGTGTGTGTGTGTGTGTGTGTGTGAGGGAGAGAGAGAGACCAAACAAAGCGGTTTGACAGATCAGTGCTGTAACTCAATTCATCTCACTCCGCCATAAACTCAACATTATTTCCAGGTAAATAATTTTTATCGTCGAATTACGGTTGTATTTTTACCAGAAAGAATCAGTGGGTGTTGCGTGCATGTCTGCACGTCAGCTAGGTCAGTTTGGAGTGTTTGTCGTCGCCACAGGCGGCAGTTTCATTTTATTTAGTCACCAGTTGTAGGATAATAAAGTGAGACTGACGCCTGTCTGTAATGATCACATCAGTGGAGCTGTCGTTGGCTTAGCTGGGTGTATGTCCTGGGAAAGGGCTGGTTGTGTCAGCTTTGAAGGGGGTGAAGCAGCACTAAAAAAAAAAAAAAAAAAAAAAAAGTCCCCCTGCTCGAGATGGATAACGCACGCGCGCGCACACACACATTAACACTAAAGCCCCTCAGTACTTGAGATGGATAGTGCGCGCGCACACACACACACACACTCTCCTTTGTTGGGGAGGAACGCAGGAACTGCCACATTTCTGTCTGCTCCTGTTGGCTTCGGGTTTCACTGAGAGAAACCCAGGAGCCACACTCGCACATTTCTGCGCCATTGTTCTCCCACTAAAACCTTTCTTTCACTGCGAGTGTCGAGCATTTCTAAACCATCATAAAACTACACGGGCAAGTCAGTGCCTGGTATTTTTTATCTCCAGAGTGCTAGCTAAAACATGCCCAACACTACAAGTTTAGGTCACTTTATGGAAACCAGCAGTCTAACCAACATGTCAACAATTAACTCGAGTAGTAGTGTGTAAGAGCTTGTTTATCTCCTTTGACATTAAGAATGTTGACCTACAGGCAGTTGAATATGCTAATTTTTACTGAGCTATGGTGGTTCAACACTTAAATAACTTTATTGAAAGTGTTAAGGAGAACAAAAAGCCTTTCAAATGTTTGAAACTTGGCATTGTTGTACTGCCTGGCTAAAAATGTACGTGTGTTTATAAGTGATATATGAAATAAGGCCTTGAACTGTCAGCCTTGTGGATTGCTTTGGTGTTTGGGAAAGTTTGGCAGGGTTGTACATGTTTGTAGTTTGTGTGGTGAATGGAGCAGAGAGGAAGCGTGGGGGGATGAAAGGGAGGAAATTAAAGACTGGATAGATTCACTCCTACAAGTACTGCTCATCTGAAGAGAACTTGCCTTGAGTGAGCTAATTATTATCTCAGCCCTCAGGATGCCTGTTCCAGGCTTTTGTAAGAACCCTTATCTCATCCAATTCTGTACCAAACATTGGGCTAATCTTAAAGTTTTTGTTTTGCTTGCCCCCCCCCCCCCCATTAATAGCCTAAATCAGCCAAGCAGTTTTGCCACACAAAGGAATCCCTATGATCTATAATGAAGCTTTGCTTTATATGATTTATTGTGTTCCTGCTTCTCATTTTTATATATATATTTTTTGTAACATGAATGAAAATCCACTTAAAAAATAAACAAAACTATATTTATGAAACACATGTTCTTTTTTTACTCAAGGGCAGACTTGCAACATACATTTGGTGTAGAATTACAACCAAGTCTTTATTAAAAAAAAAAAAATTTGCCTTTGAATATCATGCAATAAAGTATATGTTGGCCTTATTTTATTAAATTCTTAAGTGGTTAAAGCATTTTCCCAGCAGATGTTTGTAAGTGTCAGCTAGTCTGCATTGGAGATTACTGATTGACTGCACATTTGTGTGACAATGGCCCAGTCCTGAGCAAAATAACTGATTTAGTCCAACACATTTTATTATAGTAGTGTGTCAGAAGCCAGTCAGTTTCTCCCAAAGGCAAATGGGGAAATGAGCAGTATTCATTTTGTTGGCAAAAAAAAAAAAAACACTTCAAAAGCCACTTACTTATAGGGGAAACCCAGTCCTGATGAATTCATCAACATGTGCAGCCATGACTCACCCGGCCTTGTTTCTGACCCTTATTACCTGTAAACTCACTGCACATCAGGTCTGTGTGTGTGTGGGTGGTCCTCTAGTTTTTGGTCACAAAGTACAGTACAGCATAAGGGTAAATGTGGTGCACTGTTCTATGTAATGGCTGCTGGAGTGAAAATGCTGCAGAATCCACCCTGTTGTAGGAATTGTAGTGAGTAGGTTTTCTCGAGCCTTCTCATTTCAGAATGCTGTATGACTTTGGTTCCACTTTGACATTACATTTTTTTATGATACTCTTGAAGTATGGGCTTTCATTTGCCAGTACTGTATGGTGTTTTAGGCCTTTGAATTACCATTATTCTTGAATTTGAATCACCATCAACCTTCCATCCATTGTAATGTAAAGTGGACCTGCTCACAGGGGGCTCAGGGCTTTGTATGTAGATGTTTGGTTAACTGTTTTGTCTTACTTTAACCTGACTCTTATGTGAATTATATTGTGAATGTGTGTGTATGTATGTATGTGTGTGTATTATATATATATATATATATATATATATATATATATATATATATATATATATATATATATAAATGTGTGTGTGCTGCTTTCAAAAATGCAGAAAAATCAAATTACTCTTTCATTTTACCAGCACATCTCCCAAACCTTTTTATACCCCAATTTTTATTTCGGACCATCAATGCCTTCTGTTTCCTTGATCCCTACAGTGTTTGAAGAAGAACACGGTGTAGAAACAGAGTTTGATGCCATGTCAGACAGTGATCCCGGTGAGGATGATGCTTACCCTCTCAATCTTTCTACTGGTGCCCGTGGAGCTTCCGCTAAACGTCGCCGCCGGGGAAACCTGCCTAAAGAGTCTGTTCAGATCCTGAGGAACTGGCTATATGAGCATCGTTTTAATGCCTACCCCTCTGAGCAGGAGAAGCTTAGCCTGTCAGGACAGACTAATCTCTCCATCTCACAGGTGAGATTTGTAATATTTTTGTCAAGAATTAGAGCTTGTATTAGTGTATGTGTGTGTATATACACACACACACACACACACACACACACACACTGGTGTCCCAGGATATGTAATTTCCAGAGCATTCTCCTGTCTTTATAATAACAAGGCTTTGACCAAATCTTACACACCCAGATCTATTTCCAGAAACAACCAATAGACGCAACCTGGTGTGTGAACTCAGCCATGTTCTGTCCTTGATTGTGAGTCAGCAGCAATGGTGTTGTCAGTGTGCAGGAATGCAGGGACTGAGGCCTCTGTATTGTGGCTTTGCATTTTTCCCTCCAAACTCCCATTACAGCCAGCTGTTGGAAAACCTGCAGTTTGTGGTTTGGGCACTAGAGGGTGCACACATGCCCAACGGTTGATTGATGGGCACCAGTGGGCTTTTTGTTGTTGGTTCTGAGCTGTTTAGACAAAAAAAAAAAAAATCTAAACTGTGGTTAACTTTGATTTTAAGGACAGAAATAATCAAATAAGGCAATACATTTTTTTTGGATTGATTAGGAAAGGAGGAGCTGTTCTCATTTCATGGACATTGAGCTGTCATGTAAGATTTCCTCTGCATGAGGATCTGACTTTTTGATTTGTTTTCTTTTGCTTATTCTAATTTGACCTGGGGCAGATACTCTTTGAAGTGTTGAAGGCAAATTATTTGTATGTTTTCCTGCCAGAATATGTTTTGTAATGTATGCTGTTCTTTATATTCTCTGGTTTCTGTAATGTCACAGGGAAACCAAATCTCCATTAGACAAATTAACAAAGGAATGTACTTCTATATGCAATTGAATTATCTTACGTGTCATCTTGGAAATCCCAGTCTACAAATCGAGCATTCATGTTTTTCGAAATAAAGATATCCACATGTATGTGTTCTTGACATTGAATTGAAGGTCATTCTGAAGCTAGAGGGCATATTGGTGTTAATCCATGCATAACCTTTTAATTCTGTCTGTTTCAGATTTGTAACTGGTTCATCAACGCACGACGCCGACTGCTCCCCGACCTGCTAAGAAAGGATGGAAAAGACCCGACTCAGTTTACAATCTCCCGCCGTGCCAGCAAATCAGATAGCCGTTCAGTTGGCTCCGCCTCACCAGATCACTCCACACCTCCACTGGTCCCTGCATCTCGCCCTTCTGTCATTCGCCCTGCCCCCACGTTGGACCTGAGTATGCTGGGCAGCACAGCAACTGCCATCTTAACCGGAGCTGGCTGCTTAGCAGGATCAAGTTTAACAAGCCGAGACTCTGGTGTTCAGATGCTGATGCAGGTGGACACTCGTGGCCTAATCAAGAAAGAAAGTGTGAATGGACCTCGCAGTGTAACTACTATTCCCAGCTCTACTTCCAGCAGCCCGAACCTGGGAATGATGAGTCCTACTGTGGTGCTGTTGAACACACCACCACCTACGCCCCCAGAGCTCTGCCCACATGACTTCAGCGACCTCAAGCTACTTGTAGACACAGCGCTACAGAGAGCAGCAGAGCAGGAGGAGGAGCCTTCAGCAAGAGTACCCTGTTCTGTTCCTCTCCCTATCTCTGCAAATGAAGATGCAAGTAGAAACACAGAGCAGGGAGAAAGCTGCAAAAGCTTGAGCTCCAACAGAAAATATGACTCCGCTCTGAGCCTGCAGGAGAAGGCCATTCCACCCCCCTCTGTGCCTGTATTAAATGCTTCAGCTTCTGCTCTTCCTGCCGGTGAGGTGGGTGGTGGCTTGCCAGTGGTTTCACGTAGAGTTGCTGGAGCAGTAAATTTTCAGCCAAATGGTGTGTGGAGTGTGCTCAGGCCAGCTAGCCCACCCCCAACCAGCGTCAAACATACTTGGAGCTCACAGCACACACTCCACGCTGTCAGAGAAGCAGTCAACTGAGAATATCTACGTGACCCGCGTATGCATTTATGAAGGACAAAAAAAAAAAAAAAACAACAAAAAGGACATTTCCATACAACCGAGACTCGAATGCAACACTCCTCTGCTCTGGGTTTTTGTTCAGCTGAGCTTGTCTATGATTCATCTCAAGGTGTGAGAAAACAGATTGTTACATTGCCGCAATGTGTCCATGTCACCGCTACCATGACAATCTCCACTTGTCACGCATGTGGTCTGATGGTTGCCGGACGACCAGCTCAAAACGGAACATTTCACCTGACGGTTCAGATAACCCGGTTGTAGGATAAACACTACTTTTATTGACACAAGGGACACGTTTTTAAAGCAACAAGCCTTTGAAAACATTAAAAAAAAAAAAAAAAAAAAAAAGACATTTATATTGTTTTCACTACATGACATTTTTTGGGGTCCTCGTTATCATTTCACCGGCGACCACGGACATATGACGAGGCTGTGGGTTTAAAATCCTGAAATGGGTATTTACAGGTTCGCTACAAACACTGAACTTCCACTAACCCAGGCAGAGTTGTGATCGTTCTCAGTGTTTTGTATGTAGTTAATAAACCACACAGATTTATTCGCTTTTCGGACTTCTGTTTAGTTACCCAAGTGGCCTTGCTCAGTTTTTGCCTTGGATATCGATTAAAGTAGGGGTAGGCGATATGGCAAATGCATCATATCACAATATGTGTATGTTTACACCATACACGATGGCTGACGTTCTTTTGAAAGCAGTACACTAGCGACTTAGCACATCTACATTAATCTCCGAAGCCTGTAACGTGATTTGATGGAACACAGTGACTAGATCTTCTCCTTTTTTTTATGCCTGTATGCTCAATTGTCCTGTTTTAGGACCGGATACATAGACTCTAATGTAGCATGGCTAACTCATTTCGTACGCGATTCTCTTGAATGCTCATTTTAAACCAGCATGCTACGTAGAATACGAAGCTGATGGGTTAGATTTCAGTGTGCAGGCATGGACATGGAATTAATCCTGCTGAGTCTTGGAGCGACCCCCACCCCCCATCCCGCCGCCACCGCCTTTTTGTTTTAAATTTTTAGTGTTTATTTTTTTTAAAGGTTGCAAAAATTTTTGACATTCTGCAGCCTTGTTTGATACCTCATTCCAGTGTCCTGAACCCACTGCAAATGGGACCACGACTTCCAAATATTATTTTTCCTTTCTGTGTTTGTGTGGTCATTCAGATATTCTGCACTTTATTTCTAAGTCTCTATGTTGCCAGTACTTCAAATTTTAATAATTTTTTTTTTTTTCTTTTTTCTCAAATTACATTATTTAGCATCCCCGAGCACAGTCACTGTAGAAAGGTCTAAGGCTGGGGGAGGGGTTTTAAAAGGCTGGGGAAATTGATTGTACTGCAGAGAGCATAGCTCAGCCTGATGCTTCCTCTGCAGTGACATAGCATGAGACCGCAGCAGAACCACCACTGACTTCCTAAGAGATGCGCCTTCCCTTCCCAGACAAGCTTTAATTTCTTTTAAGTGAATCCAGTGTGGCGTGTTCATGGCGCTTTAGGGGCACAGTGTGTTATTAGCATTTCATGAATGCTATGATGAATGAATGAATATTTGTTTTTTGTGTGAAGATCAGAGGCAGGCAGATGGTGTACGAGAGGACAGGATTGAGTTATATGTTTCATGAATCAATGTAGAGGAAAGCGCAGAGCATAGAACCCATCAGGTTTTATGTTTCCACTTCACCAGTGGCGCTTTCATGGTCCTGTCAGCTCATGCTACAGTATTGGGTTGTTCTTGGATTAAACTTTGATTTCATGAGCTGAGGAGACTGTGAAACACCTTTCCTGATGCTGGCATGAAAATGGTGTGCAGCTGTGTTCTGTACAGTGAGGAAGTTGGTATTCGAGCAGGGCTACTACGTGCCTACGAATGTGAAAGGTCGCTGTATTAAGGTGCTGGCATTTCTTTTAGCTTACGCTTCTGAGCATTATGAAAGGTCATTTTTATCATGTTCTAGTTCCTCTTTTTTTTTTTTTTTTTTTTTTTTTTTTTTGGATTTTTATTGTAGTTGTTACTTTCTATGTCAAAGTTTCCATGTCAAATAATCTTGTACCATTTACTCTTTATTTTTTAATGTGTTATGTTGTAGCTTTGTGCCTGAATAAGTTGTTGTCACTGTATTCAATGCAATTTCTGCATAGTTTACCTCCAGTGATGCCATGTTTTCTTACCCAACCCTCACCCCAATTGTTTAATGTTCACTAACTTATGTATTTGTGAAAATGCTGAAAATTTTAAAAGATCTGATGTTAAAGCTAACATTTGTTTGTTTTGTTAGGGTTTTTTTTTCAAATCACAATTTTGTTCAACGAAGGTGGCCTCCTGTTTTCAGATTATTTTATTCTTACTTTCTGCATTGCGTTCAGTCTCAGGTTAAGTCAGTCATTCCTCTTTTAGCGTAGATTTTAGCCACTGGAGTGAAACCCCGAGAGTATTAGAAATTTGCTTTAGATCAGTGTTTTTCAAATTTGTATGTTCAGCTTGGGCTTTTCTGCAAATGACAAATTGGTGTAATAATGAGAAGGTAGGTGTTAAACCCGGTGTACCACTACATGAGAAACCACTGTGAGCTTTCCGTTAGTTGCTGGGTTCCTGGAACAACATTGGGTACTGGATGTATACGTATATTTTTCAGAGATGCTCTATTTTTTCATTTCTGTAGACTGACTGATGTTGATATTCTAGATACTGTGTCTATTTAGTAGAGAAGGGGTCTTGTAGATATAAAGCGCATGTCTATGGGGTCTGGTTTCTATGTATATTCAATGTGTAGCGCTCTGTCTCTCTATATATGACCAAATACATTAAGATGGATAAGAATAGTATTTGATTGTTTCTTTCATTTCCTATCAGTGTATGATGTTTTTAAAAGAAGTATGGACTTGGCATTTGTGCCTTACCTGAGAACAAGAGAATCTTCCCAGCTTTTCTAGAGATCTTTGGACTAGTCTGTGCAATATTTGCCTTAAATTTGTGATGTGTCCTCCTTCTTTTTGTACATTTCAGAGAAATAAAGTACAATTTTCATACAAGTGGCTGTGTGTCTACTCCCACCAGCTCTGCTTATTGGATTGTTGGGAGGAGTTGATGATAGGGAAGCTTTTACTGACGAATAAGACTTAAGTAACCTGCCAAACACTTTTTGTAACAAGGAATAAGATTTGATCAAATGAAATGAGGAAAGTAAATGTCTCCCTTAAGTGATGTGCACAGGCAGCTCATTTGGTCCAAACTAAATAAACCATGAATCAGATAGCATTACAATTTTTGAATATTTATCAACAATGTGCCCCCCCCCCCACACACACACACACACACTTCTTGAAGGGGGGGGTTGGGGGAGACTCCTTCCAAAAATACCATATTTTTCGGAACATAAGGCGCACTTTAAAGCCTTTCATCTTTTTTTTTATTTTTGATGTGTGCCTTGTGTAGATGAGGCACATGACTCCATCTCACCGACACCGTCTTGCCATCATTCCGGTAGACTAACCAAAGAACTCCCAACAGGTAGATATTGGTGTCGACGGGTCATAAGTTGGAGGGATCTGGGCATTATGTCCAAATACAGGCATTACTGCTATCGTTGTCAGGTGACTTGCTGAGTAATACATGAGTGGTTTTTCCACCTAATATCTGTCTCTACCCTCAGGACGTTCAGTTGATTTAATCTGTCTTAATTTAATCACGGGGACAAAGCACTGCTAGAGATGTCTCTAAGACCTCTCAGACTTTGGATTAACCTTCTTGAATTTGAAGTTACACTGATAAAGCTCCTTAAGAGTAATGAACACAATACTGTACTAATGTGCTGTCTCTTTAAGGGGGTGTGGCTGAGAGAAGTTTAGGTCACCACCCAGGAAAACTTTTCGTCTCAGTCTCTATTGATCTGACTCCATGCGCGAAGGAATAATAGATCATAAAATATAATATAATAAAAAATAATTGAGGGATCCAGGCTTTATGCCCAACTCGTGCACCTGCTAAACTCCCGACACTGAAGATGAAAAATTTGATGGATTTGTGGAAGAGGAATGAACTGAAAAAGTGAGTTTATTCTTTTATATAGTTACAGCTGAACAATGTTGAGTTATTGTGAATGAGTTGAATCAACTTTGACTTATCTGACTTTTGTTTCGCTTAATGTGCCTTATAGTCTGGTGCGCCTTATGTATAGACAAAGATCGTCCGTTGCCAGTGCGCCCTATAATCTGGTGCACCTTGTGTATGGGCGCCGGCCGGTCGTTGGCATTGCGCCTTATATTCCAGTGTGCCTCATGGTCGGGGGAAATACGGTTCAATACAGCACAAATATCACCGTCATAAACCATCAAGTCCTTATTCTTACTGATCTCCAGATATTTCCTACAGATCTAGCACGGAGAATTTATCCATTTATTCTTTTTCATTACCCTCCTTTATTCTTGTTTCGTTGATGATTGAACAAGTAGTAATGCTGTAGAGAGAAGTTCCATTTTTGTCACTGTTAGGGCTAAACTCTAAAAGCCTTTCCCCAATAAGCATGGTTTTGTTTTGTTTTTAATCATGAAATTAGTACAGTAGGCCCTTGAGATTCTCGGGGGTACGGTTCCGGGCCTTCCTGCGAATCGAGATAATCCGCGAGTTCTGTACCCGGAAGTAAAACCCCATGTATGACGTCACATGCATGAATGAGCAGCTGGCAAAAAAATACTATGTATCTATTACATGCACTAAAATATGCTTCTTAAACACATTCTACAGACAGTCTTACCCATTAATACAGTATTAATGTAGTAAAATGTAGTCATGATTAAGAAAAAAAAATTTGTACTGTGATATTTAGTAATAAAATATGTAAACATTATACAGCATATACTGTTGTAAAGCACTCGTTTTAAAATCTTTTTCAATTATTATTCCAGTACATTACCTCAATTAATTCTGAGAATGTTTGTGCATGAGATTTTATGTTCTGTAGCATGTTTAACAAATGATACCAAAAGGATAAACTTTATTACGCTTCATGTCCTTTTGCATTGAACTTGGAGTGAAGTGTCCAAGATGGCACTGCCTAGAAGGCAACGTCGCAGAGTTCTCAGAGTCTAATTGTTTCTTTGTTCGTTTTAATTTGTTTTATTTGTTTGTTCATGTTTTGGGCGATGCTCGTCTATGATCGGTCGACCCTACGACAGCTATGAGCAGCTTCAGCTTCGGGCAACTAAGCACGCAACAACTTCTATCTTGAGCTGCTATGCTATGCTGTGCTACGCTATCAGTAAGCCCAGGCGGAGTTCTCAGATTCTCCGGCGCTTGGTTAGCACTTCCGGCCATACTGCTTTAAAATGTTCGGTCCCTGCGAAACAAGATGGACGAACTTCACGCTCAGATTGCAACGCAGAGGGATCTACAGGACTGTGTAACATAGCTCGAGGAGAGTACACCCGATAAGGCGATTATACCAGCTGGCTACATGGCCTTCATCCCCTGCAATCCCAAGCGCCGGAGTCGTCGTTCGGCCCCTTCCCGCCTGGGCTTCTTTGTTAGCTGGGATGCGGCTCGCTGCTTACCATAGCATGTTAGCTCTGCTAATAGCATGTTAGCTCTGCTTAGTTATATACGCCCGAAGATACTCCGATCTTATAGCTGTAGTAGAGTCGACCAGTTGTAGACGAGCATAGTGCAAAACATGAACAAACAAAACAACAAATAAAACAAATTAAAACGAACCATAGCATGTGAGCTCTGCTAATAGCATGTTAACTGCCTAGTGATGCACACCTGAAGATATTCTGATCTTATAGCTGTAGTAGAGTCGACCGCTCGTAGACGAGCATAGTGCAAAACATGAACAAACAAAACAACAAATAAAACATTTAAAACGAACAAAGAAACACTTTGACTCTGAGAACTCCACGACGACGCCCTCTGGGCAGCGCCATCTTGGAGACGTCACTCCAAATTCAATGTAAAATGTAAACATGCTACAAAACATAAAATCTCACGCATCAACATGAACTTAGGTACTGTACTGTACTGGAATAATAATTGAAAAAGATTTTAATACAACAGTTCAGAGAAAACCGTCGTTTCTCAGGAGAAAGTCTTATTTCTTCAGAAGAGACATCCAGCATTCTCTATCGCTTAGCCAGAGAAGACGCATAGCGGTTGAGTGGTATCATAAAGCTTAACTGGTAATTAAAACACACACAAAAAAAGGCTCATTGACAACTTGTGAGTGAATGAGAAAAAAGGGGCGGGACATCAGCTCAACCAATCAGAAGAAAGGAGGACAGCCATTGGCTGAATTTGAATCACGTGCCGGTTGCTCGGCAGTCAGCGAATACTCAAACCGTGGGTGCAAAACCGCGAATAGTCAAGGGCTTACTGTACATGTAACAGTTTTGGGGAGTTTGTTTGTTTGAAATAATTTAATGTCTCCTGTAAATAAACTTTCACATCAATGATAAACTTTTGAGTGTGAAAAAGCACAGTTTTTTGTTTTGTTTTTTTTGTGCCTCAAGGTAAACATTTCGTCCACAAAAGGAAAGTATTCAACCAATCAGGGTGTTTCTTGAAACGTCACACTTGACAAGATGACAGGAAACTCTGGTTTATTTTGTATCTCAGTATACAGAACTATTTGACAAAAGCAAAAAATATTAAAAAACAAATTTTAACCCCAACACATGAACACCCTTCATTAGGCTTAAAAGAGAGTTAAGGTTTTAACTCCTGGGCTAAGCAGTGAATCTCATGTTCTCTCCTTTTCTCAGAAGAGCACGTAGTACAATTAAACATCACCAAAATGTTTTTGTTTTTTTTTTCCAGTTTAACATATTAAACAACACGTGTGAACTCATTTGATTCGGTTGGCGATTAGTTTAACCATTCTGTTAAACTACTCCCGCCCCCGCCACACTCACTTTTAGAGTCTTAATTTGTGTTGTACTGGGTGGATGTGAAAAGGCCTTCGATATAATCAGTGCAGAAAGCAACACTCTGCTCTTTATTGACAGCGTATTGTCAAGAACGTACCAGCGAAGGATGAATACTGGATAGACCTTTTTGGAAAATTTTGTTCGCATAAATTTAAGGAGCTCAGCAGATATTATTGGCTTTTGGTCACTGTTTAAAAAAAGAGAGAGAACAAGCTGCAGTTTTCTATGAATAAAGAAATAATTATAAAAATTCTTTTTAAAAACATGCCAGTGTTTCTTTCTATTGAATCTAAACATGATGTTGTGCTTGGGCACGCTGCTATAAAGTGATGCTCACAGGTAACAATCTTTTTGTTGTGAAGTTTTTGTTTATGTTCGGACTTCATATTAGCTGCATTTCACAGTACTCAAGTAAAACCACTGAACCATAATAATAATAATAATAATAATAATAATAATAATAATAACAAGGACAGCTCTGTGTTCTACAATTTCTTTTAAGGCACATGGATATGTGGAGAAAATAAAAACGAGGTAATACAGTCATCATAATTCAATCTACACAAGTGCAAGTAAACTAGAATTAAAAATAGTTATTTTGTGTGGTTATACTGTGTTTTACAATAATGTTCTCTGTGTGCTGTACTTTACAATAATGCATTACTTGCTTTTTGTTCTCCCTTTATGGACACATTACTGTTATAAGTAAGATGCACTCTGCTGCCAGGCTGAGAGTCTCTCAGAACATTTACATGTCATCCTTTTCTTTGGCACCGTGTTTAAGGATGCGGGTGAATTCTGCATAGTTAAAATTGCCTTTTTTGTCAATGGGAGCCTCTCGGAAAAGCTCGTCTACTTCCTCATCAGTGAAGCGATCCCCCATAGTGGTCAACAGCTCTCGCAGATGATCTTCATGAATCACACCTGGCCAGGGACAAACACAGCAGAAGGTACTTGAGCAGAATTGTAATGAAATTCACATTCTTTCATTTTCTGAACCAATTCATCCTAATTAGGGTCACAGGGAGGCTGGCACCCATCTCAGCCAACTATGGACAAGGGCAGAGTACACCCTGGACAACTCACCAAACCATCGCAAGGCGAAATTCACATTGAAGAACATGAAATATGATCAGGGACCTAATATTTAACTCAAACTATATACTGGACACAATTTATAGAAGTCGATTTTGCTTAGAATTATGCAAGAATTAATCATGACAGCGGTGGGGTGGAGGGTGGCGGAGTGATTAACTCGTTCATATCACAGCGATAAAGTTGCAGGTTCGATTCCCGAGCTCGGGGAGTTTTTGCGTGGAGTTTGTACGTTCTCCCCGTGCTTGCGTAGGTTTCGTCCAGCTACTCCAGTTTCTACGCAGTCCAAAAACATGCACAGTAGTCTGACTGGCAGTTCAAAAAATTACCCCAAGGTGCAAGTATGAATGTTTGTATGTGTATTGGCCTCAAAATGGTCTGGCGAGTTGTTCAGGGTATACCGCACCACAGCCCAGAGTCGGCAGAGATGGGTACCAGTCTCTCCGTGACCTTAATAAGGGTCAAGTGGCTTAGAAAATGAATGAATGAAAAAAATAATCAAAAATACATCCTTTTAATTTTATGCTGGAAAAACTGTGTGTAAATTTAAAGTATTTGTGTAATGAAACAACAATGTTGATGTCGTGAAATCTGTGATAAAGTCTGCAATAAAAAAAAGTCTCACAATCCGACAAAATTCTTTCCTGACCCTTTCTTCCCCAATGTTAGTAAGATAACTGTTTTTAGTTACCCTGTATTGTATGTAATGACAATAAAGTTGAATCTAATCTAATATATATAGTATATGTACTGTATATGTAATATTTGGCTCACCAGATCCTTCCTCATCAAAGCAGGCAAAGGCATTTCTGATCACATCCTCAGGATCTGTTCCATTCAGACGCTCTCCGAACATAGTGAGGAACATGGTGAAGTTTATGGGACCCGGCGCTTCACTCATCATGCCCTCCAGGTAGTCATCAGACGGGTTCTTACCTGCACAGATAGACAAGACAAAGGCAGGGCTTGTGAAATGGTCTGTTTATTCAGTTTAATCCTGACAACAAGTTTTGATCCTACAACCAAGTAAAGCATGTAGTAATTGCTTTTGAATGAGTCGTTGGAAACGTGTATGTGTGTGTGTGTGTGTGTGTGTGTGTGTGTGTGTGTGTGTGTGTGTGTGTGTCTACCCTAAAAGTAAGTCTACCCATATTTTACTCCCCTTCATTAAAGGGTACCTGTAGTGAAAGCGCTCATATACCTAATTTGATGTATTGTGTATAGCTAGTGACAAAACACCTATAAGGCGTTTATTATATTCTCTCACAAACCAGCTTTAAGCGATTTAAGGGCTTCACGAACGTCAAGCTTCAGAGCACAGGAGTTTTGCAGCGTTGCATTTCCTGTGACGTCACATCGTTGACAAAGTCTCTACCGGAACTGCGAGATTGCAATGTAAACGTAAGGCTATATACCTGACACAACAACACAAGCTCACGGAAAATTGTAAAAAACAGACATTATAGTATTTTTTTTTAAAAACCATGGACGAAGACAATGTCGTAGAAGGAGCAGAAGGTTATTTATATGAACCACTGAAGAAAGACTATCCACATTTAGTGAAATCGGACCAGGAAAGTGATGACTCGGAGGACGATATTGGAGAGTCGGCAGAAGCTCTTACACGGGAAAATCGTAGCAAACTTCTTTTCCTTTCGGCTGTTCCCTTCAGGGGTCGCCACAGCAAATGATCTGCCTCCATCTCTCCCTATCCTCTGCATCTTCTACTCTTACTCCAACGACCTTCATGTCCGCCTTCACTGCATCCATAAATCTTCTCTTTGGTCTTCCTCTGGGCCTTTTGCCTGGTAGTTCCAACCTCAGCATCCTACGACCAATATACTCACTATCCCTCCTCTGTACATGTCCAAACCATCTCAATCTAAAAGCAAAAAATCTAAAAAAAAAACCAAATCAAAAGCAAACAACCAGCAAATATTTGGTGCTCTTGTGGAAAATGCGTGCGTCAAAAAACCAATCAGGAGTGCGATTGTTGTAAAGAACATGAATTGCTTGAGGAAAATATACTGACATTCTGCAATTGGCGATACGACTGTCAACGAAGTTACGTCACAATGACCTTTGACCCCGGTGAAAAAAAGCCAACATGTCCGCGCGCTCAACCTTCGTGAGCAAGGAATGTCATACAGAAGAAAAGGAAATGTGGACTGATACATAACCTACCGACATCACGCGATGTTTAAAAGTTAATAATAAAGTATAGTGGATGTTTTTTTTAATGCTGTCAATTTTGGGTACAGGTTCCCTTTAACATACCCAGTGAAGCTAACATATCATGGAGATCCTCTTTGTCAATGAATCCGTCCCTGTTCTGGTCAATCATATTGAAGGCCTCCTTGAACTCCTGGATCTGGGACTGGTCAAACATAGCAAACACATTAGATGTGGCCCTCTGGGGCCTCTTCTTTGTGGACTTCCCCTTGGCTCGTTTGCTGGACATGATGACAGCTGACTGGACCTGGAGATGAGATAAAACTGTGAACAACAGTGTAAAATAAAAACACTGGAGCTTTTTCCTTGTTTTAAAATATAATTTTAAGTACCGTGGTACCTCACCTTACGAAATTAATCCGTTCCAGAGCCTTTTGCTTAACCTGGATTTTCCGTAAATTGAACCGCATTTTACATGTAAAACGTGTGATTCGTTCCAAGGCCCCCAATACTACCCCCTAAACCCTTTAAAAATTATAAAAGTATACCTTTTAAGACCTTCTGCTCCAATATCGTACCGATGGTAGACAGTTTTGGCCATATTCCTTTGCGATATCACTTGCGCCCATTTCTTCTTCTTCTTACTCGCACTGGAAATCATGCGCGCACACATGTATGTGTGTGTGTGTGTGTGTGTGTGTGTGTGTGTGTGTGTGTGTGTGTGTGCGCTCGTGTGTGTTGACCATGCCTTCTTCAAGTTCTCATCTTACAAATGTTTATGGAAGGTTAAAAGCCTGAGTCAAGAAATAAAGCATAAAACAACATTAACTCTGTCCTTTACATGAAAAGCATTATGGGAGATGCAGCTCCATAATAGCCAATGGGAGGTGGCTGCGTCATCCCTCCTAGCCAATGGGAGGCCAGCGGGGCTGGATGTTTGAAGATAGGCAATGGGCGGTGGCTGCGTCATCCCTCCTAGCCAATGGGAGGCCAGCGGAGCGGGATGTTGGGATTGAACGTCATTGATGGGAGAACAGCTCGTGCATTGTTTGAATGGCGCGTTTTAATATCTGAATGGCGCATTTGGCGCGTTTCATAAGGAGAACTTGTTTTGTATACAGGGATAAAAAATTTTGGAAAATGTTTATCATAACCTGGATTTTTCGTTTGCTGGGACTATCGTAAGGTGAGGTACCACTGTATATAATATGTTCCATTCTGAAGAGCTGCCACTGAGCACCAGGTCTTTACTTTCACTCTGCATATTAAACAAGGGTGGTCTGCCTTTACCTTCCCTCAGTGTCCCTCACACTGCAACTGATATTCCCTGGCAGTCTCCCATCTAGGTACTAACCAGGCCCAGCCCTGCTTATCTTCAGACATCAGATGAGAACAGGTATTCACATTGTGGTGTGAGGACAAAGGCTTCCTACACTACCTTCAGTGCCAGCTAACTACCTGTTGATAATGGTTTTTGTGAGCATTACGCACAAAAAGAAAAATGACAATTAATTATCCCTCATGTTTGAGGATGTTAAAAAAAAACTGATTACACATCATTCGAAATACAGTACAGTACTGTCTTTTGACTTCAGTATGGCACACAACCACGAACCTGACAAAAACAAAACCAAGATATTATTGCCAACATTGCTAGTTACATGATATATACGAACACTTCATGCTACAGAACAGAGTTAATTTCATTTTTTAAAATGTGTTTATGATTGATGGGATCATGAGAAAGGAAACAAGGATAATGTTATTCTGTCACATTGAGACTACTGGCTCTGTCTGATTGTCAACTCGTGTACCAGTGCCAGAGAACAAAAGCCAGAAAAGCTAACATACAGCCACAGTTTTTGCCCACAAGCATGTAACCAGGCCCAGCGCGTGTGTGTGTGGGTGTGGGTGTATAATGTATGTATGTTTGCAGGTAATACAGTTACTACATGCTTACTCTCACTTTGCCAGAGAGCTATTTTGTTTTGTTTTTTGTATTTTTGTTTTTTTTTTGCTCAATGAAGACACACCCAGATTCAAAGCTCGGTTTTCCTTTTTGTACCGAATATTAACTAACCATGAGATTTAAACTTGATTTGGTTTGCCTGCTTCTTTTTGCCTTACCTTACCTAACACACACACACACATATATATATATATATATATATATATATATATACACATCTATATATATATATATATATATATATACATATATATATATACATATATATATATATATACACATCTATATATATATATATACATATATATATATATACATATATATATATATACACACATATATACATATATATTTGTATGTATATATATATATATATATATATATATATATATATATAGAGAGAGAGAGAGAGAGAGAGAGAGAGAGAGAGAGAGAATTTTCTGAGTAGATCCTTCCGTAAGAGAGTGCTGAATACTTTTTGGTAGAGCAAATAACAATAAAAATAAAAGGACAGGACAAAGACTTTCTATTGAAACTCCATTTATCACTACAGATCTGTTTCGAGGGGTGGTGAAACCATCCTCTCTCTTCAGGTGATTATAGTATATACACACACACACAAAGCTTCCTGTATCGACCAACTGATACCACCCATTACTAAGGAACATTTTATATATATATATATATATGTGTGTGTGTGTGTGTGTGTGTGTGTATATATATATATATATATATATATATATATATGTATACACACACACACATACACACACACACACACACACACACACACACACACACACACACACACATATATATATATATATAAAATGTTCCTTAGTAATGGGTGGTATCAGTTGGTCGATACAGGAAGCTTTGGAGACCCAACAGTCAATTTACAAAAAAAAACAAAACAAACAAAAAAAACAATTCCCTTCATATCAACATTAGTCATTATATCCAGTATAGGTAAAAGGTAAAGTCTGTTGGGTTTTTACACCCGAGCCTAGCGGCTCATCAGGCCAGTGCTTATCCCCGGTTTCTGTAGCGTGAAGCGACCAGGAGTTGAACTCCTCCTGGATAGGGCACTAGTCCATCGCAGGTTACCTTCCCAGTATATTTTTACTGGTACCCATTTTTACTACTGGGTGAACAGAGGCACACTTGTGGCTGAGACCTTGCCCAGGGGTCTTGGCACAGTGAGGGTCTCAGTGGGATTCGAACTCACAACCTCCCGATCATGAACGCAGCACCCTAACCACTACACCACCAGCCCCATTATATCCAGTATGTGTCGCTCTATTCATGTATTCCAGTCACACTCTCATCTTCACTATAATGTGGGATACTTCTTTACATCCTTTGAACATCTTTTCCCTCTCCCTGTGAGACCTCATTTCCTGTGTGAATTTCAGTCCATGGATCACATTGCAACTTCATACGACAAAAATAACTGCTCACCAAATCAATACTGAAACAATATACGTACACAGAGCACTTTCACAGGTGTTGCTTTGAGCTGTAAATGGTAATGAAGTGCAGTTCATGTAATTAGGTTTCGATCAGCTCCAAGTCTGTCCTATTACACACACTTGGGTCCTTTTTTTTTTTTTTTTTTTTTTTTTTTTTTGATAGTGTCATGAAGTCATTAAATTCTTTGAGCTACGATAACTCAAAATACAGTCTAAGAAAAGGCCATGAGCTCCACACAGGACAATGTGGGGACCAGCTTTGTGTGTATGCTGTCATTTCTTTTTATGCAGATGAGCATCTGGTACATAAAATCAGCAAACATTTGCATTTTAAAAGGCATCTAATATCAGTGCACTACTATGTTTCTTGGAAGGTTCTGATCTTTTAAAATAGGCATAGTCTCCATGTGGCTGGTTTTTCCTATCATGATGTGTGGACTATTTTTTATGTCATGACACAATGCAGCTCACTGCACATGCCAGCGTGCCAGTGTGTGTGTGTGTGTGTGTGTGTGTGTGTGTGTGTAGGGGAGATCTCACAGACAACCTCAAAAAAGTCAATTTAAAATAAAAGTTCAAAATATTTAAACCAGTTGAAAAGACAATTCTGTGTGATTTTATATTAGCAGTAATCCGACCAGCATCTCTAAAAATAAAAACTCCTAATCTATTTTTACAGAAAATTTATTTGGAATTTTAAAAAAAGAAAAATTTTACTGTATGTCTACATAGATGATGTTTATCTACTGAGCTTTAGCAGTACAATACTGTATATATCTGTCACGTGATTTATTAAATTGTCAGTTAACGGTCCAAGACATTTATTTAATCCTTTTTGGATTTAAGAAGTGGTTTTGTTTTGGGGGAATTGTTCCTTCCCTCTTCTTTCAACCCCAGGCCTCTCCATATAGTCTTACAACAAACAAAACTACCTTTGTCTTAACCTCTGACCCTGGATAACAGAAGTAAGATTAAGAATGACATACTTGAGGCCACACACTGCCTGCAGGTTATGGCCAAATTCCCTCACAATGGCACTTTAAAACAAACATATTCACAGTGGCGGAGAGTGTGAGGACTCCATCGGTCAGGTTAAAAGCATATTCAGGAACAACTGTGATTTAAGCGCCACACTTTTTTATTACTGATAGCTGTTTAATGATCTCACTGCATCCTACTTTATTATTACTACCACCCAGTTACTGTTACTAACACTCCAACATGCTTACACTCAGTCGGCTTGGACACACATTCACGAAATAGAGTATCAGATACAGAGGCAGAACCTCAGTCCGTTATAGACTATAGGCCCCAGAATTCAGCTTGGAACTGGACTATTGGACTATAGTTGACCCAAGATGAGATTTCTTGCTGGACATGAGAGTAGTATACGGTCACTACAGTAAATAGCAGCAGATGCTGGGAAGTGCATACGAAACTCTAACACCATCCAACACAGCTCTTTCAAGCTTTCTTTATTAACGAAATAGCAAAAAAAAAAAAAAAAAAAAAAAAAAAAAAGCAAAAAAAAAAAAAAAGGCAAGAAGAAAGAAAGTCCCTGCTCACCTTGACTTCAGGTGATGAAGTGGACAGCCGACTAAGCTTTGTCTGTAGGAGAGAGGGATGGAGGCAGTTACTCTGTACGAAAGTTTGTTTAAAGTATCGGTTTAGTAATACACCCCTCCTCTTTCTCTCCTGGCCAATCAGGAGTCCTGGTTTAGTTACAAGGGGCATGTCCCAAACAGGGATTTAGCCATATAAGGGAAAAGAATGTGCAGCTGCAGCCTGCCCCTTGGCCTGAACTCTGTAGAATGGGATACTCACAGGATTGTGGCCAAATTGACAAAAACACAGATAAGGAAGTCTGCCTTATTTAGAAAAGAAAATACAAGTATGTGTGTGTGTGTGTGAGAGAGAGAGAGAGAGAGAGCTTACATACAATGGACAGAGAAAATACTAATGGTTATACTGTAAACTACTGTCCATAGTCAAGACCCACACAGCTGTGAAGAATTCCTTTAAAATGCAGCGGTTGTACATGCAAGCATTAATGTATAGGAATAATGTCTTTTGTGCCATCTTTTGTTGAGCCATATTACTCCACACAGCCTCCTGTTTCTGTCCGAGTACCATGGTGAAGCTCAGTAATGCTTTCATGGGGTTTTTTTTTTTTTTTTGCACATTTTTTTCACACTGAGTCTTTTTGCAAAGGCCTCTGATGAACTGCTTATTAGCCGAACGCTCGGTCTGTATAAAGAAACCTCAGCCCTGAAAAAAAGACAGAAAAGCTGAGAACAAGGTTAATAAGCAGTTTAGATTTTTTTTTTTTTTTAAACACAGCAGATGTTCTTGCTTGCCCATTTCCGAACAAGGAGGCTTCACATCTGTCAGGGTTTTGGTAGTGTCATAACACCACCTTCAATTCGCCAGTGAATTATCTCTTATTTTTCCAAACAGAACATTTAAGTTCCTTGCATCATTATTTCTTTGCCTTTGGTTAACTATGCTACGGTTATCTTGGTATATGTAGCTTGTCTCCATTATATTCGTGACCGGTAGTTTCAACTTGTTTTCCTCCCTGAGTACACTGCTAAATATTATAGCAAACAAGACTACTGTAATAATTCATTTCATTTCATTTCATTTTCTGTAACTGCTTAATCCTAATTAGGGTCGCGGGGAGGCTGGCGTCCATCCTATGCCGACTCTGGGCGAGGGCATCTCTCTTGTCGAAAGTCAGAAATGGTTCTTTTACATGCCTCACACCATAGACAGTGAGAGACATGGCAGGCCTTTGATAACCCAGTTCAGTTAGCTGCACTGTGGTGGTGGGGGGGCAGTGACAACCTGTGGTGAGTGGGGCTTGAACCCCTAACCTTATAATCAATGATCCAGCACCTATACCACTAGGCCACCACGTTAATATATTTATGTACAGAATATCACATACAATCATAGTGAACAAAAAACTGCAACTACAGAATAGAACTGGCTGGTCATGCGGCTTGTGTGGAATTCTTGGATGAGCTGAGGGACAAGGACGTCCATGGCTGGAACCTAGCACAGCTATTGCCCTCTCAGTCCACAAGGGACTCTGGGGTTTCACGCCAATGACAAGACTCCAGTAGAGAACTCAGTTTATATGCTGGTTGTCTGTCTGAGTCAAGAAACTCTGTTGGAGTTGGTGCATGAATAACCAGTTGCAAGATTCTGAAGCTCCAACATGAATGTTTCATATTCATTTTGTGCATGATTGAAGACATGGTACGATATGAAGCTATCATATCACACTTTCTTATTTTCTGCCTGCCATACCACAGTAACCCAGCAAAGTGCAGATAGTATATACATGCAAGGTGAGTGCTTGCACATATGCTGTGGGATCTGATACCCATTGTAAGGCAAAGTATTTTGTAAAACTGCATTGCACCAGAGATGATGAATGAAAGTTAGGTTAAACACAATACAAAATCATTGTAAAAAAAACAGGCAGGCTTCAATTGATCAGGCAAACAGAATCTCAACGTCAAAGCAATAATTAAAGCAATAACCAAACTAAAAAGGCAGGCAAAGGTCAAAACAATGCGAGCAATCACAAACAACAGTTTGTGCTTTGTATATGCTGGTAACAAGACACAGGAGCAGTACTTTGCGATGAGCATGAACAAACAGTTCTTATATAGTGGGTGTAATGAGTGGAACAGGACCCAGATGTGTTAGCACATGTGATTGAGTGTCAGTTGTCAATTGACTGAGCGGTGAGGTGCATGCTGGGAAGTGTAATACAAGTTCTGAGGGTACTGTGAGGAAGCCGTGAACATGAATAAACAGAGGCCCTAAATAATGTGGGTAAGATGAAATGAAAAGATGGAATGAAAACCAGTTTTGCCAAGCATGTGACTTGATGTGATGTGACATGATGGCATTGTCAGTAGTCAGTTGACTGAGATCGGCGGGGTGCATCCTGGAAAGTGTAGTGCGAGTTGTGACAAGAACAAAAGGTTTAATAAATGTATAAGTGATTCATTCATTTTCTGAACCACTTAATCTTAATTAGGATCAGGTGGAGACTGGTGCACAGCTCAGCCAACTCTGGGCGAGGGAAGAGTACACCCTGGAGAGCTCACCAGGCCATCGCAGACCAGAAACACGTTGATGATGATGATGATGCAGCCGACTCTTGACAAAAGTCAGCAATGGTTCTTTTACAGGTTTTTCACCATAGACAATGAGAGACATTGGCCAGCCTTTGATAACCCAGTCAGTTGCACTGGGGGGACAGTGACCACTCATTGACAGTGTGGCTTGAACCACTAACCTTAGAATCAGCACTTCAGCACCTTACCACCAAGCTACCACTGCCCTACTATCATTCATTTATTTCCTGAACCGCTTAATCCTAATTAGGGTCTTGGGGAGGCTTGGGCCCATCTCAGCCTACTCGGTGCCAGGGTGGTGTACACCCTGGACAGCTTGCCAGGCCATCACAGGGCCAACACTCACACAACCACTTACACCTACGGGTGATTTGGAACAGCCTACAGGTGCATGTTTTTGGACTGTGGGAAGAAACTGGAGTACCCGGAGAAAACCTACGCAAGCACAGGGAGAACGTTGCCCTATTATTACGATTATTATTATTATTATTATTATTATTATTATTATTATTATTATTATTATTATATTTCTTATGTTGCAGTGAAGCTAGACCATTCCGGCACAACAGACCATATCCACATCTGCCAAAGTATTATCTTATCTTATTTTTCAGGTTTTTTGGGGGGTTGCACCACTGTGGCTCTCAACCCTTCGTGTATTTTGTTTCAGTCTGTCTGCTCTTGTGTCATGTTTTGCTTTATGTGTGATGTATTACTGTTGAAACGGCTATCTAATCCACGATATGTAAGGCGTGACAGTGACAGGACATCATGATAGAGATAGATATTGAGAGTTTACTGTGACATCATATCATTGTGACATTATAGTAATTACTTCTGGAGTTTCATTACTGTTAGATTTCCAAGTAAGTTTCTTCTAGTTGTCTGTTGTATCATCGTTTCCAAATCTAGATCTTGACTATATTAGACTCAATCATATTGAATATAACCTGTAAGAGACGGACTAAAGAAACTTCAGGACATCAAGCTTAGTGGTTGAACTAAAGTAAACTAACCAGACTCTGCAGTCATTTAGACTATTTAATCAGCACAAACTGGACTATACTGTATTTTTCAGTTACAGTCAATATGCAGCTCTGGTTTCCACTCAGGCCAAGGCTCAGGTGGTCTCTCTGCGCCCTCTAGTGTCGTTCATCAGAACTGAAGCCAGCTGCAATAAAAAACATCGACAGTGGAAAGTAAAAACAATAGCCAGACAGAATGGGTGGGTCTTCATAAATCACTGTCACCGATTGGTTGTAGTTGTGATTGACGTGTCTATCGAGTCACCACCTGAAAAGTATTTCAGCGCCCGGAAGTTTGAGAGGAAGATTACTGTGTAAAGTCGCTTGTGAGGAGAAAGGTAAGAGTTCTGCATATTTGCGAACAATAACAGAATCGTAAATGATTTTAATGATGTTTATCATCAGTTTATAGTGGATAAATTGTCATTTATTTGTAACAAATTATAATTATTATA
Source organism: Plotosus lineatus (assembly GCA_024760905.1). Classification (NCBI taxonomy): domain Eukaryota; kingdom Metazoa; phylum Chordata; class Actinopteri; order Siluriformes; family Plotosidae; genus Plotosus; species Plotosus lineatus. The sequence goes on from CM045741.1 coordinate 28,858,641, forward strand.
ATTTATTATTATTAATAGTAGTAGTAGTGGTGGTGGTAGTAGTAGTGTTTTTGGGTGTCATGGCGACTAGCAATGAGCTAACTTTGGAAATACACCAAGGTCTAATCTTCTTATCAGTCTGTAAGATATATAGAGTGGTGGTGGTGTTTTTTCTGTGTGTGTGTGTGTGTGTGTGGGGGGGGTGTTTGTGAGGGTATTTAACGGCAGGATTAGTTTTTCGACTCTAAAGTGACTGGTTACAGTTGAACCATGTGAGGTGAGCTGAGGTGTTGTGTTTATTCATCAATGAATCAATGCTCACACTTCTCCAGAGTACAGCTTCCTTCCTAAAGCACCAAAACATCTTCCTGATCTCAGCATTGATGTGAAAGGGGCAGATACCTCATACCTCTGCATCTTCTCTTACACCAACTGCCTTCATGTCCTCCTTCACCACGTCCATGAATCGTCTCTTTTGTCTTCCTCTAGGCCTTCTGCCTGGTAGTTCCAACTTCAGCATCCTACTACCAATATACTCACTATCCCTCCTCTGTACATGTCCAAACCATCTCAATCCAGCCTCTCTGACTTTGTCTCCAAAACGTCTTACATGTGCTGTCCCTCTGATGTGCTCATTCCTGATCCTATCCATCCTCCTTACTCCCAAAGAGAACCTCAACATTTTCATCTCTGCTACCTCCAGCTCTGCCTCCTGTCTTTTCCCCAGGGCCACTTTTTCTAAACCAGACAACATCGCTGGCCTCAACACCATCTTGTACACTTTTCCTTTCATTCTTGCCGATATCTTCCTATCACACATCACACCGGACACTTTTCTCCAACCATTCCAACCTGCCTGCACACGCTTCTTCACCTCTTTTCCACACTCTCCATTGCTCTGGATTGTTGAGCCTCAGTACTTAAAATCCTCCACCTTCCTCATCTCTGCTCCCTGTAACCTCACCGTTCCTCTTGGTTCCTTGTCATTGATACACATGTATTGTCTTACTGAGGCTAACCTTCATTCCCCTCCTTTCCCCTCCTTTCCAGGGCATACCTTCACCTCTCTAAGTTTCCCTGCACTTGTGCTCTGCTCTCACTGCAGATCACAATGTCATCTGCAAACATCATAGTCCATGGGGAAGCTTGTCTAACCTCGTCTGTTAGCCTGTCCATCACCATAGCAAACAAGAAGGGGCTCAGAGCTGACCCTTGATGCAGTCCCACCTCCACTTTGAACTCTTCTGTCACACCGACAGCACACCTCACCACTGTCTTACATCTGTTATACATGTCCTGCACCACGCTAACATACTTCTCTGCCACTCCAGACTTCCTCATGCAATACCACAGTTCCTTTCTTGGCACCCTGTCATATGCATTCTCCAGATCCACAAAGGCACAATGCAGCTCCTTCTGACCTCTGTACTTCTCTATTAACATCTTCAAAGCAAACACTGCATCTGTTGATGACATGTCAAAGAGTTTTTTTTTTTTGTTGTTTTTTTTTAAATCAAATCTCGTACTGCAGAAGAACAGACTGTGCTTAATCCTATCTTGGCCAGCATTGGGCGAAGGTGCACCTTTGGTAAGGTAAAACCCACACAATCCACTCACACCTAGCAGTTATTGTACAGACTTTTTTTTTCCTTTCTGCTTTTCCCTTTTTCAGGGGTCACCACAGCGAACCATCTGATTTGCACATTTGATTTGGCATAGGTTTTTGCGTCGGATGCCCTTCCTCACACAACCCTTTAGCAAAGGGCGGAAACACCCTGATGGCTATGCAGCTACTCTTTACGCAAGTCAGCAATGGTTCTTTTACATCAGGGATCACCAACCTTTTTACTACTTGGGTACCAATTAATGCTAAGGGATACCAGGTCAATACACACTTGTGACATAACAAATTTGCTCAATTTACCTTAATTATGTTATTATTAATAATAAATGACATTCATCTATGTCAGGGGTCGGGAACCTTTTTGACAAAGCGAGCCAAAAAAAATAATTAAATCTAATCCTCTGAGAGCCAAATATATTTTTTAATACGGAGACCAACAATATTAGAGTATAGTATGACTCTGAATTTATTTTAAACGACATAATTATAACGAAGTTATTTATTAATAAAAGTACTTCTTACTATTAATGCGACTTCTGATGCTGCATGGTTTGCTGATAGCTTTGTAGTTTGGTTGATACGTGCTCAAGTTGGTCTTAATGCTTTTCAGGTGTGAGAAGGACTGCTCGCCAAGCATGGTCAATACGACAGGACTCACAGTGCAGTGTTTATGTGACAGGAAGCGCGTCCCAAGGCAATCAGCTAGTCTGCGGGTTGAAGTTTTTTCATGTCTGTCCATTTGTGTTTTGCTTGCCAGCTCTGCTTGGCTTCTTGCTCAAAAGCTGATCAAAACGAGGGAAATTTACCTCTTTACCCAAAAACAACTCACGCAGGCTGTTGCATATAATCTAATAAAATTGGAGTTTGAAGCTATGGGACCCGCCCACACACTGGAATACAGAAAGGATTGGCTCGCCGCTGTACGCCACAGCGACAAGTGGCATTGAAAATAGATATATAGATTGAAATGCGTGAGCTTTATGTTTTTGTTTTATTTAATGGCTTTTTTTCTGTATTTTTATTTAAAGGACCATGAAATTATGTATTATTCTGTTAAGAAAGGCCACCTGATTTATATGAGAGCCAGATGCAGTCATCAAAAAAGCCACGTTTGGCTCGCGAGCCATAGGTTCCCGACCCCTGAACGGGTTGCGGGTGACTCATGCTGTCCTTGTGGGCGACCTGGTGCCGTGGGCACCATATTGGTGACTCCTGTTTTACATGAACCTCTCACCATAGACAGTGAGAGACATGGCCGGCCTTTGATAACCCAGTTAGCTGTACTGAGGGGACAGTGACAACCTTGTGGAGAGTGGGACTTGAACCCCCAACCCTAGGATCAGCGATCCAGCACCCTATACCACTAGGCCACCACTGCCCCTCTATTGTGCGTAATAATATAATGTGCATCATTAATAGTGGGACCGGTGGTGTAGTGGTTAGAGTGCTGCGCTTATGATCGTGAGGTTGTGTGTTCAAATCCCAGTTAGACCCCCACTATGCTAAGACCCCTGGGTGAGGTCTTAACCACAAGTGTGCCTCTGTTCACCCAGCAGTATAAATGGGTACCAGTAAAAATATACTGGGAAGGTGGCCTGTGATGGACTAGCGTCCCATCCAACAGACTTTTTTTACACCTTAATGTGCACGTCTTCAGATTGTAGGAGACCAGAGTACCCAGCGGAAACCCATGCAAACCACACATACACAAGGCTCTTTTGATGGTATGGCTGTTGGTACCTGATGAGCTGTTTCGTTTTTCCGAAACTGCTGATCTCTTGAGAATTTTAGAAACAACACACTTTAAATCTAAAACAGAATGTGATAAAACACTGAGGAACAGTTCTGTTGGTGTAAACTTCTTGCCAATTATAGAATGCTGAGGAAAATGGACAGAATGGTTCTAGTTAGCCGACTGTAGATGCTTGTGAGACTGTTTGAGGAGATGAGTGCTCAGCTGGAGGAGAACATGTGAACTCCACCCAGATGTGCCCAAACCCGTGATGCGAACCTGGGCCTTCTTGCTGTGAGGTGCTAACCACTACACCTTTGCTTATTTATTTCTTTATTATTTATCATTTAGTTCTAAAAGCTGAAACGACACCAAAACATTAAACTTGCATATTCAGCATCAATCAGTCTGGGTGCCGTGAGTTTTTTTTTTTTTTTTTTTTTTTAATTCCTACAGGGTTGCTAGCCACCCTACTCATCAAATTTGGAACCTGGTGAGGGAGCCGGTTTAGTTGCCGACCATATTAAGTATAGATACAAAACATATGTAATATACAGTTTATGTAATATGTTTATACAGTACTGTATTTTGTTTTTGTATGACTATAGCTCGGTGGCATAGTGGTTAGCACGTCTGCCTCACAGCAAGAAGGTCCTGGGTTTGATTCCCAGCTCAAGCATTCCTGTGTGGAGTTTATGTTCTCGCGTGCTTGTTTGGGTTTCTTCCCACAATCCAAAAACATGCACAGTAGGACAATGGGCCGTTCCAAATCACCCTTAGGTGTGAGAGTGAGTATGAATGGTTGTCGGAGTATTGGCCTGTTGAGCTGTCCAGGGTGTACCCTGTCCTTGTCCAGAGTTGGCTGAGATGGGGGCCAGCCTCCCCGTGACCCTAATTAGTATTAGATGATTCAGAAAATGAATGAATGACTATCACTCAGTTTTTGTAACTCGCACAGCTGCCATTTTATAATTCATTGACTTACCCATTTTAGGAAATACAAGCTGATAGCTGTGTAGTGATTCAATCCTCACCGCAAGACGTTCATAGTTTTGAGTCCTGGTGGTTGGTGTGGATTTTACAGATCTTGTCTCTCTCCTGTTCCCCAGTGCTTGTGTGGGTGTCCTCTGGGTACTCTGGTTTTCATCCCATTGTTCAAAGATGATATGCACATTAGGTTTACTGGTAGTGCCAATGTGAGAATGGGAGTTTGAATAGTTGTTACTCAGCCTTCACACAGTTGGCTAAAAGAGGCTCCAACTTTCCTGCTCCCCTAATAGTGTTTGGTTTTGCATTTAACCCATCCATGGTGAGCACATACACACTTGGAGCAGTGGACTGCCACATTGCAGTGCTTTGAGAGCAGTTGGGGGTTAGGTTCCTGGCTCAGTGGCGCTTCAGCTATGAAGGTGGAATGTAGGTGGTGAAAAGGGAGTCCCCCCCCCCCCATTATCCCATTACACTGCACCATCACCTGACAAGTGCCATCAGTAGGCAAATGTTAATTTGCGATTTTCCCCAGACTTTATTCACAAAGTAACGCAGAATGATGTTTATTTATGGCTATAGAGTAAAAGCAAAACATTAATAGTGAGGAGTGACAAATTCAAGCCCTGAGCCTGAGAATTTCTTTGTAAATTCTTTGATTTTAAAGTGTATTTGCAACCATCTATTTAAAATGAAACTTTAATTTAAGATTTAGTTTTGTTTAATTACTTATAGTTCTGGGGGGTGGATAAAAAGTGCTATACAGTAGGCCCCCGTTATTCATGTTCATAATCAACTGGAAGTAAAACCCTATATATCATATTACATGCGCTCTCTCACTTTTCGCGGTTAATTGGGACCGAGATCCCCACGTGACCATCGAAATTCGCGAAGAAGGATCCACCCCACCCCCCAGCTGACGTACGGCCCTCTATTTACGAAATTAATCCGTTCCAGAGCCTTTTTTGGAACCTGGAGTTTTCATAAGTAGAGGTGCATTTTACATGTAAAACATGTGATTCATTCCAAGGCTCCCAAGACTACCCCATAAATCCTTTAAACCATTTAAACCATTTTATTAACATTAAACTATTTTAATAACATATTAATTAAACCATTATTAAACATTTTTTATTAACACACACAACTATCTCTCTCTCTCACACACACACACAAAACTCACTCTCTCTCTCTTGCACACTCTGCCGAATGTGGGCTCCACCCACACGCAGCGTGCAGCCGACAGAGCTTTTGAGACAGGTGTTGTATTTAAAGCAGAATTACTGTACCTGTTTGAAAGATCTGAGGTCCTGATTCAATATTAACTTGCTTCCTTACAAGATCGGAGGTCTTGTGGTGCCGCCCACTTCCGTGCACAAAAATGCTTCGTGGCCGAATGCAGATCTTTTGAGACGGGGCGCGGCTCATCCGGACCTCCTCAAATAAGCTGCAATGAGTACAGTACTCTCGAAACTCACGAACCAACAGTACATCTCTCCTTTACGCGTGTGAGGCACAAGCTTATGGGTACAGTACTATGGAGATTCAGCTCCCTCCTGGCCAATGGAAGGCTAGCGGGGCAGGATGTTGGGAGACAGCCAATGAGAGAGCAACTCGTGCATTGTTTGAACGGCGAGTTTGAATTTTTGAATGGCACGTTTGGGTCTTTTCGTAAGAGGTTGTTTCATTTTCAGAGGGTGAAAATTTAGGAAAATGTTTTTCGTAACTTGGATTTTTCGTATTCAGAGGTTTTCTTAAGTAGAGGGCTGATTGACGACTTTGCAGCCTATTCTTTACGAAGGTCAGCAATGGTTCTTTTACATGCCTCTCACCATAGACAGTGACAGACACGGCCCACCTTTGATAATTAAAAAATAATGCATAAGATGTAAATAAAATAAAAACACACACACACTTAGATGTGCACCTCACAACAATGTAACTAGTTTTGATGGGAGATTTTGTGTTGGCATCTTTTTTTTTTTTTTTTTTTTTTTGTTGGTTTAGGATTTTTTTTTTTTTTGCATAATTGGCCTTGTTTTTGTGACATTTTCCTTAACTTTCCCCCCCCCATTCTTCCTTAATTTCCTTATTTTTTTTCATTTGATGAATATAAAAAAATAAAATAAAAAACCCACGATGCATTGAAGTCGCATGAATTGAATCGCAAAGTAGCGAGGGATCCTTGTATACATAAAGAACATAAGTGTGACATAATGACCTAATGAAATTTCAGCCGGACCCAGAATGCAGGAGGCAGAGTGGATTTATTATTCAAAGGGGAAGCACTTAAGCAGAGCGCACACACTTTAAGTACAGTACTGATGACGAAGAAAAACACAAACAGCATTGAACACTGGGAGCAGGGATGTGATGTGAGACAATCCTCTGGCGCAGAGGTGAGCGTGCTTTTGTTTATTGGGAGTAGATGAGAGGAGTGAATTCAGGTGTGAACTGCATTCAGCCCGAGCAGCTTAGCCACGCCCCTCAGCCATAAATAGAACTAGAGTTAGCGAACACAGCCGCCAAAATCAAAGTCCCCCAACAACACAGACCATAACAAAAGAACATAAAAGAGCTAGAAGTGTTATAAATTGGATAAACAAACCAAAAGGATAAACATGCTACACCACAGTACATAAAACCACACACACAAACATCATAAACATTAACTTGGGTACTGTACTGGAATAATAATTGAAAAAGACTTTAATACGACAGTGCTTTACAACAGTCCAAATGATTAGTCCTCTTCAGGCACTTCAGAGGAAACTCGTTTCTTCAGGAGAAAGTCTTATTTCTTTAGAAGAGACATCCAACGTCATTACCTTTTTCTAGCCCTTAGCCGGCGTTTGAGTGGCATCATAGAGCTTAACTGGTAATTAAAACACACTAAAAATACATATTGACAACTTGTGCGCGAATGAGAAAAACAAGGCATATATATCATCTCAACAAATCAGCAGGAAGGAGAACAGCCATTTGCTGAATTTGAATCATGTGACAGTTGCTCGGCAATCTGCAAACATGCGGGGGCGCAAGTGCAAAACTGCGAATAGTCAAGGGCTTTCTGTAGTTCCTAAACGTTTTTTTGTGATTTGAATGTACAGGCATATTAATGAAGTATAACCCATTCCCCTTGTGTGTGTATATGGGGAAACTAAACGTGATTTCAACTTTTGAGCAGTTATTGTTATTATTATTATTACTATTATTAAGCCTTGTTGTCTTTATATATGAGAGGGTTTTTTTTTTTTTTTTTTTTTTGGGCAATATGCCCTTGGTTAGTTCTGTATTATTCACAATGTGCTCACAACCAGGCGTCACCCTGCTTATGAAGAAACGCTGGGCTGAGTGAAAAGAATGGCTGAGTCTGTCACAAACCGTTGGCCTGAATGACAGGTGCAGCAGCTGTGTGAGTGTGTGCGTGCATACATTGGTGATTAAAAATTGGGCCTGCATACATGAGCATTTTCATGCATGTTCTCTTTAAGCTACTGAATGAATGTGTGTGTGAGAGAGAGAGAAAGAGAGAGAGTGGCCCATGTGTCGAGTGAACAATAATGGCTGAATGCACTGGGTCTCTCATATTGTCATTATCAGCAGTATCACCATTCTGTCAGTTCTACATATTGGTGTTACACCAGAACCAGTGGCCTTCTCACAAAAAGCACTGATCAAGAGGAGAGACGAGAGACCGAGCACTTAGATTTCCATCTAGTTATTTCTGTGCAGTATCTTTATTCAGGGTGAGTGAGGAAACGTTAGAGTGATTTAAGAAGTGACCCAGATTTGGGGATGAAGGAAATATTTCCCCCTGGATGGCACCTGGAGTGTGGAGGGTATCGGACATTGTAGGGAAGGGCCATCTCCATCCCTCACTATGGGTAAGAGATCATTTTGAAAATATTCTGAAATGCTTCTTTGACTGAAGTAATGTCCATGAACAAAATATATTTCTCATAAAAATAGTAAGAGAAGGTAGCACAGCTCGGTTTTATTAAATGTACTTTAATTGATTATACAGAGACAAGATTAGAATGATCATTCGGTAAAGTATTAGGACAGTTCTGCTGTGCATGTTCATATGACCTGTTCTTCGGAGCTGATGCATGACACTTAAGTTTACCTGCATTTAAGTAGTCGGCCCTCGACTTACGAAAACCTCTGAGTACGAAAAATCCATCTTACGAAAAACAATTTTCTACCTCTTTTTTCGAGAACAACCTCTTTTTTACGAAAATCCCCAAACGCGCTGTTCAAACAATGCGCGAGTTGCTCTCTCATTGGCTGTCTCCCAACATCCCGCCCCACTGGCCTCCCATTGGCCAGGAGGGAGTTGAACTGTACCCATACTTCCTGTATCCATATTTCCTGTATGTCACACACGTGAAGGAGAGTTGAACAGAACTGTTGGCTCCTGAGGTTTTTGAGAGTGATCATTGCAGCGTTATACTTCATTATCCATCATGGACCCCAAGAAAGTGATTCCCGGTGACACCGAAAAGAAGAAGCAGGCTCCGTTATCAATCGAAGTGAAGCGGGAGATAATAAAAAAAATACGAAAGTGGGATGCGGCTGAGCGAAATCGCAAAGGAGTATGGTGGAAACCCCTCTTCAATCAGGACAATATTGAAACAGAAGGAGACCTTAAAAGCGGAAATACAGTGACGGAAGTGATTATTTCAGAATGATATTGAAGCAGAAGGAGGCATTAAAAGCGGAGATACAGTGACGGAGGCGATTATTTCGGAAAAAGCAACCACCATATTTAAGGACCTCGTGAAGGGGGGGTCAGGGTGAGGGTTCTTCAGCGTAGCTTGGGTGGTTCAAGAGATTTAAAAAAAAAAAAAAAAAAAAAAAGGTAAATAATTTTATTTTACTTTTAACATATTTCATACAAAATTGGTGTAATTTTATAATTTAATTCAATAATATAAGAGGGATATGGAGAGAGACAGTGGTGTGTGTGTGTGCGTTAATAAAAAATGTTTAATAATGGTTTAATTAATAAATGTTAAAGTGATTTAATATGTTTAAATGGTTTAATAAATAATTGTCTTTTACTTTTAACACATTTCATATAAAATTGGTGTACTTTTATCATTTTTAAAGGGTTTATGAGGGTAGTCTTGGGAGCCTTGGAACGAATCACTCGTGTTACATGTAAAATGTGCCTCTACTTACGAAAACTCCAGTTTACGAAAAACGCACTGGAATGGATTAATTTCGTAAGTAGAGGGCCAACTGGTTTCTTATCAGCACCCAAAAATTAGCACCACATCTAATTATTTTTAAAGTTTTGGATTAAAAAAATTGCACGCAGATTCTGGGAAATGCCTCCAGATCAACGTAAAAATTATACAGAAGGGTTATAGTGTTAGTTGTGATAGTGATTCTGTGATTGGTTTACTTCTGTTTGGAATACAGTGGTACCTCATCTACTGAGTGTCCCTTATAACAATTTTTCCATGATAGGAGATTCGAACCCACCAAAAATCTGCTCCATCCAACGAGAAAAAAAATTCACTTTACGAGCTCTTCTTGAAATGGCTTTTTCGGGCCAATGAGCCTCATTCTTCCATGTGTATTCCTCTGCATTCTGAGAATGGCTTGTGCAGAGCTTCTCAATTATTTTGTGACGTCTTCTCTAGGAAGAAAAAAAAACATTTCCCGCCCCGCGCATGACTATAAATAGTGTTTCTTGTAGGCATCCGAGTCTCGGGAGACTATGGGCTTGCACGCTGGACTTGAAGACATCGTCTGGTGTGGCAGGACAGGCCGATGCGGGAGTGACAGTCTCTTTCACATCCAGGACAGGTGAATGAAGTTGCTTGTCTGTATAGCTGGATTGGAGCTTTTCTTCTTTGTCTCTTCTCCTCTGACTGTTGAGCAAGGGTCCCCTCAAAGTTTGACAGCCGCCCTTTCACTGACTGTCTCCAGACTGGTCGGTCAGAAGCAGTGGCCTCCCAGGTGTTTATGTTGAATCCGAGTACTTTCAAGTCTCTCTTACAGACATCCTTGAAGCGGAGTTTGGGTCTGCCTGTGGGGCGGGATCCTTGTGTCAGCTCACCATAGAGGAGATCCTTAGGAATTCTACCATCCTGCATGCGCACAACGTGACCAAGCCAACGCAGACGTCTCTGTTTCAGCAGACTGTACATGCTGGGGATTGCAGTTCTGTTCAGTACATTGGTGTTTGTGACCTTGTCCTGCCAGGTGATACCTAAGATACGGCGGAGACAGCGCATGTGGAAGGTGCTAAGCCTGTGCTCCTGTTTAGCTCTCATTGTCCATGCCTCACTCCCATAGAGGAGTGTGCTCACTACACAGGCCTTGTACACCTGGACTTTTCTGTGCTCGGTCAACTTGGTGTTTGTCCAAACTCTCTTGTTAAGTCTAGCCATTGTGGTAGCGGCCTTGCCGATACGTCTGTCTATTTCTGTGTCCAGAGAGAGAGAGTCAGAGATGGTAGAGCCCAAGTACACAAAGTCGTGGACAACTTCAAGTGTCTGATCAGAGAGTCTGATGTCAGGTGGAGAGCCTGTGTCCTGCCCCATGACTTGCGTTTTCTTCTGGCTGATTGTCAACCCAAAGGCCTCGCATGCCTGGCTGAAGCGGTCCATGAGCAGTTGAAGCTCCTCTGCTGTGTGGGTCGTAATTGCAGCATCATCTGCGAAAAGGAAATCACGGAGGCATTTTTGCTGAACTTTGGATTTGGCCTTGAGTCTGGAGAGGTTATAGAGCTTGCCGTCTGATCTTGTTCTAATATAGATACCCTCTGTGGTTGATCCAAAAGCATGCTTCAGTAGAACGGCAAAGAATATTCCAAATAGTGTCGGGCAAGTACGCAGCCTTGCTTTACGCCGCTCTTGATCTTGAAACTTTCTGATGCTGATCCATCGAAGACTACAGTGCCATTCATATCATCGTGGAAGGATTTCATGATGCTCAGCAGCTTGGGCGGGCACCCTATTTTTGGCAGGATCTTGAAAAGGCCGTCTCTACTGACTGTATCAAAGGCCTTTGTCTGGTCAATGAAGGCTATGAAGAGTGGCAGTCTTTGCTCTCTGCATTTCTCCTGCAGCTGTCTTAGGGAGAAGACCATGTTAATGGTGGACCTATTGGCACGGAAGCCACACTGGGATTCGGGGTAGATTCTATTTGCAATGATCTGGAGTCTCTTCAGTGCAACTCTTGCAAACAGCTTGCCAACAATGCTCAAGAGAGATGCCACGGTAATTGTTACAGTCACTTCTGTCACCTTTGTTCTTGTATAACGTGACGATGTTTGCATCTCTCATGTCTTGTGGTACTTCCCCTTCCCTCCAGCACATGCAGAGGAGATGATGGAGTTCCTCAACCAAAACGCCTTTACAGCATCTCAACATTTCCGCTGGGATAGCATCTTTCCCCGGAGCTTTGCCAGTGGCAAGGGAGTCAAGGGCGTCATGCAGTTCTTTAAGTGTAGGTTCGCTGTCAAGGTCCTCCAGCACAGGCAAACACTCAACAGCATTGAGGGCTTCTTCTGAAACAATATTCTCTCTGGTGTATAGCATGGAATAATGTTCAACCCACCGTTCCATCTGTTTTGCACGGTCCTTGATGATTTCACCATTTGGAGGATTTCAGAGGAGCTGTTTTTTTCGTTGTTGGTCCTAAAGCCTGCTTTATGCCATCATACATCCCCTTGATATTGCCTGTGTCCGCTGCAAGTTGGATCTTGGAGCACAACTGGAGCCAGTAGTCATTGGCACTCCGTCTAGCAATCTGTTGGACTTTGCTGCGGACTTCCCGCAGGGTCAGCAGGTTCTGTTCGCTTGGGCTGGTTTTGTAGGCAGACATCACAGCCCTCTTTGTTTCGACAGCGGGTCTGATGTCCTCAGCGTAGGCTTCAAACCAGTCTGCTGACCTGTTTGTTTGCTTTCCGAGTGTTTACTGTTTAGTGTGTTTAGTGTTTAGTGTTTACTGCACTTCATATTGTGTGCTCGGTGCTTTTTCCCTATACTGTGACAATGAGAGCGCCACTGCCAACTACTGGAGTGGATGTGCAGTTGCACTTAATTCTAGTACAGTATGACAAAAAAGCATGTTCCCCAGGGTCATACGCGCTCCCCTGGTAGCACACCACGCACCCCACTATTTGAGCAGCATTGGCCCTGTGGGAGCTCACTACAAGCCTTTCCTCGCTGGTATTCATAGCATGCACATGCACAAAGTTCTCCTCCTCCTGCCTGCCTACGTGACATCTTCACTGCAGTCGATGATTGGGTTAGTTGACTTATTGTTTATTCTTCTTTTATTATTATTAATTCTGATTATTAATGTTAATGTACATGTATTGTTATTGTGAAATATTTATTGTTTTTACATGTTTATCTTTATTAGGTAAAATATACGTGTTTGTGGCAGGTTATGAGTTTAGGAGGGGGTTGGAATGGATTAATTGGTTTTCTGTTATTTCTTATGGGAATAATTGTTTCATCTAAAACTTTTTGGCTTATGAGCTTGCTCTCAGAACGGATTAAATTCGTTAGACAAGGTACCACTGCAATTCTATTTTTAAAAGATTTTTGAAACTGCAAAGCTTTTCAGAATTGAGATGGCTCATCTCGGGTATTGTGAAGCCAAAAATTGAAACCAGTTCTTCTAAAAGGTTCTTGCAATTCATTTTTGTTTATTTATTTAAAAATCTCAAACAATTGGCAACAGGTCAGATTCATTTTCAGTGAGGGTTGGAGTCTGCCAAAGCTGTCCTTTGTGACTGATTCTGTTTGTCATTTTATTTATTTATTTTTTTTTATAGATAGAATTTCTAGGCACAGTCAAGGAATTGAGGGGTCCTGGTTTGGTGAACATAGGATCTAGTCTCTGCTTTTTGCAGATGATGTTGTCCTTTTAGCTTCGTCAATCCAGGACCTCCAGCTCTCATTGGGGCAATTCGTGGCCAGGATGAGAATCATCCAAGTCAGAGGCCATGGTTCTCAGCCAAGAAAGGGTGGACTGCACCCTCTGGGTCTGGAATGAGGTCTTGACCCAAGTGTATGAGTTCAAGTATCTTGGGCTCAAGTATCCTTGAGGAAGGGAAAGATGGAGCAGTCTGGAGAGAACTGATCCAGAAGTCAAAGCTCTCAATTTACCAGTCAGTCTACAATACTACCCTCACCTATAGTAATGAGCTTTGGGTAGTACAGGGATCCCTCACTTTCCGTGGTTAATGGGGAGTTCGCGAAGTAGGATCGACCCCCAATCATGACTGACATGTACGTACATGTATATGTGTGTATATAATATAAATAAATACATCAACACTATAAATGCTTATAATAACAATTAAACATTCAAAAATAATGCATTAGATGTAAATAAAATATAAATACACACAGGTGCGCATGCACACACATAAAAATGTACAGTAAATAGTTTTGTTGGGTTGTTTTTGTTTGTTTGGATTTTTATTTATTTATTTATTTTATTTCTTTTTTTATTTTTTTGCATAATTGGCCTTGTTTTGTGGCATTTTCCTTAACTTTTCCCCTATTTTTCTTTAATTGCCTTATTTTTTTTTATTTTTCGACGAATGTTTTAGAAAAACCCACAATGCTCTGAAGCCGCAGAAACTGAAGTACGAAGTACCGAGGGATCACTGTAATCGAAAAGACAAATTTATTATTATTTTTTTTTTGAGTATTTAATTTCACACTGATCCTTGGCACCCAGATGACACCCAGTCTTTCTCCAGCACTTGTTTGATTAAATAGAATAAATATAAAAAGCTGGAACTAAGTAAAATCAAGTCCAGTACCTGAAACACTTGTTTGCATGTACTCCGTCACATGACCCCAGATATAGTCTCATCTTTGTTCTGCATACTTTTTGGTATGTTTGTGAAACACTGCCAAAGCTACATCATGAGGCCAATTTTAAAAGAAGTCTGCATGTTGTTGATTTTATATATAAGTATAAAAATGGCCAAACGGTGCAGTCATAGAGCCAACTGCAAATGAATTTGTGTGCAGTGCTTATTTTGGCTGACTGAGGCCGAGGTACACCTTGAACAGCTCACCAGGCCATTGCTCTGCCAACATACATGGAACCACTCACTCTTACACCTAGCGGTAATTTAGACAAGCCAATCAGCCCACTGTGCATGTTTTTGGACTGTGGGAGGAAACTGGAATACCTGCAGGAAACCCACACAAGCGTGGGATGAACATGCAACTCTATACAGAAAACATCGAGCTGGGAATCGAACCCAGGCTTTCTTGCTGTGAGGCGAACGTGCCAAGTGGTACACCACGGTGCTGTCCAGTGCAGTTTTTGTGGTTTTTTTTTTTTTTTTTTTTTAATATAAAGAAGATTCCACTTCAGACACTGTGAACTGTAAATAAAATAAAACATTCTTTATATTTTGTATACAGTATGATGCTTTGAAAAGTTAATGATTTTCCATTAAAAGTTATTAAATGTCTTTTCTGTCATTGATTTTCAAAACCATATTTGAAAAAAGTGGAGGTTTACTAAACTACCATAAAACCTGTTGATGAATTTTAAAAATACACGCCTCTGTATCATAACTGTATATAGTCAATTTCTATAGCTCCTATCCAAATGTTTTGAACAACACATGAAATAGTCATAATTTCTGTGAAATACAGGTCCTTTCCTGGTGCCGTTACTGAAATCCCAAAATAAAAGGAAATTTTTTGCCTCTTGGGAGGAAGATAGCTCTCATTCACATATTGAGAAAACAACAGATTATATTAAAAAATGTTGACCCCAAGAGTCACTTTGCCTGTACTCATATATATATATATATATATATATATATATATATATTGTTGTGTTGATTGAATAGCGGTTTTGTCAACCCACAATGGCTGAAGGAGGAGAAGAAATGGATTTGGTTGCAGATTTACTGTCAAAGCCATTTTCAAGACAGACTTTAAAAAAAAACTGGACATCGTTAAGAAAGGTCGGGCAACTCTGAAGCGAGCAAGCCTGTCACAACCGGGAAATGGATTTGTCCACCACAAACAGTCCACGACCTACGAGCGGTACCCTTGGCTCACAGGCTAAAATTTTTGTCTCTGGATACAAAACAAGTTCACGTTACGAAAGCACCATCTCAAAAATTCAAACAATGCATGATTTGCTCTCCCATTGAATATTTCCCAACATCCCGCCCCGCTGGCCTCCCGTTGGCTATCTCCCAACATCCCACCCAGCTGGCCTCCCATTGGCTAAGAGGGATGATGCAGCTGCCTCCCATTGGCTATCTCCCAACATTCCACCCTGCTGGCCTCCCATTGGCTAGGAGGGATGACGCAGCTCCCTTGAGCAGCAGCTTGTTTCATGAGTTTTTAGAGTGTGCTCATTGCAACTTTATTTTTTGGCTCAGGCTTTTAACCTTGCATAAACATTTGTAAGATTATAACTCTGCGAAGAATACATGGTCAACACGAAGTAAGTACCTTAAAAGGTATGCTTTTATAATTTTTAAAGGGTAGTATTGGGGGCCTTGGAACGGATCATGCGTTTTATATGTAAAATGCGGTTCAAGTTACGAAAAGTCCAGGTTACAAAACCACTTCTGGAACGGATTAATTTCATACATTGTGGTACCACTGTATGTGTATATATATATATATATATATATATATATATATATATATATATATATATATATATATTTTTTTTTTTTTTTTTTTCCTCTACTTACGAAAACCTCTGCGTATGAAAAATCCAGGTTACGAAAAACATTTTCATCTTTTTACGAAAAACGCCAACCAAAATTCAAACAATGTGTGAGTTGCTCTCTCGTTGGCTGTCTCCTAACATCCCGCCTCGCTGGCCTCCCATTGGCCAGGAGGGAGCTGACCTGTACCCCTACCTCCTGGACCCATATTTCCTGTTTGTCACATGCGTGAAGGAGAGTTGAACAGGACTGTTGGCTTGTTTTGAGATTGATCATGCAGCGTTATATCTTGTTATCGCTGAAACCCCTCCACAATTGGGACGATATTGAAGCAGAAGGAGACCTTAAAGTGGAAATTCAGTGACGGAGGCGATTATTTCGGCATGATATTGAAGCAGAAGGAGCATGAGCAGAGTGCTCCATGGGACAAGACCTCTGATCTTGCAAGGAAGCAAGTTAATATTGAATCAGGACCTCTGATCTTTCAAACAGGTACTGTAATTCCGCTTTAAATACAACGTCCCGTCCATTTAAACATTTAAATACAATTGTTCCGTCAGCTGCGCGTTGCGTGTGGGCAGAGCCCGCATTAGGCAAAACACACCAGAGAGTTTTTTTGTCTGTGTGTGTGAGAGAGAGAGAGAGAGAGACTGTGTGCGTGCGTGTGTGTGTGCGTGCACGTGTGAGAGAGAGGGAATGCCTAGTCAGTCAGAGATGAAAGGAGGCTTAACTCTCTTTCGAGAGAGCACATTGCAGCTTATTTTTCGTTTTTAAGTTGTTTAATTCAGTAAATGTTTAATGAATGTGCCGCGCTCCACCGAATGTGAGCAAAACGCGGCTCATCTGGACCTCCGATCCCTCAAGGAATCAAGTTAAAGTTGAGTTTGGGCCTCCGATCTGTCAAGCAGGGAATGCGCTTTGAATTCCCTGTCTTAAAATGCTTCGACGTCCTGCGTGTGGGCAGAGCCCACATTCAGCGGAGCGCGCCACAAATGTGTATTGTTTGTGTGTGTGTGTGTGTGTGTGTGTGTGAGTGTGTGTGTGTGAGAGAGAGAGAGAGACAGTGGTGTGTGTGTGTGTTAATAAAAATGTTTAATAATGGTTTAATTAATAAATATGTTAAAATGGTTTAACAAATAATTTTCTTTTACTTTTAACACATATTTCATACAAGATTCGTGTACTTTTATCATTTTTAAAGGGTTTATGGGGTAGTCTTGGGAGCCTTGGAACGAATTACGCGTCTAATGTGCAAAATGCGCCTCTACTTACGAAAACTCCAGGCTACGAAAAAGGCTCTGGAACGGATTAATTTTGTAAGTAGAGGGTCGACTGTATATGTATATGAGATTTCCTTTCGGCTTTTTCCATTTATCAGGGATCGCCAAAGCGAATGATTTGCACGTTTTGATTTGGCATAGGTTTTTACGTCAGATGCCCTTCCTGTCACAACCCTTTAACAAGGGACAGAAACACGCTGACAGCTTTGCAGCCTACTCTTTTTACGAAAGTCAGCAATGGTTCTTTTACATGAACCTCTCACCATAGACAGTGAGAGACATGGCCTGCCTTTGATCACCCAGTTAGCTGCACTTGGGGATATGTATGTATGTATATATACATACACACACACACACACATATATATATATATATATAAAATATTTGTGTGTGTGCAGAAAAAATTACATGTGGACTCCAAGACAAAACATTTGCATACATGGGGACGAAATGTTTGACCTTCAGAGATTGTACTTATCCTGTTGATGACAGACAAGACTTTTATCTGTTTGTTGAACTTGATAGTCTCTGACTTGATTAGTCATTGACTGGAAATCCAAAGGTTACAGTTATGCTCCACACTAAGCCTCTTTACACATGACTGCAAGTTTGAAGATCAATAAACCGGAATCATTTTTTTTAATGAATTTCTTTGCTCTTGTGCTACATTTATTTATTTTATTTTTGTTAATAACTTAAGCAATCTTTTCCTTCTCTCAGTCCCAGACCATGAATTATGTTGGCCAGTTGGCAGAGACAGTCTTTGTCACTGTGAAGGAGTTATATCGTGGTCTGAACCCTGCTACACTCACCGGTGGGATTGATGTCATAGTTGTGCGTCAGCCGGATGGCAGCCTCCAGTGCTCACCTTTCCATGTGCGTTTTGGGAAGCTGGGAGTTCTTCACTCCAAGGAGAAAGTGGTAAGGGAAATTGAATGCTTGTAGACATGTATGATGATAATTGGATGTCTGAAACATAATTACTAAACTCTGGTTATAGGTGTGGGCCCCATTTAAAAAAAAAACCTGCTCAAGCAGTTATTCATGTTATCCAGTAAGCCAATAGTTTAGCAACAGTGCAATGTATAAAAACTATGTGTGATCTTTGTGACTCATGAAAATTGGTGATGAGTGAAAGAAAGACCAGGTGATTTTAATTTTACTTCCTAATCCTTAACCAGAACCTGATATGCTCTGCTACTGTTGTGGTCTAACCTCTGCATCAAGGATCAGCTCTGAGCCCCTTCTTGTTTGCAATGGTGATGGACAGGCTGACAGACGAGGTTAGGCAAGAGTCTCCATGGACTATGATGTTTGCAGATGACATTGTGATCTGTAGTGAGAGCAGAGAACAAGTGGAGGAAAATCTTGAGAGGTGGAGGTATGCCCTGGAAAGGAGAGGAATGAAGGTTAGCCTCAGAAAATCAGAATACATGTGTGTGAATGAGAAAGCGATGTTGTATGGCTTAGAAACAGTGGCGCTGAGGAAAAGGCAGGAGGCAGAGCTGGAGGTAGCAGAGGTGAAAATGTTGAAGTTCTCTCTGGGAGTAACGAGGATGGATAGGATTAGAAATGAGTACATCAGAGGGACAGCCCATGTAAGATGTTTTGGAGACAAAGTCAGAGAGGCTAGATTGAGATGGTTTGGACATGTACAGAGGAGGGATAGTGAGTATATTGGTAGTAGGATGCTGAGGTTGGAACTACCAGGCAGAAGGCCTAGAGGAAGACCAAAGAGATTTATGGATGTGGTGAAGGAGGACATGAAGGTCATTGGAGTAAGAGAAGAAGATGCAGAGGACAGGGTGAGATGGAGGCGGATGGTTTGCTGTGGCGACCCCTGAAGGGAACAGCCAAAATGAAAAGAAGAAGAAGACTGTTGTGGTCTAACCTCCTAAAGGCCATATGTTATGTGCATGTTGAGATTCTTTTCTGTGAACTCCGTGTGTATTAGCTGTTCTGTTGCCATATTTTGAATGGAGTGTGATGACTGTAGGCCCCCGTTTTTCGCGGAGGTTCGGTTCCGGCCCTTCCCACGGATCAAGAAATTTTGTGTGTATACTCATCTCTCATCTCATATATGTATATTTCTTTCTTTCTTTCTTTCGGCTTTTTCCCTTTTCTCGGGAGTCTCCACAGCGAATCATCTGATTTGCACATTTGATTTGGCATGGGTTTTTACGTCGGATGCCCTTCCTGACACAACCCTTTTTAGCCAGGGACAGAAATACGCTGACGGCTTTGCAGCCTACTCTTTACAAAAGTCAGCAATGGTTCTTTAACATGCCTCACACCATAGACAGTGAGAGACATGGCCCGCCTGTGATAACCCAGTTAGCTGCACTGGGGGCACTCATCTCATATATACATATAAATATACAGTATATATGTATGTTTGTGTGTGTGTGTGTGTGTGTGTGTGTATGTATGTACAGGGTGACCCAAAAAAATGGGAACCTTTTTAACACTACTATAAAACCAAGAGTGATGGAAGAAACCTTAAAACATGCCATTTAAGAATAAATGACTAACCTTTCATGGTGAAGTATTTACTTGTTCAAGGTCACTGTCTTGCAGTATTGCCACTTGGTGCCACTTGCTCATGTCAAGCAATACGCAATTCAAAAATTCCTGTTTTTTTTGGATCACCCTGTATGTTCATTCACTGCATAATGGCGCCCTACTGCAGCATAACTTTTTCCTTCCTGTATCATATCAAGTAGTTCTACTTTTTCATGCACATTGACAACTTGTGTGTGAATGAGAAAAAAGGAGCGACATCATCTCAACCAATCAGCAGGAGAGAGAAACAAAAACTCTCAGCCATTGGCTAAATTTGAATCACGTGCCAGTTACTTCTGGGTCTGTCGGCAATCCGCGAGTATGCGGGGGCGCGAGGGCAAAACTGCGAATGGTCAAGGTTGCTACTGTATTGTTGAAGTAACCAATTAGGCACTGCAGAGAAGCTTCATAGATCACTGCGTAAGAGAGCACAGGGCATAGAAGCAGCACAGAGGAGCAGCAGCATTTCATCTGCACAAACTTTCACACCTGTCCAAAATGGCGGAGTCTAGGAGTTGAGGTTTCACCTTTCTTTTCCTGAAAAAGTTCCAAATGAAACACCCAACTTTTTGGGTTTTTGTGTCACCATCAGTGAAAACTTTTATAAAAACCCACCATAAAAACTGCTGTGTTCATTCTTTTTATCTGTGTGTGTGTGTGTGTGTGTGTGTGAGAAAGAGAGAGAGAGAGAGAGAGATATACAGAGAGACACAGAGAGCGTCAGAAAGACTGTTCTTAAAAAAAAAAGGCTGTTAAGCTGTATTTATTCATTCATTCATTTTTGAACTGCTTAATCCTTATTCGGGTTGCGTGGAGGTTGATGTCCATCTCAAACAACTCTGTGTGAAAGCGGAGCACACACTGGACAGCTTGCTAAGTCATTGCAGGGCATAAACATGCTGACAGCTATGCAGCTCTTCTTGATGAAAGTCAGGAATGGTTCATTTACATGCCTCACACCATAGACACTGAGAGACATGGCTGGCCTTTGATAACCCGGTTAGCTGTACTGGGGGAACTGTATTTATATAAATGCTAATAATGGACCACCATTTAATTATGAAAAAGTATCTAACCATCAAGATGCTTTTGAAACATCAAAAAAAACCTATGCATAGCCATCACTGTAGTTCTCCCATGTGATGTCCTGGCGAGCTGTTCAGGATGTACTCTGCCTTTGCACAGGGTCGGCTGAGATGGACACCAGCTTCCCCACGATCCTAATTAGGATTAAACAGTTCAGAAAATGAATGAATGAAGGAGTTTATTTCTAATAATATGCTGATGCTCTTTTCATCGAGTCTTCCTTAATTTTACACGTTTAACTTAAGAAAATGTGTTGTGAATATATGTGATGTCAGACATAGTGACATTTAACACAGACGCTCCCCGACTTACGTTTTTGTTTGGTTCCGGACGGCCGAACGCAAGTTGAAAGTCAACGTAAGTTGTTACAGTGACGTATGATGTATGACGTATGACGTTCATACTGTACTATACATCCATAAATACCATTACTGTATCTCATAAAACACCCCTAAATCAATTATTATAAACATAACATTGTAAAATAATATCAAATATATCAAATAATATTGACATTAATTTCAAAATAAGTCACTTATTTATACCGAGTTACTTTACATGAAGCTTAAAACAGCCAATCAAGGCTTACAATATGTGAAGCGCTCAATACCGAAAATAGTGTACTTGCAAGAGTAGTGTACTTGCTATGGGTTATAAGGACTTCCGGTCTTTCAAGTGCACAAGGGTGCCGTTGAACTCATTTAGAACACAGCCTGCACTGATTCGAAGTGGAGCAAAGTCAGCAAAGCGGAGCGTTCTTTTGTGTAAGTAAGTAAACTTTATTGAAGAGATGCAGACAAAGAGCAAGTACAAATCCGAATGAATATTAATATAAAAATAAGTATACAGTACACTCTTAGGATTCTGCTAAAAGATAATAAATATAAAGATTGTGCCGATATGAGCAGATAGTTAATTCATCTCTGTGTATGAGACTTGCACCCATGCTAGTAGGCTTACACTTCTGATCAACCATATTTGCTTAGGGTTACAAAAGTCCACAAAACAGTGTAAACACAAAGATCACAGAGACGACGTCTTAACACAAGGGTAACACGCTATATATATATATATATATATATATATATATATATATATATATATATACATATATATATATATATATACATATATATATATATATATATATATATACAGTGATACCTCAGCTCACGAACATAATTGGTTCCCAGAAAGTGTGTGTGAGGCGAAAAGTTCGTCTTCTGAACATTTATTTCCCATAAGAAACCATTAAAATGAGAATAATCCGTTCCCAGGTCCCCATAAAACATAATTTTCTACTAAATAAGCCTTAAAACTACACAAAAATATACCTTATTTTATGTATAATAAATGTGCTCTTGTATTGTAATTAAAGAAATAAACTGTACTGTATAATAAAGTGGTTTTATTTACCTTTGTGATGGTAGTTGATGGCTTGATGGAATGGAGTGGGAGGAGGAGGGAGGGAGGGACTTACTGTTTGGAAGGAGAGTTTGGAAACGCCTACTGTTTGGAAACACCCTTAGCCACACACGCACCCTTAATAGCTTCCTTGTTCTTAAGGATGGGAGCAATGGTAGACTTAGCGTACTGGTACTGGGACGCTGAGTCACACAAACGCACACCTCGTTCGTGTTTTTCAATGATCTCCGCCTGTGGTGGGGTCTTTTTCGGTCCCATAATAGCAAAAGTACACTCAATATGGTCCAAAATGTCTATCAAACACAAACCACTTCCGCATTCAAAGAAAGGGGGTGACGAACTGTGACGCCGTGAGCGTGCGTCAGGTTCTCGTGGCCACCACCGTGGCGCTGTTCGACCGTGTGGTTTGGTTCGTCCGCCGAAAACTAGTTCGTCAGCAGAGACTATATGCTCGCAAATTCAATGTTCTTGAGGCGAAAAGTTCGTGAGCTTAAGCGTTCGTCAGCGGAGGTTTTACTGTATATATATATATATATATATATATATATATATATATATATATATATATATACACACACACATACATACATACACACACACACAGTCTGTAGTTTGTAAACAATGAATGCAGCGTCATTACGTCAGCATACTACGTAGCTACGTCTAAACACAAAATTTGACTTTTTTGGGGGGGAGGGGGGCGTAAAATCGAAAAAACGTAAGACGGCTGAATGTAAGTTGGGGAGCGTCTGTATAAGTATATGCATCGCTTACAAGTATATTTATTTCAAGAAGAGACAAGGGCACTAAATACAATTTTCCAGCCGGAGCAAAAATAAATATTTTTCTTTTTCATAAAACTGTTTTATATCTCAAAAAAAAAACACAGAAGAGAACTTTTTCTGGGAGAGTAATATAGAGAAAAAGAGGCATATCATGTGATATCATTAATGATGTTAAATAAACAACTAATGAGATTCTTATGTTACTGAAATGTAACATAAGCAATGGTTTCTAAATAGTGTACTTAAAATGTCATGACCAAGATTGCATGTTTGGTTTCATTATTTTATTCCCTTCTAAACACAAATATTTATAAAATGAATTAATCTTGATGTACGTAAGATTCCGCTCTGTCTGCACCATTGGTTTGATCACACTCTCCATACCACAGCGTCCCAAATAATAAGGCATCATCTCCTCATGAAATTTTGATTTCATGCCCCAGTGATAAAAGACCTTCTCGGATGCTCTCATATTAATAAAAATATATCTCTAGCTGAAGCTGTTTAAGCTGTCTGGATAGATGTGATAAAGAGAATTTGAGAGTTGAGCTGAAGTCTGTAGTGTGCAGACTCTGGTTACAAATTTAACAAAATGGCCATGCTTTATCCTACTGTACCATGAAGATGTCTTGTGTACATTATCGTTGTGACTATCTGTTTCATGGGTGTTTCCAGGTGGATATTGAGATCAATGGCGAGCCAGTCAACTTGCACATGAAACTTGGAGACAATGGAGAGGCATTCTTTGTGAAGGAAAATGAGAGCTCAGAGGTCTTTAGAAATCGCCAGTTATCTTAAATTATGGTGTTTTTAGTCCTTGAACTGTTACTTCAAGATATAAATATACTAATATTTGCTTGATTTCTCAGGTCGGCGTACCAACCCACCTCTGCACATCACCCATTCCCATGGATGGTCCAGTGGTGTCAGAAGTAACATTGTCTCTCTCCAGCCCCACCTTATCAGCCACACATCGGAAAAAAAGACGCAAGAAACGTGCCCGCTCTGATGCGCACCTCCATGAGGATATCTGCTCCTCCTCAGAGGAAAGGGAGTCTGCAGAACAGGATATCCCAAAAGAAGAGTCAGTGTTGACGGCGAGGTTAGAGATTTCATTCAGCTTGTCATGCTATAAAAAAAATGTAGCTTAAGCTTCGATGGGGAGCCAAAATCTAAAATAACCTAAACGCATCAGACAGTTAAATAGGAAAACCTGTACATTGTACACTATTCATGTATTTTTTTACCAGTCAGCCATTATTGTGAAAACAGCACAGTGCATAAGCGTATGCAGATACATGTCAAGCGTTTCAGTTGACGGTCACAGCAGAATTTAGAAACATGCACATAAAGTATAAATACATCAGGTGAAAATGTCTTGTTGGTAAGTGAGGTCATAATAAAATAATAACTCAAAGTCCATGGGACAAATCCAGCACACCAACTGAATTTATGTGGTCTGTGAGAGCCTTTAAAGAACATGATTATCATACACTCTGCATCAACCATTACCATCAAATGTAATTCATCATCTTTCCTGTAGATGGCAGCAACCTATTTCAAATAAACAGTCATTCATTACTCAGACTGTGTGCTGTCAGAAGCGGAAGATGAAAAAAATGTCCTGAACATATTTGCCACACATATTTCTTTTTATGCCTTTTTTGTAATGGATGTTCAGTGTTTATTCGGTCCTTGGTGACCCAGATATTGTGTGATGTGGCCCTTCGTGAAAATGAATTTGACACCTTTGCATTATAGCCATGGTGAGTAGAACAGCAGAATGCACGGGCAGAACATCACACGGATCAACAGTCGGACAAAAGTAGAAAACTGCATATAGTAGGTATAGATAGCCAAAAGAAAGGGGCAGTGGTGGTCTAGTGGTATAGGGCACTGGATCGCTGATCCAAAGGTTGGGGGTTCAAGTCCCACTCTCCACAAGGTTGTCACTGTCCCCCCCAGTGCAGCTAACTGGGTTATCAAAGGCGGGCCATGTCTCTCACTGTCTATGGTGAGAGGCATGTAAAAGAACCATTGCTGACTTTTGTAAAGAGTAGCTGCAAAGTTGTCAGCGTGTTTCTGTCCCTTGCTAAGAGGGTTGTGACAGGAAGGGCATCCGACGTAAAAACCTCTGCCAAATCAAACGTGCAAATCAGATGATTCGCTGTGGCGACTCCCAAGTAAAAGGGAAAAAAGCCGAAAGGAAGACACAGACAGATAGCCAAAAGAAGAGGATTTTTTGAAAGGTTTTGAAAGCGAGTGTTGTTTGGATTGTACACCAGTTGTATAGACTGGGTATTTGAGTTGAAGGGTTGCCACAGTCACAGATCATTTCCAGTGACCATTCTAACATTTGATGTAAACGTTGTGTATTTGAAGCTTGGCCGGTGTCTGAATGATTTTGTGGACTGCATTACTGGCACATGATTGGATTGGAAGTTCATTAGCAGACAGAAGAACAGGTCTTCCCGTTTAAAGAAGCCAGTGTGTGGGACCTTTTGAATTGGGTAATAGGTATATCAAATTACCTTTGTCCCTGCTGCAAATAAAATATTAAAGTGATATTGTGTAAGTAAGAGTGCAGTCGTAGTATAATGAATAACAGGTAAGTGAAAGTTCATACAAAATGATAGATGTTTATTTTTGTTCTGCTAGCTTAAATTAAAATCTCAGAGGTCACACAAACTTTGTTGTCTGGTGGCCAAATGGGTCACATTGACTTGTGTATTCCAGTTAAAGCTGCTTCAGTTGAAATTACCATCTCTTCTTTCTTTTCATGTTCTTCTGATGAGCTTTTTAGTTGTATTTTTGCCAAGTCTAGTATAGCATGATATCAATAATGTATTATTCACTTCACAGCGGATGCATCAGTTATATTCACTTTTTAAATATTTGTTCTGCTCTGTGAATATATTATGTATTTGTATGGTGTTAATGCAACACATTGGTGTGTGTGTGTGTGTGTGTGTGTGTGTGTGTGTGTGTGTGTGTGTGTGTATGTGTGTAGCAATTCTGTGTATTATTCTCTGTGTGGTGAACCAGTTGAGGATGTGCTTGGAGCTCTGGCCAGAAACCGGCAACCTGATTCTGATGAAGAGTGCTCACCCACTGAGAAGTACCACTATGCATGACAAAGCTTATGATGCATATAATGAATAAATCTGAATATAAACATGAGAACAAGCAAACAATTCACTCTTTGGTACTGTGCATACAGATAGTCATTTAACAAAATTTAACAAAATTTGGTCTTCATTCAACAAAAATATTAATAGTTGTAACGTTCTGATGTGGAGAAAATAAGTATCATCTGAGCCTTGGAAGCTTTTATTTACGGTGTTAGTAGAAATACTGTAAATACTTTTGGGACTTTTTGCCCCTTCGCCATCATATTAGGGTATTCTCATGTCCTGCATCTGCGTTCACATCCGCATTTACATTTTTTTTCATGCAGTTTCCTATGAACTGTTTGGTGGATCATTCTGAAATGTAGCATAGGATTCTTATGACATGTAGTTGTGCATTGGTTGTCAGTGTCTGCCATTTATGTAGATTTTTTTCTGGTTGTAGATGTCTGCACTTTCTCACCAGCAGTTGTAAGAGTCACCGCCATCTACCCATAATTAAATTTTAGGGGTCTTGGAGAATTATTTTCATAATGGTTTGTGGTCAGATTGAATTTGCAGTGTGGTAAGTTTTGGACAAATAGTCTGTCATTTGGAATCTAGGCAACTTGCTTTTCCTTACAGTGGGATTCATTCACTCGCTTGTTTTCCAAACCACTTAACCCTAGTAGGATCTCAGGAAGGCTGGAGCCTATCTCAGCTAAGATTTCGCGAGGGGCTGGGGACCAGGCCATTGCAGAGCAGTACTACACAACCATTCTCACACACACTTCAGGCAATTTGGAAAAAAAACAATTGGCTTAATGTGCATGTTTTTTGGATTGTGGGAGGAAACCGGAGTACCCAGAGGAGAGGAAACTGGAGTATCCACAGGAAACCCACACAAGCACAGGGAGAACGTGCAAACTCCGCACAGAAACACCCTATCCCAGTAATTGCATGCAAGGCTTTGCTGTAAGAGGATGTGCAAACCTCTATGCCACTGTATCGCCCATCATTTCGCTTATTCCGGGGTCGGGTTGCAGGGCAGGAGTCTAAAGAGTGAAGTCCAGACATCCCTCTCCACAGTCACTTACTCCCTGTCACTGCGGAGGACCATTGGTTCTACTCTGAGCTCCTCCCGGATGGCTGAGCTCCTCACCCTACCTTTAAGGTAAACCCTGCCACCCTGCGAAGGAAGCACATTTCAGTTGCTTGTGTCCACAATCTTGTTCTTTCGGTCACTACCCAAAGCTCGTGACCATAGGTGAAGACTGGAACGTAGATTGACTAATAAATTGAGTGCTTTGTCTTGCTCTTCACCACAACGGACCAGTACAAGCTTTGCTTTACAGCAGAGGTTGCAGCGAGCGGTCCATCTGTCAATCTCCCACGCCATCCTTCTCTCACTTGTCAGCAACACCCTGAGATACTTGAACTCCTCCACCAGGAGCAGGACCTCATTCCAGGCCCGGAGAGTGCATTCCAAGTTTTTTCCGGCTTAGTATTATGGCCTCAGGGTTGGAGGTGCTGATTCTCATCCTGGCTGCTTCACATCCGGCTGCGAATTGCTTTAATACTAATTTACTACTCATTAATATCTAAACAAAGGTAAAAAGATTGCAAATAAAATTTTGACACAAACTTGTAGAAAGGTACTGTGTAGATACTCGTAGTAATACATGTACAGACACTACTTATGTCCAAACCGTCTTACGACCTGTTGGTCAAAACCAAATGCACTCGTAAGTCGGACACTACCTCTATTTAGTTTGAGAAATGTCAAAAGTATGTTTCAATGCTTCAACCTTTATCTAGCTTCATTGAAAGTGTGAAATGTTTGCTTGTCAGATATACTGAAACTATCAATTGTCCATAGGACATCTTTTATTTATTTTTTTATTTTTTTTTATGTTTCTTCTTTACTGTGCATGTATTGCACTACATCAACATTACTTGTTCCCACACTTTTTACCTTTTTGTTGGACTGTTTCCTATATATGTACATGAGGTTAAATCATGTAATGCTTAATGTTGTCATTTCTCTTTCTACATGTTTCACACACAGTTTGTTCTGTAACCGACCCTCCTCTCCTAAGAGTGACTCTGAACTGTTTGTGAAGCCTCAGGAAACATCAGGGCGTCAGCTACAGTGGAACTGGGGTGGATTTCCCGAGGTGCTCCATTTTCTCCCTGACAAAACTTCCATTGTTTTCTGTATCCCAGCAAATCAAAACTTTATCTGATATTTAATGTAATATCTGCAGGTATGTCCATCAGAGCGAGGGAGCACAGAGTGCCTCCACACCCCTTCACTCATTACACCCTCTGAGCACTCCCACTTCCGCAAACTCCACCGACAGGCATCGTTCAACTTGGAGTGTTACAAGCCCTTGAGTAGTGTAACTATTGTGAGACCAGAACCTAGAATTCTTGAAATGGAGCTCTGTCACTTGAAGATGTCCCTTCACAGAGACCAGATTGCCTCACACACATTACCGACTGCAGAATACTCTTTAGAATCGGATACCCCGAGTGGCCTGAACAATTCCATGACTAAAACAGTGAGCACATCTGGTACAGATTGTGATTCCAGGACTGTCAATCAAGATAACACAGACAGTACCACTAGATCTACTAATGCTGACACAGTCGCCAGTGTTATTAGTGACTTTCATACAAAGACTAACACCTCATTTGGCACTGAAGACTTTTCAAGCAACATAAGTGTATCTCATATAGATGACTCGTTTATCAGGGCTCAATCAGAGACTTTAGATGATTGCGACAATAAAATCGGTGCAGATATCAGTATCGAAACATTGACAGAAGGCTTTGCAGAGGGTGAAGAAAATGTGTCCCAGGTGGATAAGGCCACAGTGGCCCCACAGACCAATCAGGAAGCAAGCAGTGTTGGAGTGTTGGAACATGTGGAGTCTGTTACACAATCGGAGCATAGACCTAGGTCTTCACAATCATCTTCTGAAGCAACAGAACCCCAAGAAAAGAAAAAGGGTAGGCTTTTAGCATAAGCTCTGATTACGTGCTGCACATGATTAAGTTTCGTAGTTCTATAGTGTTGTTGTCTCATAAGATTCTTTTTCTCTTTCTCTCACTGTCACAAACACCATATCTTGGTGCATAGGAAAATGCAGTGATCATTTGGGACCTTCTGATATCTATCTGGATGATTTGTCTAAACTTGACCCTGAGGTTGTTGCACTTTATTTTCCCAAAAGGTAAGACTCCATTTTCTTAAGTTCTGTAAACATCGGTTGATGCTGCTACAAAGCTTGACAAGTTTCTCTGTAATATAGGTCATCTTCCCATCTGCATCTTCAGCAGGTATCTCGGGGTCTTTGGCGTTTAGCCCCTTAACCTGTACGCCTCGCCTGAGTGGGGCAGCAAAGACTGTGCAGTGATAGCCTTCACCTGCAGACTGGTATTTACCTCTGGTGAAGACTTAATTGGCTGCTGGGATCCAGCATTCATTCCTCTCAATCCAAAGCCAACGTGAGCTTGACTCTGCCGATGATTCTATTGCTTTGATGGCTTTCTTTGACATGGAGGGTGACAGTCCTAGCCAACTAAAGAAACTTCATCAGTTCAGTTCAGTTCATTTTCTGTAACCGCTTCATCCTAATTAGGGTCGCGAGGAGGCTGGTGCCCATCCCAGCCAACTCAGGGCGAGGGCAAAGTACACCCTGGACAGCTCGCCAGGCCATCGCAGGGCGGAAACACACTGACGGCTTTGCAGCCTACTCTTGTCGAAAGTCAGCAATGGTTCTTTTACATGCCTCACACCATAGACAGTGAGAGACATGGCTGGCCTTTGGTAACCCAGTTAGCTGCACTGGGGGGGACAGTGACAACCTTGTGGAGAATGGGACTCGAACCCCCAACCTTTGGATCAGCGATCCAGCGCCCTATACCACTAGACCACCACTGCCCCTAAAGAAACTTATTGTTGTTAATGTGACAAAACCTCTACAACCAATTTCTATAGGCATCAGGATTGCTTTTCAGCCTCTTGTATCAGCTTCGTCTATTAGGTCTTGGTACTTGGTGGCCTTGTGGTCATGTGATACTTCAAGTCTGTCCTCCCAGGGAACTGTGAGTTCTATGATAAGAAGAGTGTGAGCGCTTCTTGACAGCAGTACCATGTCTGCCCACAGAGAAGTGCTGGCTACTTCTTCTGGAAACCTAAGTTTCTTTTGTACATCTACATGTAAGTCCCAGTCGGATGCTTGTGACAGTAGTGAGCTGGTCTGACTTGGCAAACTTCGACTTGTCACCTTCCTTGCGGAACTGTACTTGTTTGGACGTCTTTGTGGTAATTGGCGATTGACACCCATCCTATGCTGGTCTACCCGTGTCGCGATCTTCTTCAGTACATTGTCATGCCGCCAGCGCTACCTTTCTTCTCCAAGTGTTTTTGGGCATACTGAGAGAATGTGGTTGAGTGTACAGTTTGTTGCTTTGCAAAGGGAGCATGATGGGTCTTCTTCTTTACCCCAGATTCTTAAGTTGGAGGTGTTGGTAGGAGATCTGTCACAGTGCGAAGCAGTAAACTGAGTTTTCCCTCGTCCATGGACCATATAACTTTCAAGTGAGTGGACATTGTAGAGCAGTCTCCTATCGTGTCCAGCTACCTTGCTTTCCCAGTCCAACTGCCTGTGTGTTCTGCCTCCTGTCTGTCTCACTGGACGATCATGTGCCGCTTGGTCTTCGGTCTGCCGAACTCCACCTATTCTCTCCATAGGTGCCTAGGCGCAGTCTACCTCTCCAAACTGTTACAACCAGTCCTTTTTGTCGCAAATCTTCATCTGCTTCTTCTTTTGCTGATTGAGGGTTCCATTTCCTTCCTATCTTGACTGTTTCCCCTGCTTTCTGCACTGGTTTGTTCGACAAGCGTAAGGTGGAAATTGCTCTTACTTTTGAAGCCTGGAACTCCTCTTCTACCGACGACAGCCGGTCCCAAGCCCGGATAAATGCAGAGGGTTGCGTCAGGAAGGGCATCCGGCGTAAAACAAATGCCAAATAAACTATGCGAATCACAAGAAAGAATGACATACCGGATCGGTCGAGGCCCGGGTTAACAACGACCGCCATCAGTGCCGTCAACCAACAGGGTGCTGATGGAAATTGGACTACTGTTGGTCGAAGACGTCGAAGAAGGAGAGGCGGGAGGCGTGTCCGTTGCCAGAGAGAGAAGAGGAAAGGCATGAGTCTAGGACTGAAAGTAGGGACTTTGAATATTGGAACTATGACAGGAAAAGGTAGAGAGCTGGCTGACATGATGCAGAGGAGGAAGGTGGACATACTGTGTGTTCAGGAGACCAGGTGGAAAGGTCGCAAGGCTAGAAGCATAGGAGCAGGGTTTAAGCTGTTTTATCACGGTGTGGATGGGAAGAGAAATGGAGTCGGAGTCATCTTGAAGGAGGAGTTTGCCAGGAATGTTCTAGAAGTGAAAAGAGTGTCAGACAGAGTGATGAGTCTCAAGTTAGAAATTAAAGGTGTGATGGTTAATGTTGTTAGTGCTTATGCCCCACAGACAGGATGTGAGCGAGAAGAGAAGGAGAGATTCTGGAGGAGTTAGATGAAGTGATGCAGAGTACCCCCAGAGGTGAAAGAGTGGTCATTGGGGCAGACTTCAATGGACATGTTGGTGCAGGAAACAGAGGGGACGAGGAAGCGATGGGTAGGTTTGGTATCCAGGACAGGAACGCAGAAGGACAGATGTTGGTAGATTTTGCAAAAAGGATGGAAATGGCTGTCGTGAATACTTTCTTCCAGAAGAGAGAGGAGCATAGGGTGACTTATAAAAGTGGAGGTAGGAGCACACAGGTAGACTACATCTTGTGCAGGCGATGTAATTTAAAGGAAGTCAGTGACTGCAAAGTAGTAGCGGGTGAGAGTGTTGCCAAACAGCATAGGATGGTGGTGTGCAGGATGATGCTGATGGTGAGGAAGGTGAAGAAGGCAAAGGCAGAGCAGAAGACAAAGTGGTGGAAGTTGAAAAAGGAAGAGTGTCGGGTTGTCTTCAAGGAGGAGTTGAAACAGGCTTTGGGTGGTCAGGAAGTGCTTCCAGATGACTGGACAACTACAGCGAATGTGATCAGGGAGACAGGTAGGAGAATACTTGATGTGTCATCTGGAAGGAAAGTAGATAAGGAGACTTGGTGGTGGAATGAGGAAGTGCAGGAGTGTGTACAAAGGAAGAGATTAGCTAAGAAGAAGTGGGACATTGACAAAACCGAAGAGAGTAAACAGGAGTACAGGGAGACACAGCGTAAGGCAAAGGTAGCAGTGTCAAAGGCCAAACAGAGCGCGTTTGATGACTTGTATGCTCGGCTGGAAAGTAAGGAGGGAGAAAATGATTTATACAGGTTGGCACAGCAGAGAAATAGAGATGGGAAGGACGTGCAGCAAGTTAGATTGATAAAGGACAGAGAGGGAAATGTATTGACTGATGACAGAAGTGTGCTGGGAAGATGGAAAGAGTACTTTGAAGAGCTGATGAATGAGGAAAATGAGAGAGAGAAAAGAGTAGAAGAGGTGACTGTTGAGGACCAGGAAGTAGCAAAGATTAGTAAGGGTGAAGTGAGGAGGGCATTGAAGAGGATGAAGAATGGAAAGGCAGTTGGTCCTGATGACATACCGGTGGAGGTATGGAAGTGTCTAGGAGAGGTAGCAGTAGATTTTCTGACAAGAACATTTAACAAGGTCTTAGAGAGTGAGAGGATGCCAGAGGAATGGAGGAGAAGTGTGCTGGTGCCCATTTTTAAGAACAAGGGAGACGTGCAGAGTTGTGGCAACTACAGAGGGATAAAGTTGATGAGCCATACGATGAAGATATGGGAAAGAATAGTGGAAGCTAGACTAAGGGCAGAAGTCAGCATTTGTGAACAACAGTTTGGTTTCATGCCCAGAAAGAGCACCACAGATGCAGTGTTTGCCTTGAGGATGTTAATGGAGAAGTACAGAGAAGGTCAGGGGGAGCTGCATTGTGCCTTTGTGGATCTGGAGAAAGCATATGACAGGGTGCCGAGAGAAGAACTGTGGGATTGCATGAGGAAGTCTGGAGTGGCAGAGAAGTATGTTAGAGTGGTGCAGGACATGTATGAGAGATGTAAGACAGTGGTGAGGTGTGCTGTCGGTGTGACAGAAGAGTTCAAGGTGGAGGTGGGACTGCATCAAGGGTCAGCTCTCAGCCCCTTCTTGTTCGCTATGGTGATGGACAGGCTGACAGACGAGGTTAGACAAGATTCCCCATGGACTATGATGTTTGCAGATGACATTGTAATCTGTAGTGAGAGCAGAGACCAAGTGCAGGAAAATCTAGAGAGGTGGAGGTATGCCCTGGAAAGGAGGGAATGAAGATTAGCCTCAGTAAGACAGAATACATGTGCATGAATGCCAAGGACCAAAGAGGAACGGTGAGATTACAGGGAGCAGAGATAAGAAAGGTGGAGGATTTTAAGTACTTAGGCTCAACAATCCAGAGCAATGGAGAGTGTGGAAAAGAGGTCAAGAAGCGTGTGCAGGCAGGTTGGAATGGTTGGAGAAAAGTGTCCGTGTGATGTGTGATAGGAGGGTATCGGCAAAAAAGAAAGGAAAAGTGTACAAACCGGTGTTGAGGCCAACGATGCTGTATGGGTTAGAAACAGTGGCCCTGGGGAAAAGACAGGAGGCAGAGTTGGAGGTAGCAGAGATGAAAATGTTGAGGTTCTCTTTGGGAGTAACGAGGATGGATAGGATTAGGAATGAGCACGTCAGAGGGACAGCACATGTAAGGCGTTTTGGAGACAAAGTCAGAGAGGCTAGATTGAGATGGTTTGGACATGTACAGAGGAGGGATAGTGAGTATATTGGTAATAGGATGCTGAGGCTGGAACTACCAGGCAAAAGGCCTAGAGGAAGACCAAAGAGACGATTCATGGATGTGGTAAAGGAGGACATGAAGGTCGTTGGTGTAAGAGAAGAAGATGCAAAGGATAGGGTGAGATGGAGGCAGATGATTCGCTGTGGCGACCCCTGAAGGGAAAAGCCGAAAGGAAAAGAAGAAGAAGAAGAAGAAGAAGTTTACTGTGCTGAAGCTTGGAGGCATGCCCAGCCACTTGTGAAGGAATCTGCTGCATTGCTTTTCCATGGCTTTTTATTGTGCTAAACGTGATGTCGTATATGAGGAAAGGCCACTGCAATCTGGGGATGATGCCATACTGGAAACATCACGCTTTGAATCGGCCCTGGGGGTGGTTAGCATTAATTGTCTGGAGCCATCTGTTCAGCGCCGTAGTTTACATCTCTGTTGTTACTGATGTCTCCCAGAGACTGGTCGAGCCATTTCCCCAAGCACTTTGTGCTTTCATCTTGGATAGTAGGGATCTTCTCCCCCTGAATAATGAAGGTGTGCTTGTGTAGCTTCCCTTTCAAGATGGTGACTTGATTTCTTCAAAACGTAGATCAGAGAGATCGAAAGAAGTTACCAGTTCTGGTTCTGGCTTCTTGTATGGAGGTTCTCCAAGTGGCATATTGCGGCTTGGATCACTGTGGGCTCGCTGTATACTTTCTTTTTATTCTGATTTTTCATCTCATTCTGCTTTTTCCACAGCCTTTCAGCCTTCCTGAGGTTTAGCAACTTCTTGTGCAGTGTGTCGTGCAGTTGTTGAAGACCTTCCTTCTGAGACTCTGGAGCTTTTTCCCATACTTTCTTGAGACTATGAAGTTCTTGTCGGACTTTGGCTACCTCGTTCTGTCTTCTACTTGGACCTCCCTGTAGAGGTCTTTCTCTAGTTGTCTTGATGTCAAACATAAATTTGCATTCTTCGTAGACGATTATACTCATAGTCTCTACTTTCACATGTACTTCTCCCTTCAAACAGCCTTATACAATAGTTTGTCACTAGAACTATGCTCAGCAACTTTGTATCAAATAGACATGTACATAATACGTGTATGTATTAAATTTATATATACAGTGGTACCTCACCTTAAAAAATTAATCCGTTCCAGAAGTGGTTTTGTCCCCTGATTTTTTTCGTAAGTTGAACTGCATTTTACATGTAAAAGACCTGATTCATTCCAAGGCCCCCAATATTACCCCTAAACCATTTAAAAATTCTAAAAGTATACCTTTTAAGGCCTCCTTCTGCTTCAATATCGTACCAATGGTAGACAAGTTTGGCCATATTCCTTTGCGATATCACTCAACCGCATGCCACAAGCCTGCTTCTTCTTTTCACTCGCACCGGGAATCACACGCACGTGTGTTGACCATGTCTTCTTAGCAGATTTGTAATCTTACAAATGTTTATGCAAGGTTAAAAGCCTGAGCTAAAAAATAAAGTTGCAATGAGCACACTCGAAAAACTCACGAAACAAGAGTAACTCTGTACTTTACACAAAAAGCATCATGGGTATTATGAAGATACAGCTCCATAATAGCCAATGGGAGAGAGCTGCGTCATGGGTATTATGGAGATGCAGCTCACTCCGAGCCGATGGGAGGCCAGCGGGGTGGGATATTGGAAGATAGCCAATGGGAAAGCAACTCGCGCATTGTTTGAATTTTTGAGATGGCGCGTTTCATAATGTGAATTTTTTTTTGTATCCAGAGACGGAAATTTTACGTAAATGCGTTTCGTTACCTGGATTTTTTGTTTCTTGGGTCTTTCGTAAGGTGAGGTACCTGTGTGTGTGTGTGTGTGTGTGTGTGTGTGTCTGTGTCTGTGTGGTTTCCCCAGTTCCAGACGTTTCAAAGTGAAAACTTCTTTAACCAAAACAACATCCAGAAAAATAACAAACCGAGCGAGTATTTTTGGCAATGCTTCTTTTTATTTTTCAGGAGATCACAGCTTTAAGCTTTTAAAGCATTGTCAGAATAATTAAGAGATTATAAAAAGAACACAAAACAATAAAACAAAACACAGGGCACAGAAATTAATCCACATTTACATGAGAAGTGAAGATCTGCAAGTAACCATTAAAAAAACTCAGTGATCACGCATGATACACTTGATGAGAGGCGAAATTTTCTCCAGCAACATGAAGTCGGCAGCACAGAGTTCAGCTGAGCTGAACTTTCACATGATGCAAATTGAATTGAAATTAATCAATGAGCGGTTAACGGTATTGTTGATTTACAGATGCAGCCAAACACGGAGTGCATTCCACTCATATCAGCATGGCTTTAAGACTGCACACATATTTTTAGGAGAATAAATAGAACGTTACTGGGAACTTTTTCTGGTTTGTGATGCACAAGTCTTCATTATACTCTTGTCGCGTGATGATGATAATAATGAGCGTAATAAGCTCTTTATGATGATATGAGTTAAGCTACATCAAATAATATAAGATAATGATGATAAAATCGCTAACGGTCCTTTTGTAGTTTTCGAGCACAATTCTGCTCCCAGTTTCACTCAGATTTGAAAATGGGAAAACATGTGAGGGAGTGACACTAACAACAGGAAAAAATGAGTGATTCCTGTGTGAATGCCACCTTATGGAGAGCTCGGATTTTCTGCAGAGCCCAAATCTGTTTTTTAGCACGTTATACATGATAAGTAGGCTCATGTATGGATTATGAATCATATTTAATTTTAGTTCTACTTTTGCACAGATTGTTTAACTAATATTTGGTTTTTATTGTTTTTTTTTTTTCTCTCACTCCAGTGAAAATGATTCTCCTTCCCAGGGAGAGGCTGAGCATGGTTCAGTCCCACCCATACAGTCCTCACAGTCAGGCCAGCAGTCTCCAATGTCTGTATGCATTGCTAATGTGGATAGTGGAACTGAGTATCTGTCAGACCCCGCATCTGACACTCTGGATGTTACTATGTCCCTCTGTGGGACCGAGGGACATGTCAGGCAAATCAAGAAAGGTAGAAAAAGAGTGACACCTAATTAAAAGGGAAAAGGCTGTGACATAAGTTTCCATTGTACTTATTGTACCATCCCTTGCCACTTCACGATTTGAGCACCGCGGTCTTGGTACATCGCAGTATTTTATTTTATTTTTTTTTAAATGTTCATAAAAAATTCAAAATTCGTGCTAAAACTCACATGTAAGCAAGCGGAAGGCAGGCTGCGTTCATTGTTTCCAAAGGACAGACTGAAGTGCCCCTCCTCCCCAGTTCAGGCAGGGACCACCCACCCAACTCAATCTCGCAAGCTGATTGGCTTAGACGCGTGATGCTGTTGCCTCCTGCCCACTCAACTCAATCTCGCAAGCTGATTGGCTTAGACGCGTGACGCTGTTGCCTCGCACATTCCCGTGGGATTTTTTGTGATTTTGTGATCTTACTGTATAGTGTTTGTGAACGTCCTGCACCGCGGAGAAGAAATATTGTCAGAGTTGAGTACAGTACTTAAAGTATTTATGTATAAATTCTATTTCAATATTAATACATTACAGTATTTACATATGCATATACTGTGTAACATTTAATATACACTTCTTGATATTGTATAGACGCGAAAACATATAGAAATGAGACAACATGGTAGAAATGGAGCGGGGGGTGGGGCGTTCCCACTTCGCGGTTTTTCGAATATCACGGCTAGGTCTGGTCTACATTATCCGCGATATTCAAGGGATGACTGTATTCTGTAGTCTTATGGTACAAACATACTGAATACAAATTCTCAATCTGTTTGCTTCCATTCATTTTTACTGGGAAGCAACGAGGAGTGAGCTTGTGGCCCGTCAAAAGTTGGTGTGGATAGAGTTTTACTTAAAAGGGCAGCTTACATGTGGTACTGGCGAATCAGTTCAAGTTTGTATTGACTTTAAAAAAATGATCCACAAGAAACCAGAGTACCTGGAGGAAACCCAGACAAGCATGGGGAGAACATGCAAACTCCACACAGAAATGTCCCAAGCCTGGGTGTGGAACCCAAGCCATATAACTTTCAGCAACATTCATGATGGACTCGGCAAGAAGGCCTGTGTTCAATACCCAGGCTTGGGACATTTCTGTATGGAGTTTGATATTCTCCCCATGCTTGTCTGGGTTTCCTCCAGGTACTCTGGTTTCTTCCCAAAGGCAATTAGCTTACTGTGCATGTTTTTGGACTGGGTGTATCTCGCCCAGAGTCGGGTGAGATGGGCACTAGCCTCTCTGTGTCCTTAATTAGGATTAATCGGCTTGGAAAATGAATGAATGTAAAGGAACAAAATAATTGTCTGCCAGGACATTTTCCAAACTATCAGAAACCACATACCTGCAGAACTGAAGTGAAATGTTAAAAAAGAACATCTCCGCTGTTTACCTTACCGGGAAATGTTGCTGAATTGTCCCAGAGACAAAATGTCTGTCAAGTGTTCGTTATGCCTCAAGTGCTCCCGTCAGTGGAAAGGTGGTGATCAATATATTTGATTATTTGTGCTGTGTGCAGTGTTCTTGTATATTTTGGATCTCATTGTGCATTTCTTTGTGGTAGAAAAGTTCAAGGAGCACATTGTCACCTATCAAGACTTTGTCAACAACCCTGGAATTATTGATGACCCCAACCTTGTCATCTGTATCAACTCAAAGTTAGTGAAATAAGTCCACTTATGCACCAGAACAGTATCATTCTTTATAGCACTCTTGTCTCTAAAGGCCTGAGTATACTTCAGCAGGCCTCGACATTTCAAAAATTTGGGGAACCAGTTTATGGTTCCCAGGTAAATGACTCTGGAAACCCAAATTTCGTTCAGCTGAAAATGAGTCGCATAACCTTGTGCAAAATTGTTTCCTGAAGTACAAATAAATTATTAAATAAACCTGTTCGTGAATTAATTAGATTTGTGCTTTTAAGTTCAGTAGATGTATATATAATATCTAATATCTTGATGAATTTTTAATATAAAATAATTAAATTATTGACAACACAGCTAATTATTTTCAGTTCAGTTCATTTTCTGTAACCACTTAATCCTAATTTAGGTCACGGGGAGGCTGGTGCCCATCCCAGCCAACTTCAGGCGAGGGCAGAGTACACCCTGGACAGCTCGTCAGGCCATCGCAGGGTGGAAACACGCCAACGGCTTTGCAGCCGACTTTTTACGAAAGTCAGCAATGGTTCTTTTACATGCCTCACACCAGAGACAGTGGGAGACATGGCCAGCCTTTGATAACCCAGTTAGCTGCACTAGGGGGGACAGTGACAACCTTGTGGAGAGTTGGACTCGAACCCCCAACCTTTGGATCAGTGATTTAGCACCCTATACCACTAGACCACCACTGCCCCTGCTAATTATTTTGAAGTATTACATTTTAATACAAATAATCATCACTGTTCTCATAAAACCGCTGGAATACTTTTAATACACAAACATGCAAAGTTTCATCAATCAGCATAAATAGCAAACAACATCAGCACCAACTTGAACCTTTAACTGTTTTAACTGAATGTTCACGAATTACTCACATTAATTCATGTAACTCTATTATTTTGATAATTTACAGGGTATTAACGAATAAATGTAGAACAGCTTCTTCCCTCATTTGTATGATATACTTGTAGAAAATCTTGCATCTTATTTTGGTAACATAGCCTTCATCATTGATGTTCAGTATTTCGAAGTTGTCTTTAAACAAATATTTTCTAAACATTTTGGCATGTACCCTTGCTGTATATAGTGCACGGTATATCACGCACTGCCGAAAACGAATTTGTATGTCAAAAAACAAATAATAAAAATGGCCGGCACGGCATGAGTACATGCCGTGTCGGCCGTTTATGTTTTTGTTTATGACATATAAACCTGTTTTTGGCAGTGTGCGGTATCGCACACTGCATTACAGAAGTGAAATATGTATGCGACCGTTTTGTCATTCCTGGGTTTTGAAATATCACTAACTGGTCGCAAGACTGACCGTCGGATAGTACCAGTTGTTGAGGCTTGCTTCAGGGGATGCAGCTGTGCATGATGTCTACATGCACTCAGTGTTCTGCTGAATGGTTTAATGTCTCTAAACGCATGGGTGTGGCTTTATTGGCAAAGAGCATGGTGTTGAAATAAAACGATCTATGTGTAAGATAAACAGAACACGTGTGCATGTGTGACTGTTTGTACTCAACTAAAGATCTTCAACCACCACCAGACAGTGTGGAGTTGTATGACAAAATAATTACATCTGAATTATACTAGTGTTATAATAAAGCTCAGATGATTACAAATCTGAATACAGTAATTACTCTCAAGGCCATAGTTGTGCTTGCTTTCTTCCTAACATTTTGCAGACACTCTTATTCAGAGTAATTTACTTTTTT
This sequence comes from Plotosus lineatus, assembly GCA_024760905.1. Taxonomy (NCBI): domain Eukaryota; kingdom Metazoa; phylum Chordata; class Actinopteri; order Siluriformes; family Plotosidae; genus Plotosus; species Plotosus lineatus. Next base: position 28,899,174 of record CM045741.1, read on the forward strand.
TCTCACACAACTGAGCAGTTGATGATTAAGGGCCTTGCTCAAGGGCCCAACAGTGATTGGCAGCTTGGTGGTACTGGGGGTTTAATCCACTGTTTTTTCTGATCAAGAACCCAGGCCTTAGCCACTAAGCTAGCACTGTCCCAATTTATGCATAATATCCTGTACATTTATGACGGTGTATCAGATGTAAAATTATTTTTTTTTCTTCAAATGTAGTGAAAGTCAGCAGTTTTCATGGGATGTACTTATTTTTTCTATCTGTGACTCTCTTCCTGTATGCTCAGTTTCTCACAGTTTCTTGCAGTTCGTGCACATACTTTATATAGGCACAGAATGTAGTTTTGATACAGACTACCTATATAGATTATGTGCAGAAACTGCATCGTGCTCACTATGTGCAATGTGGATCGTGTGTGCTGATGTGCACTTTGGTCTTCAGTATTATTTTATTCTGATAATCCGTATAATGTTCTGATAAACTCTTTGTCATTGCAGTTATTACAACTGGGCAGCTGCTGCTCCAATGATTCTGTCAATGCAAGCATTTCAAAAAAATTTGCCAAAGGTATGAAGCCCATTATAGATTATGTAGTTTTATTCCAAGAGTGGTGTTGAAGATTTCAGTGTGTGGTGCGACTTCTGGATCAGTATTTACATGAACAATGTTTTTAACCTTTTTTTTTTTTTAATGTAGAATACAGTTGAGCAGCTGATAAAAGATAAAATGCCCAAGAAGTCTGGTCGCTGGTGGTTTTCCTGGCGAAAGAAAGACATGGATAGTAGTCAGGTATAGTTTGTTCTTTAATTAGAATGTGTGGGCTGCATGGTGGTGCAGTAGGTAGCAGGTCGTTGCCAGGTTATTGTGTCGTATTTTGCAATATTTCCTTTCTTCCTATGTATTTTCAATGGGTTCACTATTTTCCCTTAAAAACATATCAATTTGATTAGCTCTGCTATTAAGTGAGTGAAGGACCGTATCCCTATGAAGGGTGCATTCACACCTTTCAGCTTTTCATCCTTTAATGCTCTTCAGACACTTCATCACCCTGACCAGGATAAACTCATTCACTTGACTTACTTACTAAACTACATAATTCTCTGAGGGTCACTGGGAGGCTAGAGCTTATCTCAGCCAACTCTGGATGAAGATGCGGTAAACTTTGAATAGATAATGAAATCATACATTGCATTTTGAGATGGCTAGGCATTACAAAAATTAGATTGTTGTGATGAACTACTGAGTTCATATGACTAAGGGTTTGTGGACACCGAACCAATCAAAGACATGTGTACTTGTTGAACATCATCTTCCAGATTTAATTCTCTTTTAGCTGTTTAACCCAGTGTCATTCGAGCAACTTCCAATGATAATTTTCTGTACAATGTCATATCATGTGTTAAAAAATGGGCAACATGTTGCTGAGATCGAAGTTGTTTGGAATATTGTCCTCAACCACATGTTAAATAGTGAAAATCAGATTTGCAAGTTAACCCGTGCTGTATAATCGCCTACTCTTGTCTGCATAGACACTACATTTTGCAATATGCCTATGGGGAACTGGCCATAATGGCACAATCATAATAGTTGAGTCAACATGTCGAGAGGTGTTCTACTGAATTGAGATTTTTAACTTTAGCAAGCTGCTGCACAGCACATCTTAACGTAGAAAGACAGCCTGTATAATTCTGTGTTTCCATGTTTGTGGCAAAAGTTGAGAAAGAACCACTTGTTGATGATGGTCAGGTGTCCACAGACTTTTGATTATAGTCATTATTCTTGTAGTTTATTAATAAATTACACTGTAAATATACAGTACCAGTCAAAACATTAGGACACACCAACTCATGCTATTTGAATTAGGTACAAATATATTTTTCCAAATAGCGCAGTACGTTGTAATTCTACTGTATAACCCATGCACCAGACTTGAACCCAGAATTCTGCTGCTGTGAGGTGATAACCACTGTGCTGCTTTAAACTAAACTTCAAAGGTGATATCTGAAGAACAGAGTATTATTGGTGTTCAGATCTCCATGTTGGCTGCAATGTTTTCAGTTTTACTCTTTTTTTTTTTTTTTTTTTAAAGCCAATCTCAATGCCTAACTCTGAAGAAAATCTTGCAGAATCACCACCATCTCTTCCTGCATCTTCCACAATAATGTAAGATTGTGTTGTTGTTGTTTTTGTCTATATGTGTGAAATAAAGTCAGTTTCTTTGACTTATTGTTGAGAAATGACCTTTTACTCTTGACAGTGTTATAGACATCGAAGAAAAATAACTGCACTTTACAAATTGTGTTCCTTTCATAAATTCTTTTTTCAGCCACCTCAGAGTGGTGTGGTTTTTTTTGTTGTTTTTTGGGTTTTTTTTGGAAAAAGCATATATTAGCATATATATCTGTGCTATATTAATGTGATCTTGCCGAAGAGTGATCAGCATGTGAATTGTGGCCAATTTTAATATCCAGTTCATTATCACACAGCCTTTATTGCCAATATATTTTACATATTGACTTGATTATTTTTTTGTTTATTTATAAAATCCTTGGCTTGTGAAGGGATCTCTCTGTTCATCAGTCCAGTGAAGATGATGATGCTCCTCAATCTAACAGGCAAGAAAGTTCAGAAGACACGAAGACTGTACAGTGTCTGAGTCAGATATACCGCAAGTCCCTCCGCCTCACCTCTCAACAGATAGTAAGCATCTGTATTTATTCTCCGCACATCGAACATAGGGTTTACTCATTTACATTATTATATTCCATTGGTTACTTCATTGTTTATTTTTTGAACACAGCAAAGTTTGCTAACTAGTTTTATATATATATATATATATATATATATATATATATATATATATATATATATATATCTTCTTCTTTTCCTTTCGGCTTTTCCCTTCAGGGGTCGCCACAGCGAATCATCTGCCTCCATCTCACCCTATCCTTTGCATCTTCTTCTCTTACACCAACGACCTTCATGTCCTCCTTTACCACATCCATGAATCGTCTCTTTGGTCTTCCTCTAGGCCTTTTGCCTGGTAGTTCCAGCCTCAGCATCCTATTACCAATATACTCACTATCCCTCCTCTGTACATGTCCAAACCATCTCAATCTAGCCTCTCTGACTTTGTCTCCAAAACGTCTCACATGTGCTGTCCCTCTGATGTGCTCATTCCTGATCCTATCCATCCTCATTACTCCCAAAGAGAACCTCAACATTTTCATCTCTGCTACCTCCAGCTCTGCCTCCTGTCTTTTCCTCAGTGCCACTGTTTCTAAACCATACAACATCGCTGCCCTCAACACCGTCTTGTACACTTATATATATGTATATGTATACTGGTCCTTCTCAAAAAATTAGCATATTGTGATAAAGTTCATTATTTTCTGTAATGTACTGATAAAAATTTAACTTTCATATATTTTTGATTCATTGCAATCCAACTGAAACATTTCAGGTCTTTTACTGTTTTAAGACATGATTTTGGCATACAGCTCATGAAAACCAAAAATTCCTATCTCAAAAAATTAGCATATTTCATCCAACCAATTAAAAAAAAAAGTGTTTTTAATACAAAAAAAGTCAACTTTCGAATAATTATGTTCAGGTATGCACTCAATACTTGGTCGGGAATCCTTTTGCGGAAATGACTGCTTCAATGTGGCGTGGCATGGAAGCAATCAGCCTGTGGCACTGCTGAGGTGTTCTGGAGACCCAGGATGCTTCGATAGCGGCCTTAAGCTCATCCACAGTGTTGGGTCTGGTGTCTCTCAACTTTCTCTTCACAATATCCCACAGATTCTCTATGGGCTTCAGGTCAGGAGAGTTGGCAGGCCAATTGAGCACAGTAATGCCATGGTCAGTAAACCATTTAGCAGTGGTTTTGGCACTGTGAGCAGGTGCCAGGTCGTGCTGAAAAATGAAATCTTCATCTCCATAAAGCTTTTCAGCAGATGGAAGCATGAAGTGCTCCAAAATCTCCTGATAGCGAACTGCATTGACCCTGTCCTTAGTAAAACACAGTGGACCAACACCAGCAGCTGACATGGCACCCCAGACCATCACTGACTGTGGGTACTTGACACTGGACTTCAGGCATTTTGGCATTTCCTTCTCCCCAGTCTTCCTCCAGACTCTGGCACCTTGATTTCCGAATGACATGCAAAATTTGCTTTCATCCAAAAAAAGTACTTTCTTCTGCTGCTGTTTCTTGGTCAAAAGTGGCTTGACCTGGGGAATGCGGCACCTGTAGCCCATTTCCTGCACACGACTGTGCACGGTGGCTCTGGATGCTTCTACTCCAGACTTAGTTCACTACTTCCACAGGTCCCCCAAGGTCTGGAATCGGCCCTTCTCCACAATCTTCCTCAGGGTCCGGTCACCTCTTCCAGTTGTGCAGCCTTTTCTGCCACACTTTTTCCTTCCCACAGACGTCCCACTGAGGTGCCTTGATACAGCACTCTGGGAACAGCCTATTCGCTCAGAGATTTCTTTGTGTCTTACCCTCTTGCATGAGGGTGTCAATGATGGCCTTCTGGACAGCAGTCGGGTCGGCAGTCTTACCCATGATTGGGGTTTTGAGTAATGAACCAGGCTGGGAGTTTTTAAAAGCCTCAGGAATCTTTTGCAGGTGTTTAGAGTTAATTCAGATGATTAGGTTAATAGCTCGTTTAGAGTGCCTTTTCATGATATGCTAATTTTTTGAGATAGGAATTTTCATGAGCTGTATGCCAAAATCATCAGTATTAAAACAATAAAAGACTTGAAATATTTCAGTTGGTGTGCAATGAATCTAAAATATATCAAAGTTTAATTTTTATTAGTACATTACAGAAAATAATGAACTTTATCACAATATGCTAATTTTTTGAGAAATACCAGTGTATATATTATCTGTGTGTGATATCTATATATATATGTGTGTGTGTGTGTTGTGTGTCTGTGTGTGCGTGCATTAGGAATGTCTGAATTTACGGGAGGGAGCAAACAAGATTGTGTTCAGCGTGACCACCCAGTACCAGGGCACTTGTCGTTGTGAGGCTGCTATCTATCTGTGGAACTGGAATGATAAAGTCATAATCTCAGATATCGATGGAACCATTACCAAGTGAGTATGTAAAAGTATGGTGATCCTTTTTGGCTCTACTGCCCAGAACATATCCTGGTTTCTGTTGCATGAAGCTACTAGGAGTTCACCTCCTCTTCATGGATAGAAGACTAGTCCACCACAGATTTCCTTCCCAGTATTTTACTAGTACCCAGTCACTGCAGACTGGACACAGGCACATTAAAGGGTTAAGACCCTACCCAAGAACTCTAATTGGGAATTGAACCCACAATCTCTCACTTGTAAGCACCCTAACCACTACACCATTAGTCCCACAGTTATATGAAAAAATTAAGATGCCCCATTAAAATGTCAACTACAGTACTGAAAAAATTTTAATATAACAATGTCCAATCTTGTTTTTATTTATATATGGAAAAGAAAGTGATTTAATTATAATTAAACACCATAAATTAAAATACTTTTACTTATCAAACAAAAGATTTGAACAATCATGTGTATGTCAATGGAGGAGAAAAATTGCACACACACATATTTTCCCATTTAAAATGGCTATAGTCACACACATGTGTATCAGATCAGGTGCACATGATCAGAACATCGTTATCCAGCATTCTGAAGAACACTTGCCCTAGTTAAAACTCAGGAATTTAGTTTGGTGCCCCTGTCTGCTGAAGTAAAGCTGAGCACCATGGTGAGATCCAAAGAGCTGTCTGAGGCCCTCAGAAAAAAGCTTGTGCCTGCTTATGAGTCTGGGATGGGGTTCAAAAGGATATCAAAAGATTTTGACATTAATCAATTCACCATCTGGAAAATTGTTTTTCAAGTGGAGGTCATTCAAAACAACTGCCACCATGCCCAGGTCTGGTTGTCCAAGCAACTTCACCCACAGAGCAACTCACAAGATACGAAAAGAACTCATCAAAAGTCCTAAAATATCATGACGGGAGCTACAGCAGGCTCTCATGACTGTCAATGTGAAAGCGCCTGAGTCTACTATCAGAAATGTCTATAATCAGAAAGCGCCTACACAACTCTGACCTTCATGGGAGGTGTGCAAGGAGGAAACCTTCTCTCTATTAAAAGATCATTAAGGCCAGACTGAAGTTTGCCAGAGGGAACATGAACAAAAACCAGGTCTTCCGGTTGTTGTTTTTGGACAGATGAGTCTAAAGTTTTATTATCCGGACACCAGAACAGAAGACGTGTTTGGTGGAAACCAAATACAGAATTTCAGGGAAAGAAACTCATACCAACTGTGAAGTAAGGAGGTTGAAGTGTCATGGTTGAGGGATGCTTTGCTGCAGCAGGACCTGGCCAGCTCACAATCATAGAATCCACTATGAGCACACTCATTAGCTGCCAGCAACTGGCGATTTTGCCGCCTAGAATCATCCTGCTGCCATCTCCTCTGAAATGTTTTTTAAAAAATACATTTGAAAGATTTTTTATTTTTATTTTTAGGATTCTACGGTTTTATTCATCTTCATATTAACAGGTAACTTGAGATAAGTGATTATAATTGTCGTTTTAGACAGAGAACATCGTACATGCCTGCTAAGCGCTTGTGTACTGAGTACGCATGGGTGACCCGGTTTTGCATTTCTTAGTTTCAACAAATATCGGATTCAAAAAAAGCTTATTTATAAACAACTGTACACATTCATTACGATGTCTAAGCGGAAAAGAAATATCAAGGACTTTTTCAGCAAGAGACCTAAAATACAACATACACAACTAACACAAGGTAAATTATAAACAATTGTGATTGTTAACAGAGAGCCTACCAGGGCCCGCCCTCTGATCTATATAAAACCATCTTTACCATATTGACGGCCCAATCACAGAAAATATCTTTGTCTGGCTACAAAAAAGTTGTCAAGGCGAACTTTTTGGCGATATATAAATTCTTTTTTCAAAATCATGTTCTTACAAATATTTATGCAATGTCAGTAGCAAATACGCTTTAAAAGTTCACAATAACGGGGCAACTTTGATCCCTGATTAATCCTGTACGAATCATTCTCCATCATTCTCATGCTTTCAACAAATTCCGCTTGCTTGATTTGTATGGCTGGAGCAAAGCTGCACTGTTTACTATGAATTAATATCTTCGCGACACAGCGCCCACGCACAGCTTACAGCCAAACTACACACAACTACATGACAGTTGAATATCACATAAAGATGATATAGTATGATGTACATATTTTGCATGCTATAACTTCTAAGTTACAGATCAAATTTACATGTAGATCTATACCAGGGATCGGCAACCCGTGGCGCCGGAGCCGCATGCCGCTCTTTCACCTTTCTGGTACGGCTCCATGGCTTTTCAAAATAATGTTGTACTTTACGGGGGCCGACAGGTGCACCACAAGGTGTTTATTTACTTACATGGAACACTCACGTTTACTCACATGGCAAAGGGCCGGTGTGGGTGCAAGTTTTCACTTCAACCAAACAAAAGCCACACCTTCCACCTGTTTCCACCAATCACTGATCATCAAAAGAAAAGAAAAAAAGCCTACATTGGACATTACTGTTTCAATTCTGAAGTGGAGCCATCTTGGTGAGATCACCTTGCTTTAAGTCTTAAACAATAATGTGATCTCACCAAGATGGCTCCACTGCAGAATTGAAACAGTAATGTCCAATCTGGGTTTTTTCACCTGAATGTGGGAACCCTTCCAATGCTCTTTTAGGGTGGAAAATTACATAGATGAAAATTAAGAGTCGGTGTGGGCGGATATTTATTTGGTGTGGGCAGGGTGATAAAAGAGCTCATGGCAAACAGCAGCGCGGCAACAGAGAGATTTTTTCTGCCGCCGGGGTTTGTAATCCAGGAACGGAAATCACATCTGAAGTAAGAGACGGTGGATGAGATTTGTTTATACACAGCAATCTCCTAGTTAAATAACTGTCCTCCCAGTGACAAAATAAAAGACTGGGTGTGGTTCAGTCTCCACTCTGAGAATGGGTCGGTCAGTGCAGCATTAAACATTAATATTATTTAAAAGAATGTTGAATAGGCTCCTTCTTAAAATAAATCTTCATATACTTTTCTGTGTTGTTGTAATTTTTGTAAATTAAAACTATGACAAAACAACATTAATATAACGAATAAAGAAAATAAGATCCCACGGAGGTAGTCATGGTGAGGTAGACTACCCAACCCATTAACACATCTGGCTGTTCCCCGTCCCTCGCTTCGTGGGATAGATATTCTTTTTTCTTGATAAAAATACAAGAAGGACTCGAAAACATTCATTCATTTTCTGAACCGCTTAATCCTAATTAGGGTCACGGGGAGGCTGGTAAATTTTTTTTTTAATCTAAATGTTTTTGTTGCAAGCAGAATTGTAATTTAATTGTCTCTGCAATCGTTTAAATCAATGCAACACATTGTTGTTTTATATTAACATGAAGGAAAAAGGGAAAAAAAACATTATATGCAGTGTTATTTGATTTTAAATGTCAAAAAAGGATTTGTGGCTGCCAGTGTTTTCTTTAATGTGAAAAACGGGTCCAAATGGCTCTTTGAATGGCAAAGGTTGCCGACCCCTGAGCTATACTAGACAATATAATACTGTGGATGTGATACATCAGCCAGCTCAACCAGTACTTTTGAACTTTGACAAAGAACTTGAATATATATGTAGCTGTGTGTAAGTAATGTTTTCACACAAGTCTCCTATGTTTATGGAATTGTAAAGCTAAGCAAATTTTGCCAAACTTGAACGTGAGACCAACTGACAATATATAAAGCCTATAAAATTCTATAAAATATTGGGGAAATGATTTCTATCATTAGTAACACTGCTTGAGCACAGGAAATCAAATCCTTGAAATAAAATTATATAATATAATATAGTGCTTATATAGCAGGCCTACTTCAAGGTGATTGGTAATAACAGTCACATACATCATTACAATGTACTAACCTTGAGAAGCACTGCTGAATCTATCATATTTTTGCAGTCAGAATACACGAGAATGCACCATTTAATATCTAAATAATATCTGCCATCGCTCTGCTTACGCATAATTGCCCGCCTGTTACTCTAATCAAATTGCCTACCACTGTTCAATTTATTGAGAGGGCTGCACTATGAATTCTACTGTGTATCAGAGTGGCTTGGAGACCATCTGTAACAAAAGCCAAAGTGGAACTGGACACTGCAACATGACAATGACCCAAAACATACCAGTAAATCCACCAAGGACTGGCTGAAAACTAAGTGGAGAGTCCAGGAATGGCCCAGTCAAAGCCCGGTTCTTAATCCCATTGAAATTTTGTTGGGTGAATTGAAATGGGCTGTGCAGCTGTGCATGCAAGAAAACCCCAAGCATCTCCCAGCTGAAAGGATTCTGCAGAGAAGACTGCGGTAACCTTTCCTCAGATCAATATCAGAGACTGGTCGAGGGCTACAAGAAGTGTCTCACTGAAGTTATTTCAGTTAAAGGGGGTAACATGAGTTATTCGGTGGTAGGGTATCCTAATTTTCTCCTCCATTAAAATACGCAGTGTTGTTCATATTTTTTGTTTGATAAGTAAAAATAGTTTAATTTTTATGTTGTTTAATTACATTTAAATCACTTTCTTTTCCATAAATAAAAACAAGATTGGAAATTTTAATGTGAACATTTCTTAATAAATTGTTGACTATTTAATGTGGTGTCCTAACTTTTTCACATAGCTGCATATTGTGCGTGTATTTCCATATAAACTTGGATTTTTATTGTATAAACCATGCATGTTTTTGGATAACACACTTTAATCTGTGTTCATGTCAGGTCGGATGCCCTTGGTCATATTCTGCCACAGCTGGGCAAAGACTGGACCCACCAAGGCATCGCAAAGCTTTACCACAAAATACACCAGTAAGAGACATACACTTACACGGACTTAGTGTGCCATTACAAAAGTTAGCAAATCCGTTCAAACTGCATACGGACACATCTGCAGTTACATTGTATATAATATTATGATAATGTAAAGGTCTATCGCTTTAATTAATTTCTGAATCAGGAAATGTATATTCAGTACACTGGCCAGTCAGCAAAGACGTGTGTGGTCTGTTTTATACTGAAGATAGTACGCTAATGCTGCTACCAGTTGAAGGGGATATGTCATAGCTGTTCAAAGAAAGTAATCTAAATAACTTTAAAGCTTTTTCCATACAATTGTTTGGTTTGACTGATTTATTGACACGAACATAAATGAATTTGGCTCATCCAACCAACTCACAAGGACTTTGCAGCGGTACTTGAATCTTTGAAAACTGTTCAGGCCAGGCAGATTTCAAAATTTTGTGTTGACCCTTTCTATCTGTGCCATGTTGGCTTCAAAAACTTGAAATTCCATCTGATTTGCAAATTGAAGGGCTATTTATCAAATATAGCGCACATGTAAGACGTTTTGGAGACAAAATCAGAGAGGCTAGATTGAGATGGTTTGGACATGTACAGAGGAGGGACATGAAGAGCTGAAGGTAGCAGAGATGAAAATGTTGAGGTTTTCTTTGGGAGTAACGAGGATGGGTAGGATCAGGAAGGAGTTCATCAGAGGGACAGCCCATGTAAAAGGTTTTGGAGATAAAGTCAGAGAGGCTAGATTGAGATGGTTTGGACATGTACAGAGGATGGATAGTGAGTATATTGGTAGTAGGATGCTGAGGTTGAAACTACCAGGCAGAAGGCCGAGAGGAAGACCAGACGATTCGTGGACGTGGTGAAGGAGGACATGAAGGCAGTTGGTGTAAGAGTAGAAGATGCAGAGGATAGGGTGAGATGGAGGCAGATGATTCGCTGTGGCAACCCCTGAAGGGAACAGCCGAAAGGAGAATAAGATTTATCAAATATAGACTAGTACAGTAGTTTGGATATTCATAGCATATTTAGACAACTTTTTTGGCAGTAAATTTTCGATAAAAATCTTGACAATGAATCCTTTAATGGATCTTATATAAGTAGTATAGGTTTAGAAAACAGAGTAATATCATCAGACACTTTAATAAATTTATTTATCTACCACATAAAACATTTACCTGTCTACAAACAGGCTCAACGCTCCTGTGCTCAGGCCATACAGATACACTCAATGGTTTGATGAAGATAAAAATGATGTAAATCGTATGCTCTGACACAGTTTTACACCGCAGGGACATTTTAGTTTAGAGTGATCGTTAAGTGAGAGCATTTGTCTGACAGCATAGTCATAACACCAACTGAGGGAATGAATTTAGGAGGAATGGTATCAATCACACTGAATAATACAGAATAAGATACTTGTTGGATTTTTGCGAAGGTGCATTGACGCTGTTTGAGTGGCTTGATGTGGTTTAACACAACACTTAAGCATTTTATGTTGGGGATTCCATTCATTTGTCAAATGACTGAAAGATGGGAGGTTTGTTGAAGGGGGTCGCACCCTGTATTCCAAAGTTCATTCATTCTTTTTTTGAACCATTTGCACCTAATTAGGGTCGCAGGAAAACTGCCACCGATCTCAGCAGACTCTGGGTGAGGGCAGAGTAAACTCTGGAAAGCTCGCCAGGCCATTACAAGGCAGCCTACTCTTGACAAAAGTCAGCAATGGTTCTTTTACATGCCTCTAATCCAGTGATTCTCAAATAGTGGGGGGCGCGGTGCGATGCCAGGGTGGGCGCATGTGACCCCAGGGAACATGGTTTTTTTTTTTTCGCCATATTAGAATAAAGTGTAATTGTACATCCACTACAGCAGGTGGCATTGGCTTCCTCGCTGTCCGAGTATGCCCAGAGGTAAAATAAGAAGTGAAGTTAATAAACCCACCAAGGAAATGTTTAACAGGTGACAGAAAGAGAGGCAGAGAAAGACGGAGACAGTGAGAGAAACGAAAGAAAGCTAAGTTGAGGAGGTATGATGAAGCGGATGTAGCACTCGGCTTCACTGTGCTGCGGTGAGAAACAAGGAAAGACAGCTGTGTTTACTATGTCTGAAAACATTGGCAGCGGATAGTGTGAACCCAAATAAATTCAGGCGTCACTTAAAGACATCACAACCAACCACCAGGACTCAAAACTATGAACGTCTTGCAGTGAGGATTGAATCACTACACAGCTATGAGCTTGTATTTCCTAAAATAGGTAAGTCAATGAATTATAAAATGGCAGCTGTGCGAGTTACAAAAACTGAGTGATAGTCATTCATTTATTTTCTGAATCATCTAATACTAATTAGGGTCACGGGGAGGCTGGCCCCCATCTCAGCCAACTCTGGACAAGGACAGGGTACACCCTGGACAGCTCAACAGGCCAATACTCCGACAACCATTCATACTCACTCTCACACCTAGGGGTGATTTGGAACGGCCCATTGTCCTACTGTGCATGTTTTTGGATTGTGGGAAGAAACCCAAACAAGCACGCGAGAACATATAAACTCCACACAGGAATGCTTGAGCTGGGAATCAAACCCAGGACCTTCTTGCTGTGAGGCAAGATATCACGTGATGAGCCGCGTGAGTTTTTTTCAGCGAAAACGTGCCGAATATTGCCAACAACCATCCCGCTTTGTGAATGCTACTCCAGCAAACCGGCGAGCTCTGTTAGCATCAGATAAGGTGGAGTACCAAATTGCTCAGTGCAGAAAAACCCACAGCACAGCAGAGGAACTGATCCTACCTGCAGCACACACGGTCTCTGTCATGCTGGATGACGTCGCTGCTGTGAAAATAAGTCCAGCTCCCAGTTCAGCATTGAGCAGGAGCTGAGAGTTCAGTATCGTGATTTAAACCCAGTTTTGAAAAGCTGTGCACTGCCAAATATGCTCATTGTACCATTAATCTGGACTTAATCATTTTTACAAAAAATAAAAATAAAACACACATTGATTTATTTATTTTTGTTAAAAGTGTTTTATATATTGTGCTCCTGAGTTAATATTGCTGATTAATTTGAATTTATTATTATTTACTGATTTTATTTTATTTTATTTTTCAGTATCGAATGGTTTAAATTGTTGGTCAAAAAAAATTACAGTTTTTAAATAAGGATACTTTTTTTTTTATTTCAGGCAAATTGATGCACTTTAAATCTTTTTTTTAAAGACTAAAATTGTTTATAAAGTTATTCTTTGTTGGAAATTGATCTATATTTCTTCCTTTTTGTATTTCATAATGTTAAGAAGGATACAGAGTTATGCAGAGGATTACTTAACAATTTTTAGACAAATAACACTATTTATATTGGGGGGCGTGAAATCTTTTCCTCTTCCTGGGGGGGGGGGGGGATTGAGAAGCATTGCTCTAACCACAGGCGGTGAGAGACATGGCTGGCCTTTGATAACCCAGTTAGTTGCACTGGGGGGTAGCAGTCAAAGCACGTTGATAGTGGGGCTTGAACCCAAGACCTTTGGATCAGTAATCCAGAACTTTACTACCAGGTCACCACTGGCACTTTTTCAAGGTTACAAAAAAAAAAAAAAAAACAGATTTCGGGTAATCAGATTATTTGTATGCTTGGAACTTTATTCAGTACTGTTTTTATTCATCATTATTTACCCACATGAAACTTGGTGAGGCAGGAGAGGTCTGCTGATGGGCCAACCCCAATCAGAACACTGTAAGCTTGAAGAACTGTGTGGCTTCAGTAAGATGGTCTTATGTCACATATAGCTTGAAGAGCTTTGAAAATGCTAATTCTCTATTATATATATCTATTAATATTGATTATATTTGATTATCATTATTATTTTTCTGTGTGGGAGGTTTTACTGGGTCACCCTGTACATTGTTTTTTAAATGCAAGAGTATATTTTTAAATGTATACACATCAGATTAAACTGTACTGTCACATGGCATAATTGACAAATTTCAACGTAATAACAGTGCTGTCAAAGCAAGTGTATCTGGCTTTCGAATGGCAGCTGTTGCTGGTGATTGTACATAACCAGATGTTAATGCATTGTTAGTAACGTACTGTTCAAAACCACATGAATGAATTTTTTTGAAAAATGAAATACTAGATGTGGTTTAAAGAACCCAAAATGCCCGAGTGTATGCGGATGTCTTACCATCACACTTGTAGGTGTTTGTTAAACATCCCATTGCAAAGGCTCCTTTTTCTGCTATACCAGCCTTAATTTCTTCTGGAAAAATCCTCTTCAATAGATTTTGGGAAGTGGTTGTGAGGAAATTTTAACCACTTCATCTTTAATATTTATTTATCTTTATTGGATTTTTCCACATTTTCTTTCCAAATTAGTCTTATCCAATTCCCACCAATCAAGCATTGCCATCCCCATCACGTGACTACCATCAAACCAGCCACTCGCCTCTTTTTGAATTGCTGCACATGCATATTTGGGGACGGTTCACACTCCAAGGGAAAACACTCATTTGTATGAGCTCACAGATGCCCATATTTGGCTGGCGATGGCTGTGAGTGACTGGAAAGAGAGCGTATGCTATCCCTCTCTCCTGTGAGGACTTGGCCAACGAGCCACCATGGACTCCTGGTCACGGATGGCTGTGGCATTAACCTGGATTCGAACTTGCGATCTCAGGCGCAATTGTCAAACGCCTTTTTGATGTGCCACTCGGGAGCCCGCCTGAAGAGTATTTGAGGTCAGATGAAAATGCCATAAGTGTTTCCAGTCCATCTGAAAGGTTAATGTTGTGGCTCTGTGTAGGCCACTCAAGCTCTTCCACATCAACCTTGTGCCATATGTTATTGGAGCTTGTTTTGTGCACAATGGTATTTTTTATGATTATTATTTTTATTTCTGGAACAGGTTTGGACTTTGGACCACATATGAAAATATCATATATAATTCTGTGGTTTCAATTGTATGCCAGAAAAGGTCCACACACCGGTTTGATGACTGTGTCCATATACTTTTGTTCTTACAGTGTAATTTTATTATTTGTTTGCTCACTGTAAATCAGGGTTATTTAATTCAAAACACTGTAATTATAAATTTTTTGGTACCCCAGCCTCCTTGCTCTTCTTCTTTTCCTTTCGGCTGTTCCCATCAGGGGTCGCCACAGCGAATCATCTGCCTCCATCTCACCCTATCCTTTGCATCTTCTTCTCTTACACCAACGACCTTCATGTCCTCCTTCACCACATCCATGAATCGTCTCTTTGGTCTTCCTCTTGGCCTTCTGCCTGGTAGTTCCAACCTCAGCATCCTACTACCAATATACTCACTATCCCTCCTCTGTACATGTCCAAACCATCTCAATCTAGCCTCTCTGACTTTGTCTCCAAAACATCTAACATGTGCTGTCCCTCTGATGTACTCATTTCTAATCCTATCCATCCTCGTTACTCCCAAAGAGAACCTCAACATTTTCATCTCTGCTACCTCCAGCTCTGCCTCCTGTCTTTTCCCCAGGGCCACTGTCTCTAAACCATACAACATCGCTGGCCTCATCACCGTCTTGTACACTTTTCCCTTCATTCTTGCCGATACTCTCCTATCACACATCACACCGGACACTTTTCTCCAACCGTTCCAACCTGCCTGCACGTGCTTCTTCACCTCTTTTCCACACTCTCCACTGCTCTGGATTGTTGAGCCTAAGTACTTAAAATCCTCCACCTTCCTTATCTCTGCTCCCTGTAACCTCACCGTTCCTCTTGGGTCCTTGTCATTCATGCACATGTATTCTGTCTTACTGAGGCTAATCTTCATTCCCCTCCTTTCCAGGGCATACCTCCACCTCTCTAGATTTTCCTGCACTTGTTCTCTGCTCTCACTACAGATCACAATGTCATCTGCAAACATCATAGTCTATGGGGAATCTTGTCTAACCTCGTCTGTCAGCCTGTCCATCACCATGCTCCAAAAGCATAAATATAATTTAACGGTGCTATCATTGCCACAGTCGGTAGCAGTGTCTTGTTTATTTTCCAGGAATGGCTACAGGTTCCTGTATTGTTCAGCTCGTGCCATAGGCATGGCCGATATCACCAAGGGATACCTGCAGTGGGTCAACGACCAAGGCACTGTACTGCCTAAAGGACCTGTACTACTTGCTCCAAGCAGTTTATTCTCAGCTTTACACAGGTATAACCCACACACATTTAAATATAGACCCACGGTGTGTGTGTGTGTGTGTGTGTGTGTGTGTGTGTGTGTGTGTGTGTGTGTGTGTGTGTGTGTGTGTGTGTCTGGGGGGGGGTTTGGTACTTAACCCCCCCCCCCCATGGCTGATTATTTATCAATCATCCATCTACCTATAATATTCAATGGCCTATTTTGGTTTGGTGCACAAATGCTCCACATTAGAATATGTTGGACTCTTACTTTACAGGGAGGTGATTGAAAAGAAGCCAGAGGTCTTCAAAATTGCATGCCTGACAGACATTAGAGACCTTTTCAATCCACAGAGACAACCGTTCTACGCTGCCTTTGGAAACAGGACCAATGTAAGCTTTATGCCAACAGTGGAATAAAGCAGTGTTACTGTTTAATTCCTGCTGAAATAATAATATATCTCTGTGTATTTGTGGATCTAGGATGCGTATGCTTATAAGAAGGTTGGCGTACCTGAAACTCGGATCTTCACTGTGAACCCTAAAGGGGAGCTCATACAGGAGAACATCAAAGGCCAAAAGTCCTCGTAATAAAGACATTATATTATTATTGTTATTATTATTATTATTATTATTATTAATTAATTAATTTATTTATTTAACATGATTATTGTCTTCTAGGTATTCCCACTTGAGCGAGCTGGTGGAACATTTCTTCCCTCTCCTTTCTAAAGGCCAGCATGCGTCCTTTGATCACCCAGAATTCAGCCACTTTTCTTTCTGGAGAGAACCATTACCACAACTGGACTTCTCTTCACTGTAGACTTCAGCAGTTCATTTCCATGCATTTTTTTGGTTTTCCCAGCTCTCCGGCTTCTCTTTACCTCTCTGTACCATGACACTAAAGACCTGAATGTAATAAAAGCTGTATGCCAGGACAGCGAGATCTTAAAATCAAGGACAATTTTACCATATGGTTTGGCTCATATGCAAAAACGTGTGTGTGTGTGTGTGTGTGTGTGTGTGTGTGTGTGTGTGTGTGTGTGTGTGTGCGTTCAAAAAACCACAATTTACAGCATTTTAAACTTTTTTTTATTAATATTTTTATTATTTGTTTTTTATCTGCACTGTAAGGAGAAGTAATGACACTAAGTACCAATCTCTTTACTTTCCACTGCACATTGAGACCAAGGTCTATGCATTAAGCCTGATTAAGGGAGCCACAATTCTTAATAATGACAAAATGGAAATTTGGATTATTTTGTGTGCCTTGATAAGTGTTGATTTCTGTGTTAGTTCAGACTCTTAGACCAATTCAAAACAGTAAGAAGAGAGGAAAATATTTTTGAAAAGAAAAATCTTTCATGTTGTTAAAGCTCTAATAATAAATATTTATGTATTTATTTTTTTATTATGGTGGAGGTAAGTATGGTTAAAAATATTTTAGGGGTACTGGGATTTTTTTTTTTTGGGTGATGGGATTACTTCTGAATAAATAAATAATCAATTGCCAACTTTTTTAAATTCCTGTATATGAGCGTGATTAAACTTTGTAGATCAACGAGCTTGTTATATGAAATGTTTAAAATATATAATGTCGCTATAAACAGTTGTACTACATATCAGTTTTTATACTGTAGATACATTTATATATATATATATATATATATATATATATACAGTGTGTGTGTATATATATGTGTGTGTGTATGTATATATATATATATATATATATATATATATATATATATATATATATACATACAGTCAGCCCCCGACTTGCGACGACCCCTGTGTATGAAATCCACAGATTATGAAAAACATTTTCCTGAGTTTCCGTCATAATAAAACTATCCGTTTTTATACTGTAGATACACACATATATATATATATATATAGTGTATGTGTGTGTGTGTATATATATATATATAGTGTGTGTGTGTATGTATATATATATATATATATATATATATATACACACACACACACACACATACAGTCGGCCCCCAATTTACGAAGACCCCTGTGTACGAAATACCCGGATTACGAAAAACATTTTCCTGAGTTTGCGACACGAAACATCCCCCTCTTACGAGAAGAAATTCAAAATTGAAATGCGCCAATCAAAATTTCACAGGACTCGTGAGTTGCTCTCTCATTGGCTGTCTCTCAACATCCTGCCCCGCTGGCCTCCCAGATAGAGACAGAAGGAAGCTTCACTTTAGTTTTTAGTTTAGTTTTTT
>CM045741.1:28922515-29005015 GCA_024760905.1 Plotosus lineatus
TTTTACAGAAACTGGAGATCCACCTTAGCTTCCCCAAAGATTGTGTAACATTTTCAAGCATAAGTAATGTGACTGGATCCAAAACTCTTCTCCATACTTTTAATGTGACCTTCACTGAGCCTGTCTATTTAGCAGTGAGAATGATGTCTGGTCAGCCAAAAGCACGAATAACTTTGTGTGAATAATGTTAAATCTGTTTTATTACAATCCTGCGAGTCAATCCATGAAAATGAAGAGTTCTTCTTCTTTCTACAATTTAGAAACTAAAATATTATTGTCTACCCTGAAATTAGGACATTACTTTTTGTATTCCTTGTTATTTTTATTGGCAGCTCTGCATTTAGGCAATACTGTACTTAAATCTAGAAATGTTCCTCAGTCCAAAAACCTTGAAAAGACTGAAATTCATTCAGTTCATTTTGAAAAACAGAACTGGTCAAAGTCAAAGAGAGTAAATCCCATCATGAACAGTACGGATCTGGAGTCTACCAGAAGAAACACACAGCCAACCAACAGCATCTGGAAAAACTGGAGGGACCTTTTAAGTCGGATTTACTGTTGTGTTTGCTGTAAATTCTGAATTAGATTTGTCAACAATGCTTTGGCGGACAAAAATGCATCAGAACGTATCATTATATCATCATCAACAGTAAGTTATGTTGTTTATTTTGGAATGTAATACCTTGTGAAATCGTGGGGCATTCGTGACTCATTCAAAAGAGAAGGTAAGGTAAAGTCTGTTGGGTTTTTACACCCGAGCCTTGTGGCTCATCAGGCCGGTGCTTATCCCCGGTTTCCATAGCGTGAAGCGACCAGGAGTTCAACTCCTCCTGGATGGGACGCTAGTCCATCGCAGGTTACCTTCCCAGTATATTTTTACTGGTACCCATTTATACTGCTGGGTGAACAGAGGCACACTTGTGGTTGAGACCTTGCCCAGAAGTCTTAGCACAGTGAGGGTCTCAGTGGGATTCGAACTCACAACCTCCCAATCATGAGCGCAGCACCCAAACCACGACGCCACCGGCCTCACATTCAAAAGAGAAGAAAGAGTGCAAATGGCTGAATAAATTGATTACTTTGAGCGCAGTTTGATCTGTATTCATAACATGATTGTTTCAGTTTAACTTGATTACATGTTTACATATAACTGCAATTCCAACAAATGTCCGTTGTGCACACAGAAGTTATGATCTAAAGTCTTTGCCACTTTACAGAGAGCAACATTATTCTAAGGATTTTCCCATAATTTGTGTACAGTATGCAAGGTTTTTTTTGTTTGTTTTTTTTTTTCCAGATTAGTGAACCTCGATCCTGATCTTTTTATACCTGTTATGTTAATGATCTCTTGCCAAATAAATCAATTAGCTGCAAGATGTTTCTCCAGCTGTTTGTTTGTTTGTTTGTTTGTTTTGGTAACACTTTTCTTTATCAGCCTTTTGGCGCCTCTGTCCAAACTTTGGAATGTGTTGCTGCCATCAGATTCAAAATGAACGAATATTTTTCATTAAATAATAAAATGTCTCACTTTGAGCATCGCTTGGATTGTGTTTATTGTGAATTGTGAAATGGGTGAATGAGATTTGCCAATCGTTGCATTCCATTTTTATTTACATTTTAAACAGTGTCCCTGCTTTTTTTTGGAAGTAGGGGTAAAAGAAGCAATGGTGATGGTGGGAGCAATAGAGAGAAATGGTTATGCTTTGCTTGTTTCTGGACACCTTGTGTCTCCAGTTGAGATAGAAGATGGGATGCTGATGTTACCAGAAGCACCAGTAAGAACTGTACACCCCAGTGTGTGCTAGCTAACCAGCTAGCTGATGTGCAGTAAAGTGAGTGTGGCTTCTTTTTGATATTTCTGCCAGTTCAACAATAATAAACAGTAGTTGGCCATATTATATTCATAATGCCATTTTATCCAAAATGTCATAATAGTCAAGATATTACTTTCATGAGTACAGAACCATTGTGCAAATCTCGTGTCACACTCAAGGTTGCACAGTTGGACTGAATAAGCACAGCTGTGATTCGATATGGTACTAAACCTGTGGCCTGGTACTGTTGACAAACGCACCGTAGTATTGATATGCAGTACAACAGCACTTCTGCTCATGTGATATTATTTTAGGTACTGAAAACCACACCAGAACTACCAACTGACAAAGTTATTACAATATGACTCTGTCAGGGAAGGTGACACTTGGAGGTTTAGGCTGTGGGTTACTGAACAGAACCTGACACTGCGGGGCCATTGAGCCATACCATGAACCCTCATGTGCTTAAACATAAAAATGTAAGTTATTCTGGACAACAGAGATGAAAATGTTGAGGTTCTCTTTGGGAGTAACGAGGATGGATAGGATCAGGAATGAGTACATCAGAGGGACAGCACATGCTACAGGTTTTGGAGACAAAGTCAGAGAAGCTGGATTGAGATGGTTTGGACATGTACAGAGAAGCGATAGTGAATATATTGGTAGTAGGATGCTGAAGTTGGAACTACCAGGCAGAAGGCCTAGAAGAAGACCAAAGAGGAGATTTATGGATGTGGTGAAGGAAGACATGAAGGCAGTTGGCGTATGAGAAGAAGATGTAGAGGATAGGGTGAGATGGAGGCAGATGATTTGCTGTGGTGATCCCTGAAGGGAACAGTCGAAAGGAAAAGAGGTTATTCTGGATAAGGGCATCTGCCAAATGGCCTTATCGTAAATGTAAATCTATGTGTTTTATACAATGTGAGATCAGGAAAATAAACTGACTTGTCCTTTGAAATCTGGGGACTGTGCCCTCTGGTGGCATTAAGGTGAAATTGCTCTTTCAGATGTGACAATTCCACAAATTGAAGACTAGGATCTCTTTAGGGTTATCCAGGTATGCCCACACATCATCAGTCTGATTCTGCAGGAGAAAGCTGATGAATGAACTGAAGGATGAATAGTACCCAATCCATTTATCAAAACCACTCCCCTGTTACATGGGAAGTCAATGTGGGAGTAGATGAAGGGAGCCATGTTCCTGTCAACAAACATTCAGTATCCAGTATGTTTTATTAGGTCAGGAATAAAAAAAGCTTGTGGACTTTGCTCTTAAAGAAAATAAAATCCAGGACAAGGTGCTGTGATGAAATAAAGTGGATTTAAAACCCTGATGGGGATTATTGTGCAATAATAGCAGGCCCCAGTATTCCTTACTTAGAAGTGACATCCACCATTAATGCAGCTTTATTGCAGGTAGTTTATTTTTTACCAGGCAACTTAAAGTGTATCCTTCAACTCCCTTAAAGTTATCTTGCATTTTTACTTCACAGTTCTCTTTTTTATTATTATTTCTTGACTTTTTACATGTTGCTTAACCTTGGCCTTACTTTTTCTCACCATTCTGTAGCTCTTTGTTCTGACGACTTGTGTTATTGGGGTGTTTACTTGTATCATCCCCCAGTGCAGCTAACTGGGTTATTAAAGGCTGGCCATGTCTCTCACTGTCTATGGTGTGAGGTTCATGTAAAAGAACCATTTCATTTCGACAAGAGTAGCTGTAGAGCTGTTAGCGTGTTTCCGCCCTGCGATGGCCTGGCGAGCTGTGCAGGGTGTACTCTGCCCTCACCTGGAGTCAGCTGGGATGGGCGCCAGTCTCCCCATGACCCTAATTAGGATTAAGCGGTTACAGAAAATGAATGAATGATTTGTATCGTTCATTCACTCTCACAGTAAGCTTATAAGGGTCGTGGGTAGGCTTGGGGATACAACCTGAACAGGTTGCTAAACCATCAAAGGGTCAACACACACACACACAAAACTATTCCGCCTCACAACTAGAAGCAATTTAGAAGAGCCAACTAGCCTAATGTGCATGTTGGACTGTCAAAGGAAACCAGAGAACCAGAGGAAACCTACTGAAGCACAGGGTGAATAGAGTGTATCCTGCCTTTGCTTTGTGTTGGCTGAAATGGGCTCGAGCCTCCCCATGATCATAGTACTGTTCAGTAACTCTGCAAATGATGATAATGATAATAAAAATATATCTTGATTTTTAAGACAGTATTCTGTTTTATTGATGTTCACAACACTGTAGAAAATGAATGTACAAATCTGCAAAAAAAAAAAATTGATTTGTTAATCGCAGAAATCTGATTATGGGGGGAAAAGCGTAATATTGAAATCAAAATTATGAAACCAATGTGGTGGTGGTCTAGTGGTATAGGGGTATAGGGCGCTGGATCACTGATCCAAAGGTTGGGGGTTCGAGTTCCACTTTCCACAAGGTTGTGACTGCCCCCTGCCTGCCCGTGCAGCTAACTGGGTTATCAAAGGCCGGCAATGTCTCTCACTGTCTACGGTGTGAGGCTTGCCAGGCCATCGCAGGGTAGAAACATGTTTACAGTTATGCATCCTACTCTTGTCGAAAGTCAGCAGTGCTTCTTTTACAGCCTCTCACCATCAACAGTGAGAGACATGGCTGCCCTTTGATAACCCAGTCAACTGCACTGGGGGGACAGCAGTGACACTCATTGTTTGTTGCCCTTGAAGCCTCAACTTTGGGATTAGTAATCTAGCACCTTACTACCAGGCCACCACTTCCCCTTTAAAAAATGTATTTAATTTATTTTTAAAAATATTGTGAAATAGAAAGGTCGGTGATGGTTAACACGTCCACCTCACAGAAAGAAGGTCTGGGTTCGATTAGGAGTTCCGAGTGGGTTCCGTACTTGCGTGGGTTTCCTCCAGGTACTCCAGTTTGCTCCCACAGTCCAAAAACATACACAGTAGGCTAATTGGCTGTTCCTGATCACCCCTAGGTGTGAGTGGTTGTGAATGGTTGTGTGACTGTTGGCTCTGCGATGGCCTAATGAGCTGTCCAGGGTGTACCCTGCTCTTGCTGGGAATCGGCTGAGATGAGTGCCAGCCTCCCCACGGCCCTAATTAGAATTAAGTGGTTCAGAAAATGAATGATATTGTGAAATATATGTATATATACACATGTGTATATAACATACACACAAACATATATATATATATATATATATACACATATACTAGTCCTTCCCAAAAAATTAGCATATTGTGATAAAGTTCATTATTTTCTGTAATGTACTGATAAAAATTAAACTTTCAAATATTTTAGATTCATTGCATACCAGCTGAAATATTTCAGGTCTTTTATTGTTTTAAAACTGATGATTTTGGCATACAGCTCATGAAAACCCAAAATTCCTATCTCAAAAAATTAGCATATCATGAAAAGGTACTCTAAATAATATATTAACCTAATCATCTGAATCAACCAATTAACTGTAAACACCTGCAAAAGATTCCTGAGGCTTTTTAAAACTCCCAGCCTGGTTCATTACTCAAAACCGCAATCATGGGTAAGACTGCCGACCTGACTGCTGTCCAGAAGGCCATCATTGACACCCTCAAGCAAGAGGGTAAGACACAGAAAGAAATCTCTGAGCGAATAGGCTGTTCCCAGAGTGCTGTATCAAGGCACCTCAGTGGGACGTCTGTGGGAAGGAAAAAGTGTGGCAGAAAACGCTGCACAACCAGAAGAGGTGACTGGACCCTGAGGAAGATTGTGGAGAAGGGCCAATTCCAGAACTTGGGGGACCTGTGGAAGCAGTGGACCAGGCTACAGGTGCCGCATTCCCCAGGTCAAGCCACTTTTGAACCATAAACAGCGGCAGAAGCACCTGACCTGGGCTACAGAGAAGCAGCA
This sequence comes from Plotosus lineatus, assembly GCA_024760905.1. NCBI lineage: Eukaryota > Metazoa > Chordata > Actinopteri > Siluriformes > Plotosidae > Plotosus > Plotosus lineatus. The sequence continues at coordinate 28,928,228 of CM045741.1, forward strand.
CTGGATTATTGCTCAGTGGTCCAAAGTACTTTTTTCGGATGAAAGCAAATTTTGCATGTCATTCGGAAATCAAGGTTTCAGAGTCTGGAGGAAGACTGGGGAGAAGGAAATACCAAAATGCCTGAAGTCCAGTGTCAAGTACCCACAGTCAGTGATGGACTGGGGTGCCATGTCAGCTGCTGGTGTTGGTCCACTGTGTTTTATCAAGGGCAGGGTCAATGCAGCTAGCTATCAGGAGATTTTGTAGCACCTCATGCTTCCGTCTGCTGAAAAGCTTTATGGAGATGAAGATTTCATTTTTCAGCACGACCTGGCACCTGCTCACAGTGCCAAAACCACTGCTAAATGGTTTACTGAACATGGTATTACTGTGCTCAATTGGCCTGCCAACTCTCCTGACCTGAGCCCCATAGAGAATCTGTGGGATATTGTGAAGAGAAAGTTGAGAGACACCAGACCCAACACTATGGATGAGCTTAAGGCCGCTATCGAAGCATCCTGGGCCTCCGTAACACCTCAGCAGTGCCACAGGCTGATTGCCTCCATGCCACGCCGCATTGAAGCAGTCATTTCTGCAAAAGGATTCCCGACCAAGTATTGAGTGCATAACTGAACATAATTATTTGAAGGTTGACTTTTTTTATATTAAAAGCACTTTTTTTTTTTATTGGTCGGATGAAATATGCTAATTTTTTTGAGATAGGAATTTTGGGTTTTCATGAGTTGTATGACAAAATCATCAGTATTAAAACAATACAAGACCTGAAATATTTTAGTTGGTGTGCAATGAATCTAAAATATATGAAAGTTTAATTTTTATCAGTACATTACAGAAAATAATGAACTTCATCAGAATATGCTAATTTTTTGAGGAGGACTAGTGTGTGTATATATATATATATATATATATATATATATAGAGAGAGAGAGAGAGAGAGAGAGAGAGAGAGAGATTTGAGCGATTTCCTTTTGGCTTTTTCCCTTTATCAGGGGTCACCACAGCGAATGATTCGCACGTTTGATTTCACATAGGTTTTTACGTCGGATGCCCTTCCTGACACAACCCTTTAGCAAGGGACAGAAACACGTTGACGGCTTTGCAGCTACTCTTTATGAAAGTCAACATGCTCTGGGTGGTTAGGAAGTGCTTCCAGATGACTGGACAACTACAGCTAATGTGATCACGGAGACAGGTCATAGAATACTTGGTGTGTCCTCTGAAAGAAGAGTAGATAAGGAGACTTGGTGGTGGAATGAGGAAGTGCAGGAGTGTGTACAAAAGAAGAGGTTAGCCAAGAAGAAGTGGGACATTGAGAGGACCGAAGAGAGTAAACAGGAGTACAGGGAGACACAGCATAAGGCGAAGGTAGCGGTGTCAAAGGCCAAACAGAGGGCGTATGATGACTTGTATGCTCGGTTGGACAGTAAGGGAGAAAATGATTTATACAGGTTGGCACAGCAGAGAACTACAGATGGGAAGGACATGCAGCAAGTTAGAGTGGGAAGTGTATTTAGTGATGACAGAAGTGTGCTGGGAAGATGGAAAAAGTACTATGAAGAGCTGATGAATGAGGAAAATTAGACAGAAAAAAGAGTAGAAGAGGTGACTGTTGAGGACCAGGAAGTAGCAAAGATTAGCCAGGGAGAAGTGAGGAAGGCATTGTGAAGAGGATGAAGCGTGGAAAGGCAGTTGGTCCTGATGACATACCGGTGGAGGTATGGAAGTGTCTCAGAGAGGTAGCTGAAGATTTTCTGACAAGAACATTCAACAAGGCCTTCGAGAGTGATCAGATGCCAGAGGAATGGAGGACAAGTGTGCTGGTGCCCATTTTTAAGAACAAGGGAGAAGTGCAGAGTTGTGGCAACTACAGAGGAATAAAGTTGATGAGTGATAGGATGAAGTTATGGTAAAGAATAGTGGAAGTTATACTAAGGGCAGAGGTCAGCATTTGTGAACAACAGTTTGGTTTCATGCCAAGAAAGAGCACCACAGATGCAGTGTTTGCTTTGAGGATGTTAATAGAGAAGTACAGAGAAGGCCAGAGGGAGCTACATTGTGCCTTTGTGGATCTGGAGAAAGCATATGATAGGGTGCCGAGAGAGGAACTGTGGTATTGCATGAGGAAGTCTGGAGTAGCAGAAAAGTATGTTAGAGTGGTGCATGACATGTATGAGAGGTGTAAGACAGTGGTGAGGTGTGCTGTAGGTGTGACAGAAGAGTTCAAGGTGGAGGTGGGACTGCATCAAGGGTCAGCTCTGAGCCCCTTGTTTGCTACGGTGATGGACAGGCTGACAGACAAGGTTAGACAAGATTCCTCATGGACTATGTTTGCAGATGACATTGTGATCTGTAGTTAGAGCAGAGAACAAGTGGAGGAAAATCTAGAGAGGTGGAGGTATGCCCTGGAAAGGAGAGGAATGAAGGTTAGTCTCAGTAAGTCAGAATACATGTGTGTGAATGAGAAGAACCCAAGAAGAACGGTGAGGTTACAGAGAGCAGAGATAAGGAAGGTGGAGGATTTTAAGTCCTAAGGCTAAACAATCCAGAGCAACGGAGAGTGTGGAAAAGAGGTGAAGAAGCGTGTGCAGGCAGGTTGGAATGGTTGAAGAAAAGTGTCAGGTGTGATGTGTGATAGGAAGGTATCGGCAAGAATGAAAGGAAAAGTGTACAAGACGGTGAGAAGGCCAGTGATGTTGTATGGTTTAGAAACAGTGGCACTGGGGAAAAGACAGGAGGCAGAGCTAGAGGTAGCAGAGATGAAAATGTTGAGGTTCTCTTTGGGAGTAACGAGGATGGATAGGTTCAGGAATGAGCACATCAGAGGGACAGCACATGTTAGAGGTTTTGGAGACAAAGTCAGAGAGGCTAGATTGAGATGGTTTGGACATGTACAGAGGAGGGATAGTGAGTATATTGGTAGTCAGATTCTGAAGTTGGAACTACCAGGCAGAAGGCCTAGATGAAGACCAAAGAGAAGATTCATGGATGTGGTGAAGGAGGACATGAAGGCAGTTGGAGTCAGAGTAGAAGATGCAGAGGACGGTGAGATGGTGGCGACCCCTGAAAAGAAGAAGCAATGGTTTTGTGTGTGTGTATATATATATATATATATATATATATATATATATATATATATATATATATATATATATATATATATATATAGAGAGAGAGAGAGAGAGAGAGAGAGAGAGAGCGCATAAACTGTGTGTTTTATGAGATCTGTCAACCTGATAGAACTGACAGTGCTTCGTCGTGCTGTGTTGGCGAACACTCGCGAGACAGTATTTATGAATCAAACTTTTCTGGGTATTTTAGAGATCTGGCAACCCCACTGAAGTGTCAGTGTTTCGTCGTGCTGTGTTGGCTGACACACACACACCGAGCTTCAACTTGTTTGTGTCGGTTGTGGTGCTGTCGTTTGTATCAGCTGTGAACATCAGCACAGACCGAAGAAAGGCTGCTATGTTGCTTGTCTACAACCCAACTGATTTTTCTCAATACATTCTTTTCCTGATCTGAATCAGTTTGAACTGAGGTAAGTCAGAATCCTTCCAGAGTATCGGCTAATCATCATTAGCTTCCTCGGCTACGAACTGAAAAGCCATTGGCAGTAAATATAAGTTAGAAACTGATTAGCTTGGATAGGTAACAAAGTTGAACACACAACTGGTTCGAAATATAGTTTAACAAATGTGTAGCTTGAGATGAAAGTGTTATATAACTGACAAAATGTGGCAAGGATGAGATGCTATTAGCAAACTGTGTTAGCTTGAAGTTTAGCAGCTGTTGTTGTGGAGGATAAATTATTTGCGAACATATTGAGATTCAGTGTCCGTGTGAATGTTTTCCAGAAAGTTTTTATATTCTAGATTTATGTTTTATTTGTGTTGTTTGCCCAGTGACCCCAGTGTTGGTTGTTTTGAACATAAGCTAACGGCAACTCCATTATTCATCAGTGCTGTTAGTATGTAAACAAGATCACGGGTTTGGGGCAGAAACTGAAACTTTACTGACTACAGTAGAAGTGTTCAAGATTCTCAGTGGCATTCATATCGTTTAGTATTCATAGTCGAACTAGGCAGCGACTAAATTTAGACTTTACTTTTTGCATTGTTCGCCAAAGAGTTGCAGAGGAAGGAGTAGGTTTTTTATCTCGGAATGAACTTTGACCTCATGCATTGACTGCGAAGAGTCAAGAAAGAAAGAGCTCGTGTGGTTTATCGCTCAGTGTTTATTTTGTGTCTTTCCTAAACTTCAGTTCATTTTCTGTACCCGCTTAATCCTAACTTGCGCCCATCCCAGCCAACTTCGGGCGAGGGCAGAGTACACCCTGGACAGCTCGCCAGGCCATCGCAGGGCGGAAACACGCTGACGGCTTTGCAGCCTACTCTTGTCGAAAGTCAGCAATGGTTCTTTTACATGCCTCACACCATAGACGGTGAGCGACATGGCTGGCCTTAGATAACACAGTTCATTCCACTGGGAGGGGGGGAACAGTGACAACCTTGTGCAGAGTGGGATTCGAACCCCCAACCTTTGGATCAGCGATCCGGCGCCTTATACCACTAGACCACTACTGCCCCTCCTTTCCTAAACTTATTTTCATTAAATGCAGGTTGAGGGGGGAAAATGTTTCGTCCCCGAGAGTTCTCCCAAGACGAGGTTACCTGAGATTCGAGTTGTTTCCGATTCCCATCATCATTCATTTGAAGAACCGCTCAGGGTTCCGGGATTTGGGGGGGCAGGAGCCATATCTCAGCCAACCCTGGGCGAAGGTGGGCTACACCTTGAACAGCTCACCATTCCATTCAAGGGAAACACAAACACAATTTACACTCTCACCTAGAACCAATTAGCATAATGTGCACGTGGGACGAACACCACGACAGCTCACATTTACGCAGGGGCAATTTGGAGCATTCGATTAGCATAATGTGCATGTCTTTGTATTGTGGGAGGGAACCGGAGAACCCTCAGGGAACCCGCGATGCGCAGGGAGAAGCCTCGGGGAGCCCGCGCGCAAGGAGAAGCCTCGGGGAGCCCGCGATGCGCAGGGAGAAGCCTCGGGGAGCCCGCGATGCGCAGGGAGAAGCCTCGGGGAGCCCGCGATGCGCAGGGAGAAGCCTCGGGGAGCCCGCGATGCGCAGGGAGAAGCCTCGGGGAGCCCGCGATGCGCAGGGAGAAGCCTCGGGGAGCCCGCGATGCGCAGGGAGAAGCCTCGGGGAGCCCGCGATGCGCAGGGAGAAGCCTCGGGGAGCCCGCGATGCGCAGGGAGAAGCCTCGGGGAGCCCGCGATGCGCAGGGAGAAGCTTCGGGGAGCCCGCGATGCGCAGGGATGCGCAGGGAGAACTTACAAATTTCTTTCCGAAATGCCCGGGACTGGAACCCAGGACCTTCTTGCTGTCAGTTGGATTATGAGGAAACTCACAAAAATACATGAACTTGCACACTCCACCCAGAAATTTCCCCACAGAGCCGGTTTAAGTTCATTTCTGCATACTATCTTAAATAGAATAGAATATAATAAAGCTTTGACAGAATCGAACAGAGTGAAAGGTTCTCTTGGAGTAGAATGAGGAAGAAGTTGTCTTTGGAAATGGCTATTTATAAAATACTATAATGTGTCAAATGTATCTTTGTGTTTACACTGTTTTTGTGGACTTTTGTAACCCTAAGCAAATATGGTTGGTCAGAAGCGTAAGCCTACTAGCATGGGTGCAAGTCTCACACACAGAGATGAATTAACTATCTGCTCGGATGGGCATGATCTACCATGCATACTCAGTTAAGCAAATAGTTGTACAATGAATGAAAACCCAAATCCAGAAAAGAAATAGAACTCTTTGCTCTGCTGGTGATTCACATCAGTGCAGGCTGAGTCCTAAAGGAGTTCAACGGTGCCCTTGTTCACTTGAAAGACCAGAAGTCCGTATAACCCGCCTTCAAGCACAGCAAGTACACTACTTTTGGTATTGAGTGCCTCACATATTGTAAACGTTGATTGTCTGTTTTAAGCTTCATGTAAAGTGACTCGGTTCAGCGTCATGTATCATCCGTCGACCATCGGAATCATTTACAAGCAGAAAGATCGCATCATAGAGAATGTTAAAGGTCATATTTGATACCGTATTTGATGAGTGAATTTGATTAAAATTTGTAAATTTGAAATTATTTTGCTTGAATTTAATTTATTTGAAATTAATGTTGATATTTGATGTATTTGATATTTTACAATGTTATGTTTATAATAATTGATTTCTGGGTGTTTTATGAAATACGGTAATGGTATTTATGGATGTATAGTACAGTATGAGCGTCACACGTCATACGTCACAGTAACAACTTACGTTCACTTTCAACTTGCGTTTGGCCGTCCGGAACCAATTAAAAACATAAGTCGGGGAGCGTCTGTAGTTACACACTTTTTTCTTCTTTGAGCATTTGCAAAGAAAGCGCATGTCTTATCAAAATGATGACATCACAGTGGACAGGAATGATATAAACCTTGATGTCAAAATTGCTGTCAGAGTCTAACATTCTGACAAATCAGATTTAGGAACTAAAACAACACTATGGAATTCAACCTACCAGCAGGTATATGCTGTCCAGAAAAAAAATACCATATGGATTTAAATGAGCAAATAGGCAAGGGTCTTTGATTAAAATCATTACTGCAGTGATGAATATGTTTCATCTATTTTACCTTAACTGATGCAAATACCTTCTTTAACAACCGTGTTGGAAGACAATCTCCATGGTCAAGGAAAGTATATTGCTGTATTTCAGAAGGGGCGCATTATGGACTTGCATCAGGCAAATTAAACAACAAAGGAGAATACTGAATCTGAGTCTGGAATTTACTCAATCCCAAAACGACGGCTGTTTCAGGGTAAGAAGAGAAGGAGGACATGCATAGTGGTCACAGAACAAGCCTCCTATTGCAGTGTTATGCTTTGGGGTTTGTGCACTTGGTCCAGTCGAGACTCTGCAGCATTTTCATTAAAATGATGTCACCTGAATGTATTAGATTTACTCGCAATGTCCCAGTGAAAAATTAATATAAATCAGGATGGAAATCAAAGTTGACATTGCTGCTGCTTCTTTTCCTATCGGCTGTTCCCTTCACGGCTCGCCACAGCGAATCATCTACCTCCATCTCACCATATCCTCTGCATCTTCTACTCTTACTCCAACTACCTTCATGTCTTCCTTCACCACATCCATAAATCTTCTCAAAGTTGACATTGCATATGTTTGTAAAGCAGTGTTAAAGTAAATACATGCTGTAATCAAAGCTAAAGGCAATCCTGCCAAATATCACCGTGCACAACTTTGCTTTTTGCAGGGCAGAATATATTCACCAGTGTTATACAGCAATAGCAATCTCAGCCAGTTACATTGGTTTGAATCAGTGCAGCTAACTTTCACGTGTATCGTTATGGCTTAGTGTTCCCTGACAGACCTATGCAAGTTAGCTAGTCTGCATTACTGTATTATTCATTGATTTTATTTTTTTCATTCATTTAATAAACCTTTCCATCAAGATTTTTAGTTTAAACTTTCATGGTCAGTGTATGTATGATATTGGTGTGTTTTAGCTTGTGAATGCAGAATGCTGGACGACGCGTCAGTGACGGTGAGCTGGTTTGTGCAGCACAGTAAAGTCACGCCGCCTCCCGATATAGAGAACACATCAATTCTGCCCACATGGCCATCTCAAGCCAATATCACCCAACCACACGGCTGCTTGCGGGTACTTTACGAGGATATCGGCTCCTCCAGGTATGTTTTTTCCTTACATGGCTAACCCCTTGGATTTTTCTGTGCTGTTATTCTTAATGAAGTAAATGTTCTTATATCTGTTACTGGCGTTGCTGTCAGTTCAGTGATTTTTTTTTTTTTTTTTTTTTTTTTTTTTAATGTTTGGTGTGATCCACAGTAAACAATTCATATACAAAAATGTCTTTGCGAAACTAAGCCCTGCTTGTATTTTGTTAGTGCTTGTGATTTACACTGAGGCTTCACTTCCCCATTCTTTTGTGTCTGAGGTTGGAAAGTCCGCTAATTTCTCAGGAAATTCCCATTGTGTTTAAAAGAAAGACTTTCAGTTTTAATTTATATGCTGATTATCTGACATTTGAGTAGACTGTTGCTGAAGTATAGTAGTGGGTTTTCTCCGGGTACTCCAGTTTCCTCCCACAGTCCAAAAACATGCACAGTAGGTTAATTGGCTGTTCCAAATTGCCCGTAGGCGTGAATGAGTCCGTATGTGGCCTGGAGAACCAACCATACAGTAGATCAGGGGACGGGATCCTTTTTGACTAAGAGAGCCAAAAATCCACACAGTTTAAAATCTAATCCTCTGAGAGCCATAGATATTTTTTAATACTGAATACAACTAAATGGAAAAGTAAGACCAGCAACTTTAGAGTATAATAAAACTGAATTTATTTTAAACAGCATTGTTATAACAAAGTTATTTATTAATAATAAAGGCACTTCTTATTGCGCCTTCAGGTGCTGAATGGTTTTGCTGATGGCTTTGTAGTCGGGTTGATACGTGGTGAGGTTCAGCTTCCTGCATGAGTTTAGGCTTCCATCTGTTAAACGTGACCGCAGGTGTGAGAAGGACACGGTGCTTGGTATGTGACAGGAAGTCCCAAGTTTTGACAATCGGCTGGTCTGCGGGTTGAAATTTTTTCATGTCTTTCCAGCTCTGCTTGGCTTTGTGCAAGTCTTTCCAAATCTTCATTCAGTGATTGGACTCATGGTTTTTTTTTTTCTTTTCGCTGCCTTCTTGGTTGAAAGGGTTTGCTCTGCACAAATGAGCTGTTCAAAAACGAAGGAAATTTACCCCTTGACGCAAAAACAACTCGCGCAGGCTGCTGCATCTAATCCAATAAAATTAGAGTTATCGGACCCGCTCTCACATTTCAAGGTATCGGATCTGCCCACACACTGGAGTACTGAAAGGATTCGCTTTCCGCTGCGCGCCACGGCGACAAGTGGCGTTCAAAATAGATGTATAGATTAAAATGCGTGAGATTTACTTATCTGTTTTTGTTTTATTTGATGATGTTTTTCTGTGTTTTTATTTAAATGACAGTGAAATTATGTATCAGTTATTCTGTGAACAAAGTTCACCTGATTTATCTGAGAGCTGGATGCAGTTATCAAAAGAGCCACATCTGGCTCGCGAGTCATAGGTTCCCGACCCCTGCGGTAGATCATTGTGATCACAGCCACCATGACAATCCCTGTATGATCATCATTCAAGCTTCAGGCATCGACGTCCATTCCTCGTGATTGGATGTAGATGTAGAGAGTAGTGAAGTTATCCATATATAGTACAGTTGTAGAAGATGGTGTGACACATCGGGCATATGTGTAGCCATTGTGATGTGGCTGACATGTGTATGTCCACCATGACACACAAACCAATTGTGATAACAATGCAGTATCTACATACACCTATGGTGATGCAATCATGATGCCACGGATAGCTATGTTGGCCATATAAATGTGTATAGCTGTCTGTTTTTTGTTGTTAATGGACTACCCTGATACTGGACAATGGGTCTGTCACATAAATTGGGGGCCTGTTTGGGATCCAAGTAGATCCAAGCTGATCAATGTATGATCGGTAGTTTATGCAGAATCTGAGTGAGCTGTCTGGCCTTGGAACTGGGCTGCAGGGTGGGTTGATCCAGTAATGGTGCTTCTTGATCATGTTGAGCAATGTAGGTTTTGTTGGGCATATCAGGGAATAATGCCTAGAATTCTATCAGGAGGTTGGCTAGTTGACATTTGTGTTTGTGCGGTAGGTGGTTTAGTTTCCATTTTAAGTCTAATGGGATGTCGGAGTTGCTCGGTCTCATCAGATGGTCATTGTCTAGTTTATGGAGAGGGGCTTCCTCAGATTCTGCCTGAGGGTTGCTGTTCACTAGTAAGACTTTGCTGGTCTTCTGGTGGTATGGCTTCAACATATTGATGTGACATAGCTGAAAAGTTTTATGTTTGTCACGGGTCCATATGATGTTGACATCACTGGTGGTTTTTAGTTCAGCAGTCAGATAGTTGCTTCATCCTTCGCTGAGCATTTTTTAGGTTTTTGTGAGCCAGTTTGCAAGTGTGATTTAGCTTCTCTTTGAATTTTATCATGTAATCTAATAAGTTCACATCATCAGGAGGCTTCTGTAGCAATCTCTCCTTGAGGAGCTTTCGTGGGCCTCATACAGTGTGTTCAAACACCAGCTTGAAGGGACTGAATCCCAATGAATCCTGCACCGATTCTCGAGCAGCAAACAGTAGCAATGGAATTCCTTCATCCAAGCATTTCTCTTCTTTCAAACAATAAGTTCTGATCATGTTTTTCAGGGTATGATGGAAATGTTTTAGGACTCTCTGAGAATCTGGATGGTATAGACTAGCTACTGTTTGTTTGACTTCAATTCATATTTCAAACTTTGAAAGTAACATGACGTAAGGTTTGATCCTTGGTCAGATTGGATTTCCTTTGGTAGGAAAGAACTGTGTGAAGAAATTAATTAGGATCTTTGTTCTTATGAGTTTGGATCCCTCTGAGGGGTTGCCTTGGCAAACCGCATTAATGCACACATGATGGTTAATAAGTATTGGTTACCAGATTTAGTCCTAAGCAGGGGGCCAACACAGTTAATGATCTTACTGAATGGTTCTTCAAAGGCTGGTATAGGCTTCAGAGGTCCAACTCTTCTGGTTCGATTTCCGACCATCTGGCATATGTGGTAGGTTCAGCAGAAGTTCGATATCTTGTTTTATCTTTGGCCAGTAGAAGTGTTTTGTGAGCCTGTCGTTTTTGTTTATACCTAAGTGACCCTGGAAAGGACCCACATGTGTCAATCTCGGCACCTTGGAGCAAGACGTGGTTGAGATCCTGATTTGGTGTATAATTGGCCAGTCTTCGAAAGCTGGGACATCTGAGGGTCTCCATTTCTAATGGAATAGTCAACTAGGACTTTAGATAACTCCTCTTCTGAGGTTATAGTGTCTTAGAGAGACTCAGGATCACCTTGTTCATTTTCTGTAGCCACTTAATCCTAATTAGGGTCACGCAGAGGCTGGTGCCCATCCCAGCCGACTCAGGGTGAGGGCAGAGTACACCCTGGACAGCTCGCCCGGCCATCGCAGAGCAGAAACACGCTGACGACTGTGCAGCTACTCTTGTCGAGAGTCCGCAATGGTTTTACATGCCTCACACCATAGCCAGTGAGAGACATGGTTGGCCTTTGATAACACAGTGAGCTTCACTGTGAGGACAAGGACAAGACAACCCGTTGAGAGTGGGGCTTGAACTCCTGACCTTAGGATCAGTGATCCAGCACCTTTTATCACTAGGCCACCACTGCCCACCTTCTTGTTCCTGAATTAATTTTTTCTCTTGGCAAAGACATCTGTTTTAGGCGTAACTGACATCGTATTTTTATCCGAACTATAGTCCTCTCTGGAATCAGCAAATCTTCTTTTCTTTTTGGCTTTTTCCCGTTCTCGAGAGTCACCACAGCGAATCCTCTGATTCGCACATTTAATTTGGCATGGGTTTTTACGTCGGATGCCTTTCCTGTCATAACCCTTTTAGCAAGGGACAGAAACATGCTGACGGCTTTGCAGCTACTCTTTACGAAAGTCAGCAATGGTTCTTTTACATGAAGCTCTCACCATAGACAGTGAGAGACATGGCCCGCCTTTGATAACCCAGTTAGCTGCACTGGGGGGGACAGTGACAACCCTGTGGGGACTCGAATCCCCAACCTTAGGATCAGCGATCCTGCACCCTATCCACTAGACCATCACTGCCACACCTCACTGGAATCAGCAAATATCTGTGATAAATCCCAAATGTCATCTTCAGAATCGACTTTCTGCAACTTTGCTATACTGTTCGCCAGAACTCGCGTCACTGGACAAGAAGGGAAATGCTTCTGGATTCTGTTTATCGACACTGTCATCTTCTGGCGATAGGATTGGTTTGGGCTCAGTGTAGACCCTCTGGGAACACCTGCCACCCGACAAATCATTTCGAACTAGTAGAGAAACACCCTCTACTCCTAGGTGCAGCATAACGGCAATGACTATGGGGCCTGATACCAAAATCTAACTTTACCTGAATATTATGTAAGGGGGCTGTAATGCAATCACCCGCAAACACTTGCAATATTGAGGATTTACCGATGTCTGAACTCGACCCCAAAGGTAACATGCTTTCTAGTAGCACAGATTGAACTGCCCTAGTATCTCATAAGATCGTATTCGTTATGACTTTGTTCACACCAGTAAGAGACAATGGACTTTCCATAAACGACAACAAATCGCGCTATTTACGAAATTCAGAGGTTACATTATAGCTTAAACTAATTTCACTAATATGTGGGCCATCTTACTTCATCTCAAACTTAAGATATCAGTGTAGCAGCACTTTGCTCCTTTCTCTCAATATCTTTTCCTTTTATTTTTAAGCAGTTAACATTGCCTAAGGATCTTGTATTTGAGATTATTGACATATTTTTTCTTTTCCACTGTTATGTGTTAGAAACACAGCACAGATCATCATTGTACCAGAATTGATTAACCACATCACACACATTTCATTATAATCACAAGTTATGTACTTAAGCATGGAGTTTTCCTTTAAAGTTAGTGTTGGTTCTAGTGCATATCTTGATGTTATGTTGTTGAACGCTTTAATCTTGTATTAGAGTGCGATTTTGGGACCTGCTGCTTCTGGTGCCAAATGTAGCCTTTCTGATGTTCCTCATGTGGAAGCTTCCATCAGCTCGCGCCAAGATCCGTGTTACCTCCAGCCCCATCTTTATCACTTTTTACATCTTGGTGAGCTGATCCATTTCCCCTTGACAGTTTGACATTTGGAGAAGTGTAATTTAAGCCCATACGTGTTCATACTGTCATTATGTGTCTTATACTCCTGGTGTAGGTGTTTGTAGTAGCGGTTGTTGGAATCACTCGAGCTATTGTTTCCATGACTGTGAGTGCATCCAGTGCAGCTATCATCATTGACAAGGTAAAAACACACCGAAATGCTCTCAACGAAAGCAGAGAAGAATGTTATTTCAAAGCTAAATAAAATGGATCTGAAAAGAAATGCATGGAGCAAATAGCACCTTATTCTGTGATGCTGTAAATAATAAACATATGGGTCACTGTGTAATTATTCCCGTGTAAACCATGAGATAATTAATGGACTTCAACTGTAGCTCGAAATAGTGCAGATCAATGTGCCAGCCAATTCAGACTATTATTTTTGCAAAACTTGCTCTTTTATACTGAATGCTTTGATATAGAAACAGAAGGTGTTAGCATCTGATATCATTTCCATTCAGCTTTCTTTCAAACACTTGAGGCAAAGGGTAAAAGGTTCACTAAGTATAGCAAGTGTTTGTGTTAATACGAGATAACAGTGCTTCTCAATTATTTTCTGTGGCGCCCCCTCTAGGAAGGAAAAAGAACTATTTGAGAAGCACCTAAATAATGAAATTTAATTCAAGGTTCTTCAACCTTATTTTCATAGATAGCGGTGTAGTGTATTGTTTTTGATGTGCATTTGTAGCTGTGCTGTAGAGTGCCCTTTTTTTTTTTTTTTTTTTTGTTAAATAATATATTAGGGGCCTGATCTAGCTATCTGTATGTAGAGATGAAATGCTGCATGTGTACAATATAGAAAGTAAAATATTACAATAAACAAGTAATGTCACTAAATCTAGTTAAATTAATGGGGGGAAAGTCACTTGACAAAATAGTTTCAAATGGATCCAATCTGGACAGTTACCACACAAGTATATAAATGTCAATAAATCTATAGTTTTATAGAAATCTGTTGGTATCAATCTTAAACATCTACACCTGCAATGTCGAGAAAAACATACCGCAAGCGAGTTCCACAACCTACTCATTCCTGGAATGTATGAAGACTGATGGAATGGCGTGTTAGATTTTGACACAGACAGTTTATGGGTGTTCCACATGCTCAGGCAGTTGATATCCCTGCAAGCTCCTTGTTAGGTTGCAGAAAGATGCTGGTAGTAGGTACATGGACTGGTTAGTTTTCTACTGCATAATGGGAAAATGTCAGCCTTTTTTGGGTCCCTAGTATGGAGTTAGCATAGAGCGTTCCTCTGAGAACCGTCTGGAAGCTTTAAAGCTGATGTACGTGCTCATCTCTGTATTGGAGAAGCGTATGCCATAAGAAGATGGATGAAGGCTTTATAGACTGTTATCTGTAAAAGTATCATGCAAAGGTCCAAGAGATTTAGTGAAATATAATTAAATTCTATTAGCACTAAAAACCTCAGTAAAAGGATTCCTAGCATAGCCGTTTAAATAATTGTTCTGCTAGTTATGATATAACTTTTAAAAATCAGTTTATAAGATAATTCCTGAGTTTAACCTTATTCTCAGGCAGTGGTGGCCTAGTGGTATAGGGTGCTGGATCGCTGATCCTAAGGTTGGGGGTTCGAGTCCCACTCTCCACAAGATTGTCACTGTCCCCCCACAGTGCAGCTAACTGGGTTATCAAAGGCCAGCCATGTCTCTCACTGTCTATGGTGTGAGGTTCATGTAAAATAACCATTGCTGACTTTCATCAAGAGTAGCTGCAAAGCTGTCAGTGTGTTTCTGCCCTGCAATGGCCTGGCGAGCTGTCTAGGGTGTATTCTGCCCTCTCCCTGAGTCAGCTGGGATGGGCGCCAGCCTCCCCGTGACCCTAATTAGGATTAAGCGGTTGCTGAAAATGAACTGAACCTCATTCTCATGCTTTGGTCTGTGCGAAATATTGTACACACGTAGCGGGTGGTTGGAAGCCTAGACGTGTGGCTAGTTAGATGGATCAACATGTATGCAGAAGTGTAGGTGGCTGTATGGATAAAAGTAATTACAGTAATGAGCACCTTTATTTTCTCATAGCTTTGTGCATGCACAATTTATTTATTTATTTTTTTTAATCTTCAGTCAACCTTCTAGATATTATCTGAGCTGAAAGCAAATTTATGAACCAAAATCAAAAGATTGTTCTTGCTGTTAATAATACGACTCCTCTGTTCATGACATTCCTGTGAAAAATGAACCTGGTAGCAGCATGAATAAAGAACATGTGCGGTCAAGCTAATCACACTGTCACCCTGAAGGGGAAAACCAGTGTGCAGTCACTAGCCCAAAGCTTATCTTTAGACTCCTGACCTGCTAATTAAAGGACATATTGTTCCCTTTTCATTTCTTTTTCTGCTTTCATTTCTCTTTTTTTCCCGACGTATCTAAACCCTTCTGCGCTCGAGAATAGGCTATTCTGTTGCCAGAGAATGTAGAGGGACATTCAAACTGACTCATCGTGTTTTTTTTATAATTATTATTATTATTTTGGGTTTTGGATAGTAATAAAAACTGATAAGAGCTTTGTACTGCTTTCAGGTGCTGTGGGAAATCACACGCTTTTTCCTGTTGACGATTGAGCTCAGCGTTGTCATATTAGGCCTGGCCTTTGGTAGGTTACACTAATGTTTGAAAACTGTGGGGATTTATAGCCAAATGGTTGTATCTAAAATTGTTCACTTAATGGTTATGAAATCAAAACTTTTTTTATGACTGGCAATGTTCTCTAGTGATGCACAGATCAGTGGGTTTTTTTCTTTCTCAAATACCCACAGTCAGCCAATCTGTGATGTGGGCCAACTTACAAAAATATGTCCTAATTCTTCACATGAACTTGAACCAACCCGAAAACAAATACAATGATGGTTCATGATTTGTACAGTGAGTGGATTGATCACTTTTTGTTCAGCTCTATCTGATCCTATTTTTCTACTAAGTTTCAAAGTAGAAAAAGCACAGGACCTGCAGCTTATGGATCAGTCTGGTCATCACTCATGCTTACTATAGACTAGTGATTGAGTGTCATATGGCAAAGTGTTGTGAAGTAACTTTTATGCTTTATCACAACAGGCCATTTGGAGAGCAAGTCAAGTATCAAACGGGTTTTGGCCATAACGGCGGTGTTAGCATTGGCTTACTCAGTCACACAGGTGAGTGAGAGGACTGACCTGAGGAATTACAAATCATAGCCATTTCATGAGAATATTCTAACAAATATTTAGAAAATATATATTTGTTAACTAAATGTATCAATGCATTTTTAATTTTACAGGGAACACTGGAGATTCTGTACCCGGATCAGCATCTCTCTGCTGATGATTTCAATATCTATGGTCACGGTGGGCGACATTTCTGGTTGGCCAGCTCCTGCTTTTTCTTCCTGGTAACCAATTGTAGCTTGCGTTAACTGAGAGATTGTGTTAATACTACAGTGTTTTAATAACTGTGAGTTTAAAACTGGCTTTGATAAAATCACACACTGGACTGGAATGATCCGATTGGGTTACTATCATGAGATGATGGACGTGACCGATACATTTAAATATTTTCTTGTTTCTGTTCAAGTCCTCTTACTCAACAGCATGGGCAATCAACCTATCTCGTTTGTTATCTATGCTGTTGTTGTGAACCCCCCCCCCCCCCCCCACCACCACCACCCTTGGAGACGAGCATGGTCATTGCTACTTTGAGAATGTAAAATTAATTAACCCATAAAAATCTTATTTCAAGTTTTTAAATTTAATGTAATTAATTTTTTCTTAAATGTTCCTCTGTAGAAAAGCAATTATTCACTTTCAACATGTTGGATGTTGCTGAATAGTTCTGATGAGTTCTAGATATCTAGAAGCTAGATAGATCTGATATCCACCTCGTCTTCCCTGAATAATTTTTTTGTACCCCAACAGTGTAGAATTTTGATTGGTTGGATGGTGATTTATTTTCCTATAACATTAATAAAATATTGTTTAAATACCGTAATGAGCTCTTTGTAAATGACATCTAAAGTAATGTTATACATCGGTGGCCTGGAGAATGCTCCACATGATTGTATTTGAAAAAATCCTGAATGATATGCAGATGATTTATTACTTTTTTTTTCCTTTGTGGAGATTGCTTGAATGATTTAATTTTTTTAATGTTTCAAATGTCTTTTTTTAATTTATTTAAGTTAAAAATCAGAGGACGTAATTCAGGATGGGGCAGTTTCTTCGTATCTCTTTTTTTTTTTCTAATTATTTCTTAGTATTAATTGTTAACTTGGAGAGAAGCTGGTACTATGCGTAATGCAAATTATAACAGGAACATTTAACTCTGCATTAAGCAGAACTATAAATAAATAAAACTTTATAATGTGACTTTTTAAATAATAACAAATCATAGTCTTTGGAAGACTGCTGTGGTACTAGAGGAACAAAACACTTTAGGATGTGCTGCTATTCCAAATATGATAAGTTCAGGGCAGGAGTGGAACAACAGTAATTTATTTCATATGTGTGTATGTATGTATATAAAATATAGTGGTACCTGGTCTTACGATAGTCCAAGCAAACGAAAAATCCAGGTTACGAAACACATTTTCCAAAATTTTCTGTCTTCTGTATACGAAACAAGTTCTTACGAAATGCGCCAGACGCAACATTCAAACGCGCCATTCAAACAATGCACAAGCTGCTCTCCCATTGGCTGTCTCTCAACATCCCGTCCCGCTGGCCTCCCATTGGCTAGGAGGGATGACGCAGTTCCCTCCCATTGGCTATCTCCCAACATCCCGTCCCGCTAGCCTCCCATTGGCTAGGAGGGATGATGAGTTTCCTTGAGCAGCAGCTTGTTTCATGAGCTTTTTGAGTGTACTCATTGCCACTTTATTTTTTGGCTCAGGCTTTTAACCTTGCATAAACATTCGTAAGATTATAACTGCTCAGAAGACATGGTCAACACACGCGCGGCGCGCACACGTGTGTGATTTCCGGTCCGAGTGAAAAGAAGAAGCGGGCTTGTGGCATGCGGTTGAGTGATATCACAAAGGAATATGGCCAAACCTGTCTACAGTCGGTACGATATTGAAGCAGAAGAAGGTCTTAAAAGGTATAATTTTTAAAGGGTTTAGGGATAAGTATTGGGAGCCTTGGAACGAATCACACGTTTTACATGTAAAATGCGCTTCAATTTACGAAAAATTGAGGTTCCGAAACTACTTCCGGAACGGATTAATTTCGTAAATTAAGGTACCACTGCATATAAATATCCCTCCCCCAATTAAACTTTGTCTTTGCCCTGGTCGAAGTTCTGTGAAGTTTTTGTTTGTAGCGTACACTGAACTCGGGCCACAGCACCATAAAGCTGTTTTAATTTCCTAATCAGATTCTAGCATGTTGGTTTTTTGCTTTTTGTTTATTTACGGAGTCATACTTACCAAGTGTCTGATTTGTGTCACCATCTTTAATACAGGTTTATTCTCTGATTGTTGTTCTGCCCAAAACCCCCATCAGAGAAAGAATATCATTACCATGTGAGGAATTTTCATTCACTCTTTTTACCAAACGCCTGAGCAATACACCTTTATAACCAACATGGAATTTATTAACTCGTCTCTCCTTTTCCTCTGTAGCAAAGAGGGGTTTTTATGTGTATGCTGCCATTCTGTCACTGCTTAATATGGTGCAGGGTCTGGGCAGTGCTCTGCTATGTGCCAATATCATAGAAGGCCTGTGGTAAGACCTCTTTCACTAACAGACAGTACATTAGTTGCAGTTTGGAATTGATTCGGTTCTCACTAAGCATGCTGTTTGTTCACAGCTGTGTTGATGTCACCACATTCCTCTATTTCTCTGTGTTTGCTCCTCTTATCTACGTAACGTTTCTTAAGGGATTCTTTGGGTAAGTAAAGATTCACAGTATTGAGGATTTGTGTGTGAGTGTGTTCGCGCATGCACACGAGTTTGCATGGGATCAGAGGGAATTTCCTAGATTAAGGGATTTTTTTTTTTTTTTTGAAAATAATTTTCACTCTGCCTTTAATTTCTTTGCATTTCTTTCTGAATTGTTAGTTGGTTTAAGACTAATACTCTTATTGTCAGTGAATTAAGATAATCTGTGTGTGTGGTGGTATTTGAGTAATATTGGATTTGTCGAAATAAATTGGTTCTTTTCCACCAAATGCTTTCTTTTCATTCACAAAGTCCATTTCAGTCAGATATCTTAACACCACCACATGGTTTTAACCATTTGTCATACATTCACTTTAGAGTTTTTGATAACCTGACACACAGCTTTTTTATTTTAATGTATTTATGCTTTGCCTGTACCCTGGGGCAGCCATGGCCTAATGAGAAGCGGGTTGGGGATCTAAAGGTCTCTGGTTCAAATCCTGAAATGTCTGGCAGTAGGGGAGAGAACTGCACATTCCCTTCCTCCACCTTCATGGCTGAAGGCTCTTAACCCTAGTGCTCTTCTGTGTGTGCGTGTGTTCATTCTAGATGGGTTAAATGCAGAAGCTGAATTCCCTTATAGGATTAATAAAGTATAAAAAAAAAACCCTGGAGCCTCATTTTCAGTACCAGGACTATGCAGTCACAGTCTGAATTAAGATTCTCCATTTGTGATGCTGCAGGGGAAAATCATCAATAAGCCGCCAGCCGTAGTTTTGTGCTTAGGGTTCGTAAAGTGATGGAGGCTAAAAATGTCGATTTTTAATTTTTCATATTTGGATTGTACACCTCTGTTTCAGCTAAATTATCATGTATTATTAATAAGTGCAAAGTACAAAGTTTCAGTATTTTATTGTATTTTCCCATTGGGATTTCATGGGAAACTGGAAGAATCAAATGGACTCGCATTCCTTGTCTTCGGAGCAGGATTTTATTCCATAACAGAGTCGCCAAAGGCAGAAGAACTCAATGTTTGGGTTGTAAACAGATTCTAAGCCCGACTTTTACACATTACTACACTATCTGTCCGTGTTTAGGTGTTGTAGTTCTTATTTAGAATCCACTGCTCCCGGAGCTCTTTATCCACGACAAACATGATCAGAACCCTGTGCATCTTCTACCGCCGCTCTGACCTTTAGTTTGATTTACTTTGGAAAGAATCATTCTCCTACTGTTGAAGTGCAGATTTTTTTTTTTTTTTTTACTGTTATTGCTTGGAGTTTTTTCTACGGGGCACCTTTACTGCTGAAAGTGGGACACGGTAACTGCGCTTTCCATCCACAAAATAATAAAGGCTGCGTTGGGGTTCACAGAGCTGATCAGTGGGCAGATTTCAAAGTTGCTGTCGAAAACGGAGGATTCTTATATCCCCAGTTCACTGGAGCACAGCAGACGTACGGAAGCAAAAATGTTGTCATCCGCAAAACGTTCCGCAACTATTCCCTTATCTTCCGTGTGATTCCGTAGTTCTTCAAGTCTTCCTCCACTTCCGTATGGTTCCGGCAGGCCAAAATATTCCGTGAATGTACTTTTGAACATGTTCAAAAGCACGTTCACGGAAAAAAAAATCCACAAGTGTTCCATGGGGTCACTGTTGAATACTTTGCCGTACCTGTTCCACACATGCTGTGAATGTTCGAAGAGTAAGAATTTCCACTTTTCCGTAAGATTTTCACCCATTTTTCGTGTAAACATGTCAAAGCTCTTCTGTAGACTGCGTTCCGGGCCTCAATCAACGCTTACAATATGTGAGGCGCTCAACACCAAAAACAGTTTACTTTTTTTGTGCTTGAGACAAAGCGCGGGTTATACGGACTTCCGGTCTTTCAAGTGAGCAAGAGTGCCGTTGAATACTGGTTTAGTACTCAGCCTGCACTGATGTGAATCACCAGCAGAGCAAAGAGTTCTTTCTTTTCTGCATTTGGGCTTTCATTCATATTACAACTCTCTTTGCTTAACTGAGATGCATGGTAGATCATGCTAATCCGTGCAGATAGTTAATTCATCTCTGTGTATGAGACTTGCACCCATGCTAGTAGGCTTACACTTCTGACCAACCATATTTGCTTAGGGTTACAAAAGTCCACAAAAACAGTGTAAACACAAAGATCACAGAGACGATGTCTTAACACAAGGGTAAAATGTTATATAACTGAGATATCCTATAACAATGTGTATATATAACTGAATTGGGAAGAAGGAGGGGCATGTTCAGTCTGTTTGTAAACAATGGACGCAGCGTCATTACATCAGGGTACTATGTAGGCCTCCGTCAGTCCCGAAGGACTATGGCTGCGCTCTGGCTGGTATCCCGGCTGGTGATACTCCCCAGTGCGCAGAGCCCGGGTAGGGAGTAATGAGGGACAGGCTGTTACCCAGGCAGCAAGTCCCCCGTCTCGGCGCCACCGGAAGGATCCAATGGAAAGGCAAGTGCCGATACGACTGGGTTCCGGTGTCGTTGCAGGAGAGAATCTACAGTCAATTTAGAACGGCCAATTAACCTACAGTGCACGTCTTTGGATTGCGGGAGGAAGATACGTCTAAACTCAAAATTTGATTTTTTTTTTTTTTAAAAACAAAACAAAACCCTAAGATCGAAAAAACGGATGAACGTAAGTCGGGGAGCGTCTGTAATGCCAAAAAACAAACAAACTGAGAACGTGGGGAAGTTTTATGCTTGGAAGAATTCTCACAAAAAAATCGACCAGTTTCAGTGTTTACAAAACTGTGTCGCCACTCGTGGAGACACAAATGCATGCATCTCAAAAACTAATAAAGTAATTAAAATCTGTTTTTGTGTCTTATTCAGAGGGTCCTCTTCTTCCAGATCCAAAATGTATTTATATATATATATATATATATATATATATATATATATATATATATATATTTTTTTTTTTTTTTTGACCCTTATTAATGATTTTCCCATACAGCGTCACCTTGCATGAAAATTCAATTCAATGTGACCGATACGTTGCTGCACCTGTGTTGAAACAGAGAATGAAGTCTTTAGTCGATGCTGGTGAATGTACACTACAAAAAAAGGTTAAGGATATTTGGAAATTTTCTAGATATTTTTTCAGTTTTGTGAATTGGCCTTAATTTCAGGTTTTTTTGGACAAATATCCTTAACTTTTTTGTGTAGTGTATGGAGCTGATACTTTTAGCTAGCTTTGCTAATTTGTTTGCAAATCTAGTGTGAAGAATAGATCCTATTAACCCATGGTGCAGGTCAAATCCCCAGTTAGCATATTTCTTTTGTATTTAAATATTGTGCTATTTGTGTTTATCTAAACAAGGTTGTGTCATCTTTAAATAGCACAATATTCTGGTAATATTGTCACCATCTGTTTATTTTGCAATTCTAATTGACAGCTGTAAACAGATCAACATTGCGTTATTGTAAGCTCTTGTGTATTTCTTTTCTCTCCCCTTTTTTCTTCCTGAACTCATGCCCTTCCTTCAGTTCAGAGCCAAAGATCTTGTTCTCCTACAAGTCGCAGATAGACGAGCCGGATGAGCCGGATGTGCACCTGCCTCACACTTCCTCTGCCGGCCTGGGCAGCAGGAAGGATCTGGAGCACAGTTCCTACTCCAGTACACAGATAGACACTTCGGGGGCTTATCTTGATGATGTGGTGTCTGGCCCCTATGGAACTGCACACAGCATCAACAGCATCGACAGTGACCGATGGAGGGCCATCAATGCCTAGATGAGGGAAAAGGATGGACTGCAGAACTGGCCATATATCGCCAATTAATGTCTCACCCTCACCCTATGGAACTGCATTCCCTTTAACACAACGAATAGGCTTTGGATTTGAGCTTGGCTTGCATGTAAGCTCTGTATATGACAGTATGTCTGCTCGGTCAAGGTTGCTTACTTTGTTTTTCTCTCTTTTTTTTTTTCTTTTCTTTTTAAATACTTTTGTACACTTTCAGCTGTAGCATCAGTCCATTCCGAGACCTGTGCAGTACCTGGAGTATCACACGGTTTGGCTGTCATTAAACTCTGGCACAATTAGCTGAATGATGAGCTGAAGAACGGGTATTGTAAAATACAGAGTACTGACACCCCCCCCCCATAACAAAATCATAACAATAGACACACTGAGATATTTTGGTCTGACCTGTGTTTGGATCCACTGCCTCCCATCTTCACTGTTATTATTTATTTTGGTGATTGTTATTTTACTCTGTTCCTTTGTCATTCCATTTGAGAAACAAACCAAGCAAGTCTTTATTTCAGGTTTTTGTTTCATGTTATGTCTCGAGACATGGATGAGCTTTAATGACAAAATATGACTTTTTGAGTTTTAACATTGCACATTTTTATTTAACAGTGAACTCTTTGAACTCCAACGACATACTCAAGGCTTACAACATACACTGCACATTTTACATCTACAGAGGATTTGTTTATAAGTGAAGGCAATACCAGATCTTTTATATTATTTTATGTGCTATAGAATAAAAACTGGCCAAAATTCTGTTTGTTTTGACTGAATGAATGGATTTCCTGCCTTGGAGAAATGCAGTAAGGACCACGATGCTAAACTGAGTATCAGTTAAAGTTCTCACATTAACCTTTACAGTTAAGGTGCTTTTTAAAACCAGGCCCTTATGAATCCAGTATAACGATCGCTGGAAGGATAGAGCAGAAAATATTATATTTAGAAACATGGATTGTCTTCACAAAATGCTGTTATACAGTATTCATCAAGGTTATCTTTCCTCATATGTAAATAATTGCATAAGCTGTTGAATTTTTTTTTTTTTTCTGCTTGTAGTTTTAGATTCTGTTTAATATGGCAGTGCACACTGCACCTCATGGCGCCCTACAACTGTTTGCTGGTTTTGTAACACGGTGACTGAAAGTAGTCATTAAAACATCTTACTCTGTGATAACTCCATAAGAAATCTGTATGTTTATTTCTGTTACTATTTAAAATGCGACATAACTGAAGTGTTATAATTATGCAATACACACATTTTAAATGAGCTTCAGTGATTTTCATTGCAACTTGACTGGTTACAAACTTCAAAATACAACATAAATTTATTTTCCAGAAGCAGCTGATTCCCGTCCGTCTTTGTATATGCTCAATTTGTTTTTACTATAAATACAGCTTTCTATTAAATCTATAACGTTTTTTTTTTGTAGTGTCCAGTACTTGTAGTTTTTCTAGTAAAGGTGATCTATGGGTGGATAAACTCTAGTATCTGCCTTTAGTTTGGCAATGAAACTATTAATGCAGAGCAATATATTTTGAGCTCTCATCAATGTTGTAATAAGAATGATGTCAAAGTTTGTTGGAAGTCTTTAGTTCCCTGAATATGAAATGTGGTAAACCACCAAGTCTGTCACCCTTTCTTACAAGACCAAAAACACTACATTGATGATTCGGTCATTTGTTCTTTGGAGGATGGTTCCTTCTAGGCATGCAGTCACCAGTGTTGACCGCAACCCTCTGTCAAGGCAGTTGATTTCAGTCTGAGTTTACATATTTTTGCTAAATTCACCTCTACAGTTCTTTCTACTGATGGACAGATTTATGCTATGTAGATGTCCTGTCATGTTTGTGAAAGCATTGCAGTCTTATGGACTTGAACATGAAGTTGTTACGTTTGCCTCAATAATTAACTCAAAAGAATCATTTAAAAAATTTCCAGATCTTGCCCATAATCACCACTAAAATCTAATGGAGTGTCACAACAACCCATGTTACATTCATTAATATCCATTCATAAATTTGCCAACGAAACAGTGCAACTTCCTTGGTGAAGGCAATTACCCAACTGGCCATTTAGTGACCGCAGTGTCGAGTATATGTAAGGTAGATAAAGTCTGTTGGGCTTTTTATACCCGAGCCATGGTGGCTCATCAGGCTGGTGCTGAAACAGTTCATCTCCTGGATGGGACGCTATTCCATCTCAGGTTACCTTCCCAGTATATATATTTTTTACTGGTACCCATTTATACTGCTGGGTAAACAGAGGCACACTTGTGGTTGAGACCTTGCCCAGGGGTCTTAGCACAGTGAGGGTCTCGGTGGGATTCGAACACACAACCTCCCGATCATGAGCGCAGTACCTTTAACCACTACACCACCGGCCCCTAGTGTCGTGTATGCACTCATAAAAATAGACAGCCAAGAGCTTCAGTTTATGCGGACATGAAATGACATTGAAATCTCATTCGGTCATTTGCCAAAATCATAGTAACGATAATTATTTTTGGGAAATGTATAATGGGCAAAAAAAGCTTTGATAAGAGGACAGAGCGGCGGGCAGGGCTATAATAACAGATCTCAACACTTCAGAGCTACGGTGAACAGAAAGTCATCAATGCAGCAAAAGACCACAAGCAGCTGAGGGCTTCAAAAATGAGGCCTTGTTGTTTTTCAATCTTCAACCTTTCTGTTTCAGTTCGATTCACCTTGAGCTCAAAGTACCTGGAGCACATTTGCCAGGTTTGGCATACTGAGATTTATTTGGATGCATTTCTGTTGGCCACAGTTGTAAAGAGTGCTTATTTAAGTTACTTTAGTTTCTATTCCCTCAGACCTGTCTTGACATTGAGTTCATACAGTGTAAAGGACATCACGGTCTTTCCATACATCCACACAAATCCATAAAAACTCACAAAACATTCAAATGGGACAATAATCTCAGCAATACTTTTATTTACATTATCCCTCCACCTCATGTAAAGCTATTCCAGTCTGAATAGTTCTGCAGAGTTTCTTATACTCGTAATGTGCACATACAGTTTATCCAGCGCTGCTATGAAGAATCAGCTACATGATGTTATCTACACGCTCACGAATTTTCCAGCCATTTAATTCTACAAGGGTCACGGAGAGGCTGAAGCCTATGTCGGCTGACACTGGGCAAAGGCAGAATACACCGAGAACAGCTTACCAGACCTCTGCAGGTCGGGTAAGGTAAGGTAAAGTCCGTTGGGCTTTTTGCACCCGAGCCTAGTGGCTCATCGGGCCGGTGCTTATCCCCGGTTTCCGTAACGTGAAGCGACTAGGAGTTCAACTCCTCCTGGATGGGACGCTAGTCCATCGCAGGTTACCTTCCCAGTATATTTTTACTGGTACCCATTTATACTGCTGGGTGAACAGAGGCACACTTGTGGTTGAGACCTTGCCCATTGGTCTTAGCACAGTGGGGGTCTCACTGGGATTCGAACACACAACCTCCTGATCATGAGTGCAGCACCCTAACCACTACACCACCGGCCCCACTCTGCAGGTCAACACACACACTATTCCTAGGGAAAATCTGGAACAGCCAATTAGTCTAATGTGCTGTGCATGTCTTTGGACTGTGGGAGGATCCAGAGTACCTGGATGAAACCGACATGAGTACATGAAGAACACAACCAGAAATTCCCTGATTCAATTCTGACACCAGCAGGAAAAATGGGTGGTGGCGGGTGGCGGGTGGCGGGGGGGGGGGTGAGCCGCACCAGCTCTTCCTCCAACGTCATGGCTGAAGTGCCCTTGAGCGAGGTACTTGACCCGCAACTTGTCCCATGAGCAACACAAGGTTGTAAGTGACACTCGGGTTTTGTTTGAGAAAAAAATGCCTTTGAAAGTTTTAAATTGCATGAAAAAAAAAATCACCCGATCATAATTTTATCTCCATTTTTTTTTCAGAATGCTTGCAGTTAAATGAATGTGCATGAAATAACATTTGCAATAAACATGAGTGTGCCCTTTTCCCCCTCAAAATCGATTTCAGAAAAGCAGACTTCCAGTACCATCAAAACATCTTAATTATTATTCACTATTAACTATTACACTACAAAATGCAACCACTGTTCTGTTTACATCAAAAACATATTTTTGTTAATTTACTAAATTATTGTAGGAAGATAATGAATCATGTTTTTCCATTAACCCTTGTGTGGTGTTTAGGTCTGTGGGACTAGTTTTCATTTTTTTTTTTTTTTTTTGAATAAAAGAAAAGTGATACGATTAATTATTTTTTTCAAACTCAGACTCATTGGCTTTGGCTGATTTATGGTAAAGATGATATATCGGGTTATCAAAGGCGGGCCATGTCTCTCACTGTCTATGGTGAGAGGCATGTAAAAGAACCATTGCTGACTTTCGTAAAGAGTAGCTGCAAAGTCGTCAGCGTGTTTCTGTCCCTTGCTAAAAGGGTTGTGACAGGAAGGGCATCCGACGTAAAAATCTCTGCCAAATCAAACGTGCGAATCAAAATGATTCGCTGTGGCGACTCCTGAGTAAAAGGGAAAAAGCCGAAAGGAAGACAGACAGACAGGATGGTTGGGTCCAATGGACCTGGGCCTAAATTGTTGGTCTTGTGTACCTACAATCTGTCCTCCTCCTGTCTGGGCCGACTGTTTGAGAGTGAGTGTGTGTGTGGGTGTGTGGGTGTGTGAATTTTGTGTCAGAAACACATTCTCTGGGGGGCGGGACACGATAAATATAACTTTGCTAGTGTGGTTCCTGATTACCATTAATTAAGATGGACAAAAGATTCTCTGTTCAGAAGGCCTTGGAATTGTTTTTTTTTTTTTGAAGAGAGCAAAGCCTTTGATGATGATGCAGGCCTGGAGGAAGAGGTTTTGGGATGTGACGATCATATTTCTGAAAATTCAGAATCTTACAAAGCCGAAAGGAAGACAGACAGACAGTCACTCAGAATTCGATGAGATTGAGTATCATTTAGCTCTGAAACGAAAACGAGCCACAGGACGAGCCCATCAGTACCCTGCACATCAGGAGCCGGTCCTAGGACCAGAACAAGTTTATCAGCAGCATGCAAGGGAAGAAATATTTATGTCAAAAAATGGTCAAATTGAATGTTCTTCTTGCCCGAGAAGTGAGCCACCCCACATTGCTGCCAATGTGATCAGGATTCGACCAGGGTCAACACGGATAGCAGTTACTCATGTGCGTGACATCAAGTCTTCTTTTGAGCTTTTCATCCCAGATACCTTCTCGAGAAGAATTCTGGACTGCACTAAATTAGAAGCAAGGTGTGTTTTTGTAGGGATATGGAAGGATAAAGACCAAACCCACTTACATGGTTACCTTGGCATTCTTATCCTTGCTGGAATTTCGGATCAAAAAGGGATTCCACAGAATCCCTGTGGGATGCAGAAAATGGCAGAGAAATCTTTCTTGCAACAATATTTCTGGAAAAATTCTACATAATTTCCAGGACTGTCCACTTTGATAACCAAGATGACAGACCAGCTTGACAGCAGAGAGACAAGCTAGCTGCCATCAGGACAGTGTGGAACAAATGACTGCACTGCCCTTCCCCATTTTACAACCCTGGGCCCATTGATGAGTAGCTGATGCCATTTAGGGGCTGCTGCCCCTTTAGGCAGTGTACACCATCTAGACTTGCAAAAAATGGTATAAATATATGAGCTGCCTGTGATGCCATTTCAGCATATGCTTAGAAATTACAAGTCTACATGGGGAAACCTGATGGATGAGCCTCTGAGAAAAATCAAGGGATGAGTGTTGTCTTGGACATGCCTCAGGGACACAACATCACATGTGACAATTTTTTTTTTTTTTACCTCACACAAGCTGGGACAGGAGCTCCTTAAGAGGGAGCTGAGTTTTCATTATATATATATATATATTAATACCGAATACAACTAAATTGAAAAAGAAGACCAACAATTTTAGAATATAATAAGACTCTGAATTTATTTTAAACGACATTGTCATAATGAAGTTATTTATTAATAATAAGAGTACTTCTTACGATTAATGCGATTTCTGGTGCTGCATAGTGTTGCTGATGGCTTTGTGGTCTGATTGATATGTGCTGAGGTTCAGCTTCATGCAGGCATTTAGGCTTCCATCTATTAAACATGACCGCAGGTTGGTCTTGATGCTTTTCACGTGTGAGAAGGACTGCTCGCATGCACATGTGGAGCCAAACATGGTCAATACGACAGGACTCACGCTGCAGTGTTTATGTGACAGGAAGCGCGTCCCAAGTTTTGGCAATCAGCCGGTCTGCGGGTTGAAGTTTTTCCATGTCTGTCCATTTGTGTTTGCGTGCCAGCTGTGCTTGGCTTCGTGCAAATGAGCCGATCAAAACGAGGGAAATTTACCTCTTTACTCAAAAACAACACACGCAGTCTGTGGCTGTTGTTATAATCCAATAAAATTAGAGTTTCAAGGTATCGGACCCGCCCGCATACTGGTGTACAGAAAGGATTGGCTCTCCGCTGCGCGCCACAGTGACGCGGCATTGAAAATAGATGTATGGATTTAAATGCGCGAGATTTATTCATATTTTTTTGTTTTATTTGATGACTATTTTTGTATTATTATTTAAATGACAGTGAAATTATGTATTCGTTATTCTGTTAAGAAAGGCCACCTGATTTATCTGAGAGCCAGATACAGTCCTCAAAAGAGCCACATCTGGCTCACGAGCCATAGGTTCCCGACCCCTAGTCTAAACTGTCATGGTTATGTATATGTTCAGCTTGTGTTGTGTAAATTGACATTAAAGTGTAAAATTTCAAAATATGTTCAAATAAATTAAAATCAATAGTCACAAAAAACCTTGGTTCATTGTAAATTTGTGAAATTTTTTTCATTTGCATCTTGATTGCTGGTATTTTTTTATTACATTTTATCGAGGAAACAAACATATATTAGTAGCACTTTAATTCATGGTAACGGCTGAAATTTAACCATAGAAGTATATGCGGTTTACCGCATATTTCTTGTATTTTGGGATAAAGAAAACATCCATTTAGTACTTTAACATGAAATTGTTTGTGTTGAATTACACCCCCAAAAATGCAGTGAGTCCACCAGACCCACCAACACTGGCTGAGAAACAAACATATGAACATCATACAAGGGTTAATAACTCGCTTTTTTTAAGGATAAAAAAACATGAATGTGAACGGCTGGTCACTTCGACCTTGTGCTGGTCAGTGGACAATCTGCTCTCTGAGTACCCCAATGTGTACTGACTCACTGCTTTGTGTGTGGTTCACTTGGGATGGGTTAAATGAAGAGGCAATAATTTCCCTTGTAGGATTAATGCAGTATAGCAAAAAAAAAAAAAAAAAAAAAAAAAAAAGCCCAACACCCCCCCTAAAAACCAAGTAGCTTCTTGCTGTGAAGGTAGGTGTGCTAACCACTATGCCGCCCTTGCATCTATCTGTCAATCTATTCTTCCATTCGGTGTAATTTTGCTGTATTATGGTGGGTTATCATCATTTTCATAAAGTTGAAAATAATTCATATTTATAGATTTCCTTGAATCAAATAATCTAATTTGATTTTTTAAAAATAAGATCAGACAAAACACAGTGTAGGTGCTGCCAAAACCATGATGTTCTTCAGAGATGGGCTCCAAGGGGCCTCCATTATTATGTGTAGGCTAACCTATTTATTCAGCCAATCTTGATTTAAATGACAGCAAGTGATTTATAAATAAAAAAAACTGTAAGTAAACATAATTTTTATTTCAGTTGCTTTTTCAAAAGCCATGAAAAATGCGTACAGTACTTTTCTCCTGCCATTTACAACCATTCGTATTTGTTTTCCATGAAGCGGAAGTAGAGGGGCGGAACATATCGCCTGGCGATTGAATTGTATTGAATGTGTGGCCTGGATTGGGTGGCGTGAGAACGTCGTCTTTCAAAGCACTACGTTTCCCATAGAGCACTGCAACATCACATGATAGAAGAGAAACCTGTCATTGGTTAATAATTGCTTAATCCACCTATGTCCCATATTGGAAAGTGACCCCTAGTCTCGGAGCAAGCTGTTAATATCACAGTAGACCAGATTATTTATTTCTTTGTTTTATTTATTTTACCCATGGGAGGCACAGAGAGCTCACGGAGGAAAGTATCTTTCGGTCTGAATGAAGAAGACAACGTTACTGTTTTGCAAGGAATTAAGGTGAACGAGTAAACTATTGCCTTTTGCCTTTGAGTTCAAAGACATAGCAGGTTAGCTGCTGTTAGTGATTCTCTGTCCTTACCGAACAGTAGATCGAGTAAAAGATAATAAACGAGCTTTCTAATAGCCAGAAACATCAAATTTATCTGTTGAAGCACATCATTGTAAGCTGATGTACCATTATCGCATCCGCCATATTGGATGGGTCCAGATTGAGAGAAAGTGGAAGGAGATAAATCTACTCAGTTGCAATTTATTTTGTTTGTTACCCCCTTTGTTTCTCAGTAGATCATCTTTTGTTATCATGTGGTGGATATTATTGCTAGACCGTGCACAGAAAACATCTTCACTGCCGTTGGTCTGAGGTAAATTTTTCCTCTTCAAGATGGCGGTAGAAATGGCATTTTAGCTAAAGCTCAATGTTAGCATTTTTACAAGAAATCTAGAAATTTCTTATAGAGTCAACTTTTCAGTCAGGTTCAAGATAGTGTAGTGCAGGGGTGTCACACTCGTATGTAACAACTGATAAGAGTCTTCAGGCAGTTGATTGGTCACACCTGACTTGGCTCATTCAAACAATTGATCTAGACTGACCAATCAACTGCCTGAGGACTCTTATCAGTTGTTTGAATGAGCCAAGTCATGTGTGCTGCTGTTTGGTAAAAAACTGCAGCCCCATGGCCCTTTGTGGCACGAGTTTGATACCCCTGGTGTAGTGGTTTGCACATTGGCTTCACAGCAGGAAGGTCCTGGGTTCTAGTTTGTTCTTTCTGTGCTTGTGCGAGTTTCCTCTGGGTCTTCAGGTTTCTTCCCACAGCTCAAAAAGATGCACATTGGACTAAGTGTCTGTCCCAAATGGGAACCCCGCCCCCTCTTTGTATATGAGTGCGTGAGTGAGTGAGAGAGAATAGTTGTCTGTAAATTGGCTCTGAGATGAGTTGATGAGCTGTTCAGGGTGTACCTTGCCTTCTCACAGAGTTGGGTGAGAGAGACTCTAGCCTCTCTGCAATCCTTGTAGGAGTAAGAGGCTTGTGCAATGAACATGTTTTAATAAATTTTGCAAGCACCGCATTGATCCTCATGCCTTGAGCTTTATTTTCAGACAGGTGATGGAAAGTCAACTGATTAGAGATGAGGAAGGTGAAAATGCATTTTTTTTTTTTTTTTTATGAGCACAACAACCTGTCACACTGAAATACTTCCCATCACACTGTGCTTCCATTGCTTTATATTGTCACTGCACTCATACTGTGGGGCCGGTGGTGTAGTGGTTACAGTGCTGGGCTCTTGATCAGGAGACTGTGTGTTTGAATCCCAGTTAGACCGCCCACTGTGCTAAGACCCCCGGGCAAGATCTTAACCACAAGTGTGCCTCTGTTCACCCAGCAGTAGAAATGGGTACCAGTAAAAAAAATACGTACTGGGAAGGTAACCTGCGATGGACTAGCGTCCCATCCAGGAGGAGTTGAACTTCTGGTCGCTTCACGTTATAGAAATCGGGAATAAGCACCGGTCCGATGAGCCACTAGGCTTGGGTGTAACAACAAAGCACTTATACTACATTGAAACACAATCACTTGTCTAATCATAGTTCTGATCTTGATTCAGGATGGGGAGGAAGACCAGAATGCGCCATTTTTAAAGCAGCATTTCCATCATATAAAGAAATGCCTTTTATAGTGTCTTCCATCATTACTTAATTGTTGTCTGTTCATTAAGATTAAAAAAAAAAAAAATGACAACAGTGCAGTAGGCGTTTGTTAGTGGTAGACTTGGTGCGGTAGAATAATGGTGCACCATGCATCTTCCATCAAAACCTGTTGCCTCTGCAAGGTGTTTGATATAACTGTAGTAATGAGTTTCTGTGTGTGCTCTTTTTATATTTGTGTGGGTTATTATTATTTTTTTTAGTTTTTTCATCACTTCATTATATAATTTCATTTGCAACTCTTTTGTTATCCTGGCTTTTCGTCTGCTTCCAAATTCGTATAAATGGATGGATTGGCTAAAATAAATTGCTCCAAGGGGTGAATGAATGTGAATGTGTAATCCTGCCTCTCACTCAGTGTTGCCAGAATAGGTTGGCATGGAATTTCCTCAGTTGGCCTTTGCCTCTCTCATTTAAGTTCCCCCTCCCCACCTTGGTCTCTTTTTTGAATTTTTAATTGAACTCCTGAGTGGAGCATCATACTCATGGAATATGGATTGGATGTTGTGTGTTCTGTCCAGTTTCAGAACATGCCACCCTCAGGAAACCCAATAAGGCTGCTGTGTCACTGCTTGATGCTGATTGGCTGTTGTGTATCACTGACTTGCATGACTGGCAGCAGTTTAAAAAATATATATAATTATGGAATTTGGCAGATACTCTTATCAGGAACAAACTTGCATGTATCACTTTTATACAACTGAGCAATTGAGGGTTAAGGCTCTTGCTCAATGTCACGACAGTGGCAGCTTGGTAGTACTGGGGCTTGAACCGCTGACCTTCGGATCAATAACCAAGAGCTTTAAACACTGAGCATTTTATAAGTACAAAACTCTCATCCAAAAAAAATAGATGCTCATACACCACTGTTTAGCTCTGGTAGAATAAAGCACACGAGAAAGACAGTAAAGAGTAAATCAGCAGATACCATTTGAGATGTATCAGGAGCTCCGGTGGTACCTGATTCTATATGTTGTTCACAAGCTTGTGCTTCATAAAGTCCATGTGTACCCAGCTTTTTATGCATTGGGCAGTGGTGGTCTAGTGGTATAGGGTGCTGGATCGCTGATCCTAAGGTTGGGGGTTCGAGTCCCACTTTTCATAAGGTTGTCACTTTGTCCCGTCCCCCCCCCCCAGTGCAGCTAACTGGATTATCAAAGGCGGGTCATGTCTCTCACTGTCTGTGGTGTGAGGTTCATGTAAAAGAACCATTGCTGACTTTTGTAAAGAGTAGCTGCATAGCCGTCGGCATGTTTCTGTCCCTTGTTAAAGGGTTGGGTCAGGAAGAGCATCCAACGTAAAAACCTATGCCAAATCAAACGTGTCATTCATTCGCTGTGGCGACCCCTGAAAAAGGGAAAAGCCGAAAGGAAATCTCTCGCGCTCTCTTCTTCAGTGTATGCATTGCGTATATAGCAGTGGTCTCCAACCCTTTTTTGCCCCAGGGACCAGTTTTATGAATGAAAATGTTTCCACGGACCGGTTAGAGTCTACTCCGTAGTCTTGTTTTGGTGGCGGCGGTCACCGCAGAAAACCCCACCTCACAAAAATATGTGGTTGGAAACGGAAGAAGGGCTTTCAGTGCTTCTGTGGCAATGTCAAAAATATGATCCGGAAGCTCTAATAAAAAAACCAAAACAACAACTATAATTTGTACCATGAAAGATTTTGTTTCGACCGATATCAAATGATCCATAGACTGGTACCGGTCGGTGCACCGGGGGTTGGAGACCCCTGGGATACAGTATACATACATGCATACATGCAGTAAGTCTTCCCAGCTCCCCAAATTTGTAGATGTATTTTTATTACCAAAACAGTCAATCAGGGCTTCCGTCGACCGAGGCAGTAGTTGTGATTACTGTACTGGTATACTAAATATCTTTAATTTGGGGCGGCACGGTGGCAAGCATGTTTACCTCACAGCAAGATCTGTGTTCGATTCCCAGCTCAGCTGTTTCTATGTGGAGTTTGCATGTTCTCCCCATACTTTTGTGGGTTTCACTTCGGATACTTTGGTTTCCTCCCACAGACCAAAGACATGCACAGTAGGCTGATCTGGTTTTTCCAAATCTCCCCTAGGTGTGAGTTTGTTTGGATGTAGCCTGCTGAGCTGTCCATCCAAAGTCGGTCGAAATGGGCACCAGCCTTCCTGAGACCCGAATTAGGATTAAGCGGCTGAGGAAATGAATGAATGAATCTTTAACTTGGCGGTTATAAATTGCATTGAGTAAAAACAGCTGGAAAATATTATCTCTTCATTTCCACAAGATGTGAACATTTTGGAGTGGAGGTGATTGTTTTCTATACCCTTCAACCATCCAAGGTCGATCAGATTAACGTTTAGAACTTTTTAAATAAATTTATATGAAAACAATATCAGTACCTACGATTATGTAACATGAAATGGATTGAAATAATGAGTGATTACAAAGAAAGAGATTAAGTAATAATTGAGTGGGACAAGTAATAAAAGGGAAGAAAATGCTGTCTTTGGATATAAACACGTGAAAGGATAAATAAAAAGATATTAAAAATACATAAGTAATCTGGTTGTAGTTTTTAGAATTACTCATTAACAGTGACACTAATTAAATGCAAACGCACACCGTGAGCTGAATTATAAACTGTGCAGCAGTCACACAGCCTCATTCTGTCATTCTGTCAGATTTTGATATTGCAGCAGAAAACCCCGATCAGGTTATTCAGTTTATTTCTGAAACATGACTGTGCAGCAGGCTGTCACTTCAGAGTCTGACAGGAGAGAATACTAGATGTTTTGAAATGGCTTTCTCTGACACACTTTTGTACAGATCCATTTAAAAAAGACTTTATAAACAAGAAAGACAGTCTGAAAATTGATTGTAAAATTCCCCACGTAGACAAAACAATCAAACAACTGCTGGCATGGCGTAGGCTTCTATGGTGTTGCTCAAAACTTTCTGCAGTGTTCTTCCAAATCTCACAGACTTTTTCGCAGAGACTTGCACAGGAATTGCATCAGTGATTAAAGACGTCCTGATACAGTAAGGTCATTGTGTAACTCACTCAACCAGTGTCTTGATTAACATTATTTAAGCAACAGCTCGATTTTTGCTTGAAATTACTGATTTCAGTATCATCTGTTCAGATAACTGCATTCAAGCAAATAAAAAGTTGTTGCCATCATCAATTTTGTAAAAGACACTCCAGGATTGCTGGGTATGTGGTCCTTTTCGGAGTCATCATGAAAAAGGCACCAGAAAATGTTTGAGTCATAATTTTTGGCTAAGCAGGTTTGGGATTCATTGCTGAATACAGACGCTCTCTGACTTACGTTCATCCGTTTTATGTTTTTTTTTTTTTTTTTTTTTTGAAAAAAAAAAAAGTAAACTTTTGAGTTTAGACGTACCTACGTAGTACGCTGACATAATGATGCTGCGTCCATTGTTTACCAAGTGTACCTCAGGATAATGTTTCATCATATTTCATACAGATATTTATGATATATCTTACTATAGATTTTATTCCATTTCTGTTTCTACTTGTTCTTCAATTTCATTTCACTTTCACTTTCGACCTCGGTCTCCGGATGTTTGCAAAACAAATGCTAGTAAGTTGGGGAGCGTCTGTACTCATAGGCCCTTGACTATTCGCGGTTTTGTGCTCACGGTTTGAGTATTCGCGGAATGCCGAGCAACTGACGCGTCACTCAAATTCAGCCAATGGCTGTCCTCCTTCCTGCTGATTGATTGAGATGATGTAATGCCCCCTTTTCTTCATTCGCATGCAAGTTGTCAATGAGCCTCTTTTTTTGTGTTTTAATTACCAGTTAAGCTCTATGATACCACTCAAATGCGAGAAAACGTTGTATGTCTTTTCTGAAGAAAGAACAGTTTCCTCTGAACTGTTGTATTAAAGTCTTTTTCAATTACAGTGAGTCGTCGACTTACGACTGCATTTGGTTCTGGCAGACCGGTTGAAACTCGATCTGGTCATATGTCGACTTTCCATCCAAATACACTCACGCCAAACAAAAACTGATGAATAAATCTCGCACATTTAAATCTATACATCTATTTTCAATTCCACGTCACTGTGACACGCAGCGGAGAGCCAATCCTTTCTGTACTCCAGTGTGTGGGCAGGTCCGATAGCTTCAAACTCCAATTTTATTGGATTATAACAACAGCCACAGACTACGCGTGTTGTTTTTGAGTAAAGAGAGAAATTTCCCTCGTTTTGATTGGCTCATTTCCACGAAGCCAAGCACAGCTGGCAAGCAAACACAAATGGACAGACATGGAAAAACTTCAACCCGCAGAGCAGCTGATTGCCAAAACTTGGGACGCGCTTCCTGTCACACTACATCGTGTGAGTCCAATAAAATTAGTTTCACGTTATCGGACCCGCCCACACAGAAAGGATTGGCTCTCAGCTTCGCGCCACAGTGAATAGCTTTACTCTGAGCTCTGAGCAGTTAGAAAGTGAAGCTGCACCAGCTGCTGCTTGGCCTTTTAAGATGCTGGCACTGCCGGCAGCGCAAACAACTGTCGTATGCAACGCTCGCACTGCACTGCCATGAATCATGCTTCACCACTTTTGCGGTCGTAAAGTCGATCAGACGTAACTCGCATAGGTCGTAAGTCGATGACTCGATGTATTATTCCAGTACAGTATCAGTAGGCTGCAAAGCCGTTAGCGTGTTTCTGTCCCTTGCTAAAGAGTTGTGTCAGGAAGGGCATCCGACATAAAAATCTATGCCAAATCAAACGTGCAAATCATTCGCTGTGGCGACCCCAGATAAAGGGAAAAAGCCAAAAGGAAATCTGATTCCAGTACAGTATCTAAGTTTGTTTCTGCGTGAGATTTTATGTTCTGTAGCATGTTCAACAAATAGCCCAGGCGGGAAGGGGCCGAACGACGACTCCGACGCTTGGGATCGCACGGGATGAAGGCCGTGTAGCTGCCTGGTGCAATCGCCTCGTCGGGTGTACTCTCCTCGAGCCATGTTTCACAGAAACACTGCATGGACCTGTCCTGTAAGGTTAGGGTTAGGGCCCCTCCCTGCCTGGGCTTAGTGTTAGCCGGGATGCGGCTAGCATTAAGCTAACATAGCATATTAGCTCAGGAGTGGAGCGGACTTAATTATATACACCTGAAGACACTCCGATTTCATAGCTGCAGTAGGGTCGACTGGTCATAGGCGAGCATAGTGCAAAACATGAACAAACAAAACAACAAGCAAAACAAATAAAAAGAAACATGTCTCTGAAAACTCCGCCTGGGCTAATTGTTAGCCGGGGTGCGGCGAGCATTGAGCTACCATAGCATTGTTAGCTCAGGATAGGAATGTGCTAAACTTCAGAAGACTTCGGTCAACTCTACTACAGCTATGAGCATAGTGCAAAACATGAACAAACAAAACAGCAAATAAAACAAATTAAAATGAACAAAGACATAATTTGACTCCGAGAACGCCGCGACTTCGCCCTCTAGGCAGCGCCATCTTGGAGACGTCACTCCCAGGTCAATGTAAAAGGGCATGAAGCGTAATAAAGTTTATCCTTTTGGTATCATTTGTTAAACATGCTACAGAACATAAAATCTCATGCATAAACTTTCTAAGAATTAACTGAGGTACTTTACTGGAATAATAATGAATGAATGAATGGAATGGGACTGGAATGAAGATTAGCCTCAGTAAGACAGAATACATGTGCATGAATGACAAGGACGGTGAGATTACAGGGAGCAGAGATAAGAAAGGTGGAGTATTTTAAGTACTTAGGCTCAACAATCCAGAGCAATGGAGAGTGTGGAAAAGAGGTGAAGAAGCGTGTGCAGGCAGGTTGGAATGGTTGGAGAAAAGTGTCCGGTGTGATGTGTGATAGGAAGGTATCGGCAAGAATGAAAGGAAAAGTGTACAAGACGGTGTTGAGGCCAACGATGTTGTATGGTTTAGAAACAGTAGCCCTGGGGAAAAAGCAGGAGGCAGAGCTGGAGGTAGCAGAGATGAAAATGTTGAGGTTCTCTTTGGGAGTAACGAGGATGGATAGGATCAGGAATGAGCACATCAGAGGGACAGCACATGTAAGACGTTTTGGAGACAAAGTCAGAGAGGCTAGATTGAGATGGTTTGGACATGTACAGAGGAGGGATAGTGAGTATATTGCTAATAGGATGCTGAGGCTGGAACTACCAGGCAGAAGGCCTAGAGGAAGACCAAAGAGACGATTCATGGATGTGGTGAAGGAGGACATGAAGGTCGTTGGTGTAAGAGAAGATGCAAAGGATAGGGTGAGATGGAGGCAGATGATTCGCTGTGGCGACCCCTGAAGGGAACAGCCGAAAGGAAAAGAAGACTTTACTGGAATAATAATTAAAAAAGACTTTAATACGAGTGCTTTACAACAGTATATGCTGTATAATGTTTATATTTTATCATCAATAAAAATAAGAGTAAAAATTGAAGTTTTTCTTAGTCATTACTACATTAATACTGTATTAATAAGTAAGACTGTCTATAGAATGCGTTTAAGAAGCATATTTTACCGCATATAATAGATACATAGTATTTTACTTCCGGCTACTCATTCGCACATGCGATGTGATACATGGGGTTTTACGTCTGGGTACAGCACTTGCGGATTATCTCAATTTGCAGGAGGGCTCGGAACCGAGCCCCCACGAAAGTTGAGGGTCTACTGTATATTTTATTTACATCTTTTGTTATTATAAACATTTATAGCGTTGAATATGTATTTATTGATATTATATACATATACATGTATGTATACGTCAGTCGGAGGGGTGGGAGGTGGGGGGATCCTACTTTGCGGATTTCAATGGTTGCATGGGGATTTTAGTCCCAATTAACCACGGAAAGTGAGGGATCCCTGTGTTACGTTCATGCACCCTACATGATTGCTTCTGTTTACACTACTGTAACCTTTCTTCTGTTTAGTATGGTGGCCTACAAGTGTCAAGGCACGTCCGCCAATTCCACGGCACAAAACTATCAGAACTCATTGCGGAAGTATTTTTTTCCTCTACTTGATCTAGGAAAATATGCCAAGAATTTAAATAAGTCAAATGTAATTTGATTGATATTGGTTTCACAAAGTCGAAATGTTCTACTGAACAATTTGGTGTCATAACTGAGATTTGTTTCTTTTCTATTTTGTGTAAGAGCTGGTTGAACATTCTGAATTGTGTTGAATGGATAATTGTTTTTGTCGGGATTGTATAACCAAAGTCTTACTACTGTTTTAACCATTATTGTAGGGTGCAAAAAAGAAAAGAAAAAAAAGATTTTATCTATTCCATGCTTTTGGTTTCGGAGGATGTGTTAAAATTGCAATTCGCTTTAAAACCAGATAATTAATACAGAGCTCACAAAATTCCCAAAACATCTTTTAATTCAAGAAATGTGTTTGCCATTCTTCTGGGTTGATATTGTTGACACTGGGGCATGATGTTTGTGATCTCTGATTTAAAATAGCCTGAAGCTCTATGGAGCACGTTTGGGGTAAAAAAAAGAAGGCAGAGTGTATCCAAGAAGTGAAATTTGAATGAATCATGTTTTCAAGTTCACGAAGATCTCCTACGATGGCGCATCAAGGTCTGTTATGCTCTCTTAGGATATATTAAGCTCTACTACAATTCTAACCTGCTATCACGATTGCCATCAAATCGTAATACGTTGTAATAATTGCTGAAAAATATTTGAAAGTCAAAAGTTTTTTTCATGATTTGTATTATTATCACAACTCCATCAAATTCCCTCTTTGTCTTCACGAATCTACCAACTTCCATCAAGATCATCACCATTTGCTTGCGTGACCCCTTATTCTTATCACAAGTTTCACACATTGCGGTGATCGTGGACATGGTAACCAGGGTAACCAAAATTTTGCAATTTTGTTTTCCAGACCATTCTGCCCAGCTGTAGAAATCTGTGATTTTACTCATTGTTTTATCCTAACCTCGATTACGATGTATCCAGAACTTTAGCTGTCTTGGAATTAAATGTGAAGTGGGAACTATTCAATTTTTGGACTCTTAAGATGAAAGTTGGGGGGGGGGGGGCTGGATTGGACATCTCAGTGTTCATCCTTTGTTTACTGCGATCAGCCAGATAACCATGTGTCCTCAAAACAATACTACTGTATAGATTTAACCTTCAAGTATTTGTTTATTGATTTTAATGCAGATGCTAAAGTCTGAACTGTCCATATAATTTAAGAACTGCTTCTTGTTTGATTTATGATAATGTGAGCATTCATGCAAATTTGACGTCTTTTGCTGAACTTGGGCTTGAGTAGACTGTCTCGAGTTCTCTGGTAGGAATTGTGAGCTGAAGTGGTTTTCTTGGGTTATTTCCTGGTTATGCACAAATATGGTACCTCAAATTATACTGACTGCTGAAAGGGTTCATGTGAATAATAAATAAATAACCCCATGCCTATCAGGAAGATTAAAATGTACATTGAATAAAATCAGGGATGCATTGTGTAAAGTTAACCAGTACTGAAGGTGAACATCCCTGAAGAGGTGGGACATTTTTCTGCTGATATGCCAGTAAAATAATTACCAAAAAGTCGTAAAATTATTGATTCTGTGAATTGCGGAAGTAAAGTCTCTGTTTCACTAATAGTGTATAATCAGGGAGCTAATTGCACTAATTAAAAATGTGCCTCTACTCTTGGGTTATGGATGTTGAATGTTCTGCCAATCATAGTGATGGGTGTAACCAACCAGTTGCACGTAATTCAGCATCTTCTTTTCCTTTCGGCTTTTTCCCTTTCTCGGGCTGTCGCCACAGCGAATCATCTGATTCGCACTCGGGCTGTCGCCACAGCGAATCATCTGATTCGCACTCGGGCTGTCGCCACAGCGAATCATGTGATTCGCACATTTAATTTGGCATAGATGTTTTTTACGTCGGATGCCCTTCCTGTCACAACCAGTGCGGCTAACTGGGTTATCAAAGGCAGGCCATGTCTCTCACTGTCTATGGTGAGAGGCATGTAAAAGAACCATTGCTGACATTCGTAAAGAGTAGGCTGCAAAGTCGTCAGCGTGTTTCTGTCCCTTGCTAAAAGTGTTGTGACAGGAAAGGCATCCGACGTAAAAACCTCTGCCAAATCAAACATGCGAATCAGATGATTCGCTGTGGCAACTCCCAAGTAAAAGGGAAAAAGCCGAAAGGAAGACAGACATGCCCTTCCTGTCACAACCCTTAACAAGGGACAGAAACACGCTGACGGCGTTGCAGCCTACTCTTGTCGAAAGTCAGCAATGGTTCTTTTACATGCCTCACACCATAGACAGTGAGAGACATGGCCCGCCTTTGATAGCCCAGTTAGCTGTACTGGGAGGACAGTGACAGCCCTGTGGGGACTCGAACCCCCAA
This sequence comes from Plotosus lineatus, assembly GCA_024760905.1. Classification (NCBI taxonomy): domain Eukaryota; kingdom Metazoa; phylum Chordata; class Actinopteri; order Siluriformes; family Plotosidae; genus Plotosus; species Plotosus lineatus. Next base: position 28,970,124 of record CM045741.1, read on the forward strand.
CCTTAGGATCAGCGATCCTGCGCCCTATCCACTAGACCACCACTGCCCCTGCACGTAATTCAGCATGTAGGACTTAAAATAATACAACTTTCAATTATAAAGTTGATCAACATTTGACAATGTAGGCCTCAAATCCAAACCAGAATTGACCAGTTGAGACAAGTTATGAAAAAGTTTATATGTAATCATGGAATGACCCAGATATTTCTTCATAAAGGGTTAAAAATCCTATTATTCCAAGTATATTGGTTGAGTGACGGATGGACACTGGATGAAGAACAAGACCACTGCACCATACGCACATTTCAGACACAAATTCAAACCCAAGAGTAATTTGGATGAGCCGGTCCACCTACCAGCAGGTTTCTGTGAAGAAGAAAAAGAAAGGGCAAGGTGCAAAACTCCATATAGCAGTATCTCTTAGAATTGCGACAGTTCCAGACTGGTCCAGGGACCTTGGAGCTGTGAGGAAATAATGTTACCTAATTCACTATGTTACATAGTAAATAGAACCAGGACAATTTATGGAAAAAGAAGCAATAAAGAAATGTGTCCCGGAGGTGATGTGGTGAAATATGATTCAAGATGGAAAGTGAAAATGGTGACATGGCGGTGCTGTAGGTGGATGTGCATTGCTAAATTGCTCGAAGGTGTGATTGAGTGGGTATGAGTGCTGTGATGAGCTGGGGAATCTATCCACCTCATGCTTAGTGTCTCAGGATAGGTTCCACATGCACTGCAACCCTGTCCAGGATAAAACAGTTACTGAAGATGAGTGAATGACTATTGATTGGAAGATGAAGTTAACACAAGCTTTATTCTATCATATAATAGATTGAGTATTCTTATTGACAATTTTACTAGATTATAATCTGAATTGCCAAAGTGTGAGAGTTAGTGGAGCTCAGAAATTGAATCTGCAGTAGGGCTGCTGTTCTCACAGACTAGACTAAAAGCCATATTGAGAATGGTGTGTGTGTGTGTGTGTGTGTGTGTGTGTGTGTGTGTGTGTGTGTGTGTGGTTTTTTTCAGTTGTCTGGAGATGTTCGTCAAAGGATGCGGGAGACAGGTCCGCTATCAGATAAATCGCAGTCCTCAAAACGAGAGAATCAGAAACCTGACCCAGGTATCATTCCCATCTCATCGTAAAACTTACTGTATTCCCATTTTATTCTGTTAAAATTACATTGTAATACTTTTCATGTAATTACTGTGTAATACACAGGTCTGAATGAAGCAAGTTCTATCTGAGCATTTTGAAAATAAAACAACACCGATGAAGGTTGTGGTGTTTCTTTTTCATGTAACACACCCATGGCATGTTTTACAGCCCCAGGAGGACATTCTTCAGCGGAGTTGCCAGAAGAGCTAAGAAGACGGTAAGTAATTTTTACCTGAAAAAGGTAAATGTGTTGTCTGTTTGTCTCTCTGTCTCTGGGTGTTTGTCTCAGGGTGTGTGTGTGTGTCTGTCTCAGGGTGTGTGTGTGTGTGTCTGTCTCAGGGTGTGTGTGTGTGTGTGTCTGTCTCAGGGTGTGTGTGTGTGTGTGTGTGTGTGTGTGTGTCTGTGTGTCTGTCTCAGGGTGTGTGTGTGTGTGTGTGTGTCTGTCTCAGGGCGTGTGTGTGTCTGTCTCTGGGCGTGTGTGTGTCTGTCTCTGGGCGTGTGTGTGTCTGTCTCTGGGCGTGTGTGTGTGTGTGTGTGTGTCTGTCTCTGGGCGTGTCTGTCTGTCTGTCTGTCTGTCTCTGGGTGTGTGTGTGTGTGTGTGTGTGTGTGGGTGTGTCTGTGTCTCTGGGGGTGTGTCTCTGGGGGTGTCTCTGGGGTGTGTGTGTGTGTCTCCGTGTCTGGGTGTGTGTGTGTCTGGGTGTGTGTGTGTCTGGGTGTGTGTGTGTCTGGGTGTGTGTGTGTCTGGGTGTGTGTGTGTCTGTGGGTGTGTGTCTGTGGGTGTGTGTCTGTGGGTGTGTGGCTGTGTCTGTGGGTGTGGCTGTGTCTGTGGGTGTGGCTGTGTCTGTGGGTGTGGCTGTGTCTGTGGGTGTGGCTGTGTCTGTGTCGGTGTGTGTGTGTGGGTGTCGGTGTGTGTGTGTGGGTGTCAGTGTGTGTGTGTGGGTGTCGGTGTGTGTGTGTGGGTGTCGGTGTGTGTGTGTGGGTGTCGGTGTGTGTGTGTGTGTCGGTGTGTGTGTGTGTGTATGGGTGTCGGTGTGTGTGTGTGTTTGTGGGTGTCGGTGTGTGTGTCTGGGTGTGTCTGTGTCTGGGTGTCTGTGGGTGTGTGTGTGTCTGCGTCTATCTGTGTGTCTGCGTCTATCTGTGTGTCTGCGTCTATCTGTGTGTGTCTCTCTCTCTCTCTCTCTGGGTGTGTGTGTGGGTGTCCCTGGGTGTGTCTCTCTCTCTCTCTCTCTCTCTCTCTCTGGGTGTGTGTGTGTGTGTGTCCCTGGGTGTCTGTCTCTCTCTCTCTCTCTCTCTCTGTGTGTGTCCCTCTTGCTCTGTGTGTGTGTGTGTGTGTGTGTGTGTCTGTCTGTCTCTCTGCCCCCCCCCTTGTCATCTCTTTGTCTGTGGATGTCTCTCTCTCTCTCTCTCTCTCTCTGGGTCTGTGTGTGTGTGTGTCTCTCTGTTTCTGGGTGTGTGTCTGTCTGTCTCTGAGTGTCTGTGTGTTTGTGTGTGTGTCCCTGTGTGTGCCCCTCCCCCCCTCCCCCTGTCCCCCCCCCCCCCCCCGTGTCTCTCGGTGTGTATCTTTGTGTGTTTCCGTCTCTGCGAGGGTGGGTGTGTTTGTCTGTCTCTCTGCAGATGTGTGTGTCTGTCTCACGTTTTTATCTGTCCGTGGGTGTGTGTGTCTGGGTGACTTGTATGTCTGTGTGTATTTTTGTCAGTCTCATTGTCAGTGGATCTCTCTCTCTCTCTCTCTCTCTCTCTCTCTCTCTCTCTCTCTCTCTCTGTGTTTGAGTATGAACAGGCTCTGGACTGAGATGTGGTCTATAACAGTTATCTGTTTGTCTTTGTGTGGTATCATCTGTGAACGTATCCAGGAAAGACATTAATGTAAAAGCAAAGAGCAGTAGTGTATATAGATCATTTTTGGATCATTTTAAAATCTCTCAGGCATGCTCCGCTTTTCTTGAAATAATTGCCATTATATTTTCATTTTCTGCTTCAGCTTGCTACTCAACACTGATATTCCCTGGTGTGGAAAAATGTGTGCCTCAGTCGTCAGTCGTTGAATCTTATACCTGCTATGCAGTACTGTCAGCATGTCTTCTCTAGTCTTTATCAGATAATTGATTCAGGTCATGTTAACTTGAGCAAAAATTGGTTTTTGCACATTTTCCAGAAGATGTAAATTCAGTTGTAAAACCCAGCACTTTCAATCTTCACTGACTAATATAAGTGTATGTACTGATTTGGGAAAGCGCTTTGTCTCAGAATTCTGGCAAACAGCCAAAGACATAAAAATCTACTTCAACCATCTTATAAATATACTTCACCATTCATTAATACGTGAACTCTTAGAAATGTTTTTATATTTCATGAAAACTTGGAGGTGATTTCATTTAATTTTAATGCATTTAACTTTGACAAATGGGGTGTTAAATAATTTTTTTGTTTGTTTTAAAGACATGTTGGATGTTAGTTTATGAATGAATGTAATTCTTGTATCATGTTTTTGGATTTCTAATGAAACTAACATTTTAGCCCCTAATTAGATGCCACCTATAAAAATTCCCTCAATGCTCCTGCATGACTGTGGACATCATCGAAGCATTAGTGAAGTCTGATCTGATATTTTATGAGAAGCCATAGATTAAAATCAGCATTTCAGTTTATCCTAAAGGTGTTCATTGGGGTTGAGGTCAGCACTCAGTGCAACTCTTTCCAGCTTTGGCAACCTATGCCTTCATGAACTTTGCTTTATGCCCAGACTCACTGTCAACCTGGAACATGTTTGGGTCCTTTAGTTTCAGTGATAGTCGATCCTAACGGTACAGCATTCAGAGATGTCCTAGATAATTGTGTCTAGCTGTGACGGCATTCATACGATAGCAAAAGAAATTTTTTTCAAGTTGAGAAAATTAGCATGGCGTTTATGTATGCTGTCAAAGAGGGAAAGGGATTTACTCTCCCATCTTTTATTATCTCAGTTATATAGAACACTTCTTTATAAGATAAGCAAAAATCATGAAAAAAGTGCTATCATTGCAGCTGCATTTGGTCTTTTTATCTGTCTGTGTCTGACTGCCCATAGGGAATTAGAGCCTCCTGAAGTGGCCTTCACACTATAATGAATTGGCACAGTGTACGTGAGCTTATGGGCATTTTGAGCATTCGCTGCCATATGCTGAAGTTTGTTTTCAGTTCATTGTTATAGGTTTTTATTAAGTTCCCGTGCATTCAAAAAAATTTCCCTGACATCGTAAGATTTTCAACATTATAAAGATTTTTGTGCCAGCAAGCAGCCCATGTGCAGAGAGGGAGCTTTGTATGCACAGTTTGAATGTCTTGTTTACAAATTAAGATGAGTTTCCTAGTGACTAGCCCCTGGTACAGCCTCATTTGTCCACCACGACCAAATTATTAAGTGGGCTTCTTGCTCATAATCTACAATTTGAAAGAATTGAGTTCTTTCTTCATTTTCCACACCTTCTAAATGTTCTTAGAAATCAATTATAACTGAAAAAAATAACTTAAAATTATCCAAAGAAATTACTTATTAACTTAAATTATTATTATACAATCTTTTTAAAAGCGATCCTTTGTAAATATCTGACCATGCATCTTTTTTCTACATGCAGAATAATGCATGTAATTCTTCATGAATTAAATAAGAAGTCCTGCCATTCTGCCTGTTAGGCTTTGAAGACTCCATAGTATTGAACGTAAAAGGCAGTATGTATGGTTAGTGCTCGATTGTCGAATATAATGAATGTAGGTAATCTGGAGTGTAATGTCTCTGAGCTGTGCCTTTTTTAAAAGTTTGGACCTAACCTTAATGCTGTAAATCCTGTTTGGGAGTTTTATAGAGTCCCTAGTGGAAAACGACGGACTTGTATCTGAAACGTGCTCTGGTTTTTGAAATCCTAAAACAGTGTTGCTACCTTTCTCTCACTCTCAAGGTCTCTTTATTTCTAAAAAAAAAAAAAAAAAAGCCTTCTTGATTTCACTTGTAGTTAGTAATGTGTCCCAGTAGTCTTGTAACAGAGATGACTTACCAAATACTAAACAATTATTGAACAAAGAAGGCAGGTAGGCAAATATTATTTTGCTAAAAGATATTGTTTCTTTGCCCTTCGTTGGCCTGGTGATGTGTCCAGACTGTACCCTGCCCTCACCCAGAATCGGCTGAGATGGGTGCCAGCCTCAGTGTGACCCTAATTCGGATTAAGTTGTTCAGAAGATGAATGAATGAATGCTGTATTGTTTCTGTTTAAACGTATTATGCTGTATAGTATTGTTTTAAATTCGATGGCAAAAGTGAATGGGACTCTTCCCAGTTTGCTTTCATATATTATCCAAATCTTGTGTTAATACATGGGTCATGTCTTGGTTCTTTGGCTAAACCAATTAAATGTTACTGTGTCCAGTTATCTTTTTTGGAACTGACACAGCTCATCACATATATCTGGAGATTCAAGATTAGTTCCCAGAACCATGAGCACCTCAAGGTGTGTTATTCCATGTAGAATATCTCACTGTAATGGTGTGTGTGTGTATGTTGTGTGGGCTGCAGGTTCGAGATGGAGCAGGCTCTGCTGAGGGAGGAGTTGGCACGTATCACCCACAGAGAGAAAGAGTTTGTGGGAGATGATGTGAACCCTGCTGTTCCCCAAGAAAGAGCCAGAACCAAAGAGGAGCGGAAGAATGTGCAAAACTTGGTAATATAGACACACACACACACACACACACACACACACACACACACACACACACAGAGAGAGAGAGAGAGAGACAGAAACAATCCACTTTCTTTGAACCAAGTTAAAAATACATGAGAACATTCTCCAGTGGTCAGCCGAGCTTGCAGTGCTTTTCTTTACTGTTTGTTCTTTTTATCTGTCTGTCTGTCTGTCTGTCTGTCTGTCTGTCTGCAAGTCTGTGTTTCTCTGCCCACTGAAAATTGATTTGTTTCATGTTGTTGTTCTCTGCCTGGTACTTTAAGTGAACGTAATGGTTATTGAGTGCAGGACATTTCTTCCCATCCTTGAGTTTGTGTGCTAAAATGGTGCAAGATTGTAATGAGGCTATTCACGGCGGTTGATTATATTAACTTGCTCATCCACGGACAGAGCTGTCAATAGTAGTTAATGTTTACATTTGTAGCTGAGCTGCTGCTCATGTGGTCATATTATCTGCTGCTGAGACATTTCCGTCCATGACCAGCGGTAATGGAGAAACTTTATGAGCTCAAAGCCTGATCAGATTGCCTCTGTTCCTGTTGCACTGTGGGTGTGTCATCATCATTTTTTGTTTCACCACTAGATGGCAGCAGAAGTATTTGGGGCTTATTTTTCATTTCTTCACATTGTTCATCTGTGTTGTGGAATGTAAAGGAGTGGTCCGTAGCCGCAAAACCGAATTGAACATCATGCAGCTGGAATGCACATTGGGTTGGATTTGATATTTCATTTTCATGATAGAGTAAACAGGCAGACCGAATGTGGAACTAATTACAGGAGGGCTTTCATTTAATATTTCTCAGTGATGGTTCATAGGGTTTATTTTAACATTGGCTGGCAGAGGATGCAGGAAGGATGCGACACTGTTCATGGCATCAGTCCCATCACACACTGATTCTGTACTAAATAATATTTAATGTTAACCTTCACTGTTGGATCTTTCTCTAAATAAACTGAATGGAGAAAAGGGAACCTGTTGGTTTTTGAAAGAATATCAAGCTGAGAAGCTTGAATTGCACAAAAAAGAGGGGAAAAAACCTCAACCATTAAATCTGTACAGAGATTCAGATTGTAACAAAAGTTCTGGACAACAATCGATCAGGGACAACAAAGACAACATTGAAATTTTTCTCTGAGGTTGTCATGGTTACAGGCAATATTCAAGGCTGTCACGACATGGGAACTGACTCTGTTTACCTGTCCTCCCAGGCAGTGCTCCTTCCACTTCTTTCTGTCTCTGGTAGTGTAGCATTAGAAAACACCTTCACGCATACATTATTTAGTAATAATAATAGTCATTTAAAAACAATGGTATGAACCTAAGTGTATGAGCATGTTAGAAGGGAGACTATGGTACTCATGTCAGTGATGTTGTTAAAAAATACTGATTAAAGAACGATTTGTTGTGGCATTAGTCTTTCCTTATTTTGAGTCCAGTGCATGGTCGCCTCTGAAGAGATAATCTATTCTGGTTCTTGATTGACACAGCTACTATGCCTATCATTGCCAATTAAGTTGGACAAACCAATGTTAATTTAAACATCACGTGTTTGCTTTGGTGCAAATAATTTCAGTCAATGACTGCATAATGTCTGGAACTTGTGGACATCACCAAATGCTGAATTGCCTCCCTTGAGACGCTTTGCCAGCTTTTAACTATCGCCACCTTCGGTTGCTGCTCGTTGGTGAAGTATTTTGTTATATTTTGCCTGCTCAGTTAAAGTGACCTACTCTGCCATTTTACAGACATTCCATTTCTTTGCCTTGAGAAGTTCTTGGGGCACTTTGTTTGAATATATTGTGTCATTATCCATCCATTTCGTGACATGCTTCATGACAACCTGTTAATCAGTTTTCCAGCATGTGAATCTGAGCAGAAAGTATATCGATATATACTTCAGAATTCTTCCTGCTTTGTATCATCAGCACCCACATCAATAAATACCAGTGAGTCAACTCCATTGATAGCCATCCAGGCTGATGCCCACCATGTTTGACAGATGTGGTAATCTTTGGATTATGAGCGCACTACCACCCACTCACTCCCATTGGATCAAGGGTATGGAGAATGACCATTCGTCTTGTCTTCATCACTCTGGCGCAAAATAATCTTGGTTCATCTCGTTATGTTCATGAAGTTGTTCCTTCATTGTAGACTTTGGGAAAGGAAAAGGATATTCTTGACTTGACTTGATATTTGAAAGGAAGTTTCATTACCATGGAAATAATTAGACCACCATCCAGTTAAGTTGTTTCCCATGATTTTCTAGGTCTTTTGTGTTTAAAGTATGCATTGATTTTTGATTTGGCCCCTACTGATGTTTCGGCTATCTATCTGTGATGTGTCAGTTCGTATTATTTAGCTATGGGCTGTTTGAATTTAGTTGAAAATTGAAATTTCCCATGACTAGGTGTAAAATGCAAATTCGCTAGTTGATCTCAACATGGGCCACAACCAATAATGAAACCGCTCATCAGTAATGCCCTTTTTTTGGCTTGTGAAAATGAAGGTGTAATTGATGGTGTAATTCGGTGCTTCTCAATTATTTTCAGTGGTGCCCCCTCTAGGAAGAAAAAAACATTTCACCCCACCGCCGCAAGCGACTATAAATACTGTAGTACTGTATTATTTGTCTATTAAATTATTAGTACACCTCTGCATAACATTGTATCTTTAACATTAAAAACAAAAAAGAAAGAAATATAGTTCAACTTACAATAAAGGAAACCTGGATTAACATTTTTAATCTGTAACAGAAAAAGACTTAAAGTGCACCAATGTTCATGAAATTAAAAAAAAAATTACATCCTTATTTAAACTCATTCAACTTATTTGATTTAATATCTCCATCTCTCCACCTTTCTCTTCGTTTCTGTTCGAAATTATTCCGTGTTGTTTCTTGAAGGGTTGTTTACTGCATTTCATATCGTTTGCTCCTGCGAAAAACTGCTACACCATAGTGTGACGACGAGAGCGCCACTACCAACTACTGGAGTGGAGGTGCAATTACACTTAATTCTTGTACACTATTCCAGAAAAGCATGTTTCCCAGGGTCATACACTCTCCTGCCCACTATCATACCCCCAGGGGGGGGGCGCGCCCCACTATTTGAGAAGCACTGGTGGAATTCCAAAGTGGTGATAGAAATAATTTTATGAAATCCCTTCATATTTCAAACACGATGTGATTTGAGTTTATACCTTCAGCTTTATTTCAAATCCATTGTGATGGTGTACAGAGGAAAAAAATTGTCCAAATGCATATGAAATGAACAGCATGAGTATTTAAAATAAAGATGGCACAATACAATCAGTTATTACACTTGAAATTTTATCGCACTTGTAACAATCAACAATGTTGTGATTAAAGCAGCTTTGCAAGAATCCACTGACAATGACTAGGGAAAAGTCCCTGAGAGGAACCATCTTCCACTGAGCAATACCAGATAGTGGGTTGATGAACAATCACTCTTCTCCAGTTGTATACTCTAATGCCAATTACTTTGAAATAAAGGATGTTTGGTGTGAGCATTATACTCTTTTATGATTACAGCAGCAGTTCTTAGGTACAAGTATGCAGTACCCAGGTGAAATTTTCATTGCGAGTAGGTGAGACACAAACTGCTTTGCATTTCAAATATTCTAATGCTTCTCTTCTCATAGTTCTGCTGCTGCGTGAGGGAGGTGCTATGTTTTCAGGGTGGTCATGCATCAGAGATCCTTATTAGTGTGTTAGACAAGAACAAGTGGTTGAGCACTTGTAGTGTGTGTGTGTGTGTGTATATGTGTGTGTATGTATGTGTATATATATATATATATATATATATATATGTGTGTGTATATATATATATATATATATATATATATATATATATATATATGTATATATGTATATGTATATATGTATATGTGTATATATATATATATATATGTATATATATATATATATATGTGTGTGTGTATGTGTGTGTATGTATGTGTGTATATATATATATATATATATATATATATATATATATATGTATGTGTGTGTGTATGTATGTGTGTGTGTGTGTATATATATATATATATGTGTGTGTATGTGTGTGTATGTATGTATGTGTGTATATATATATATATATATATATATATATATATATATATATGCATGTGTGTGTGTATGTATGTGTGTGTGTGTGTATATATATATATATATAAAATTATCAATGTCCCCAGCAGATGAAGTGATTTTGTGTTGGAATTGGTCCAAGGTCACTATAAGGTCAAATTTCTTGAAGAGTTTCCTTCTTGTTTGCCACACAGATATGTTACGTAGATGAATATTCAGATGTTTTTTGTGCTATATAGCATTTTTGCCATTGGTTTGTCTGTTCATTTTTGACCCTGCCGGTAAGAAATTATTGTCCGGGCAGTATTTCAGACATAAAAGGTTTAATGTAGGATTTGTAAGGACTTTTTTCTTGATACCTTAGATGAACTGATTTATTCAAATAAACTCTTTATACAATCGCTGATGCAAATGTGTGGACAGCAAACAGTAAAATATTAAGAACAATCAAATTCAAGCATTGAACCATGCTGGGGTTTGAGAGAGGGATTATGTAAAATGCGCTGGTCATTATCATAAGACAAACCCAGACAGAGTGACCTGGACCCTGACGAGCATCAAAGGGACCTTGATATACTCTGAAGTGGTTTATTTCACAATAATGACTGCTTGCTGGGCATTGTGTGCTAGACAAGTACTTACATCCTGCAAGGTGCACTGCTTCTTATTAAATAAATAATAATTTGACACAAAGCGTTGATATAGAAGTTATTTTATTGATGTAAGGAGGTTTTTTTTCTTTTTGCACTGGATGTGTGTTCTTTACAACAATGTACCATAAAGAAATAACATTTAGTGGTGCGATTGAGCAAGTAGAATTAAATATTTAAAGGAGCTGTGGGCTAATGTATAATAAAATCCTATAAAACATAAAAATAATTCCAGTTACAATGAAAACAAGAAGGAAAAAAAGCAGAAAAAAAAATCCTGCATAACCTTAATAGGCGTAGGTGTAACTTGTGCAGGCAACTTGCATGTACGTGCAGAAACAATCAAAGAATTCTGAATCTGCAACATGAAAAGGCATTACGTGTGATCAGAGCACATGAGTTTATTAACCGGACTGTAGAACAATATTAGAAACACAAGGCACCGAGGTGCTACATTAAGAAGGTAGAACATTTGAATGTATTGAACAGAGTCTGCCCCCAGCCAAAACCCATGTAAACTTCTCATAATGAGAGATTGTTAAATGTAGTGTGACTTAATGGTTCTATTTTCCACCCTCATACACCTAATCTCCCTCTTCACTTTCTCGCACACTTGACACTACGTTTCAACTCGTATCCAATTTTTCTGTGTTTCTCAGATGTCCCCATGCTCCTTTCAGTCTGAAATGTTTTCATTTCTATCCATCTTCCATTATTTTTTAATTCAGCCTCCTATAGAGAGTGAGAAATGAGAGTCGAGGGTCTAAGAGTTTGAATAAATAGTTCAGTACCGTATTTATGTAATGCATCACGTAGTTTATATAATGTGTAAGTTAAGACCTTCTTAACGTGCATTAAAAGCTTTGATTCTACACAACACGCACAACAATTAGCCTCCACCCCCCCCCCCCCCCCCCACACACACAGTGACCAAGAGAAACAGAGGAGAGAAATAGAATCAGAGCAAAGGTGTAAGGAGTTGATGAGATTTAAATACATGCAAAGAGAAGGATTTTGCCATTCTTGCCGTTGCTTCACTTGTTAGCTGTGAGTCAGAGAGAGAGAGAGAGAGAGAGAGAGAGCGGAGAGATATTGCTCCAGGCGAGAGACAGAGAACTAAGAACGTGCTGCCTATCAACTGCATGAATTCCATAGAGGTGCAGAGGGAGACAGAGAGAAATGGAGACAAGCATGCACACCAAGTACAGAAGCAATTTCAGTTTTTGATTCTATAGAAACTTTATAATTTTATTAAAAAAAAAAAAATCTGTATTGTGTCAGGACACACAGATTGTCTCCCTGCTCTATTCCATCTCTCTGTCGCTCTGTCTCCGTGTCACTCTTATCGTCTCTTCAGAGAGCAAGTCTAGACTGGGAGCTAAGCAACCTACCTGTGGTAACTTCCCATTCCCCTTTTCTGTCTCTGACTCTGTCTGTAAAACACACATGCTGTGATGGCAGTAGTATCAGTCAGTACATTTTCCCACTCTGTCTCCTGAACTTCTGCAGGTATCTGAAAGACACTCACTTCCAGCTCTGTATATCGAGCTGAATGCGAGTCTTCAGCAGTATTGTAGTGTTGCTGATAATGTTTGGTAATATCTCTTTATTTCCTATGTGTTGATACTGGGTACTGAGGAATGAATGTCTAAGTAGTGCTGCTGCATATCTGTGTTGAAATCTCCAATGCTATTAGATTTAATGTTATATTGTAATACTGCTAATCCTTTCACCAGAATCGCTGAGGGATTTTTAAATTTTTTTTTTTTTTTGGGCTGTGGATGATAAGCCTAGCCAGCCAGTGTCTGCTGAAAGAATCTCTTTCGTGCAGATTACATTATGCACTGCTATTTATTAGAGCAGAGAAAACCAGAATCTGCCCTTTTAATCATAAAGGGATAACTCCGCTGCTCCATTTAACCCTTTTATTTTCCTCATGATAAATTTCACACAGCCCAGCGGCTATATTACCACAATAATACTACATTAGCACCAAACCCAACCCGAAGTCCGCTTATTTCCCCGCCCCTCTCTCGCTCTGACTCTGTCTCTTGCCGTGCCCTTTGTACTTTTTTCATAATATCCTCCTCTTTTTTTTCTCACCTATTGTTCTGCTTCTAGTCCTCTTCTCTTTTTTTCTCTCTTGCTGTCCTGTAATTCTTCAATATTTTCCTTTTTTCTCTGTCCCATTTTCTTAAACAAACAAACACCCCCCCCCAAAAAAAAAAAAAAAAAACCTTCTTGCTTTTTCACAGCAGCCAGCTGAGCTGAACGCTTGGGTAAGCAGAAGCTGCTCCCTGTTAATCTTACTTTTCTCTCTCTTTATTCAAATGGCGTGTTTTCATTGTGCATTATAACAGAATGGAAGTGTGAGCGTGTACACACACACACACACACACACACACACACACGCATGCACACAAACACAGATGACACCTCCATCACAACACTTTTGGAGCTATTCAGCTAGAAAATTGCACATCATCTGCGTAGTAGAGTGAATGGAACCTTCCTGCCAACAAACACTAACTGAATGAAGAAAAATGAGCAGTATGATTACACTGTATGTAATTATGCCTGCATCTGTGTGTGTGTGTGTGTGTGTGTGTGTGTGTGTGTGTGTGGTCTCTAAAAACTAGTCCATTGTGTCCCATTTCAGTGACGTGTCCTACCAGTTGTACAAGTAGCTATCGAGTGGACAGGTGGAGTGTTTTCACACATTTCCACTGCATACGTGAACATCAGAAGAAAAAAAAAAAAAAATAGAGTAAAAAGGAGAAATTAAATGCAGAGCAGGGATCAGATTTAATTTAGCCTTGTCATCTTGAGCTCCTGTTCTAATTTTCCCTCAGACAAGAATTATGCACTCACTCTGTCTCACTTACTGGGTGCATGGCTTAATTTTTTCCAAACACCCTGCTCTGTCTATTTTATTGCTCTCTGTAGAATAGTCTTTTCTGCCCATGTCCAGGTTATCCCTTTTAACCATCTCACTCTCATTTTTTTTGCATCCTGCTCTTACTTTGCATACTGCTTCACATTTTTGTGTGCTTAATGACTTTTTAAAGGCAGCTTCAGTTATTGTGTCTGCCTTTTTCCACCCCTGTATGTTCATCCTTGAGCTGCTCGCCACATTGGATGTCTTCCTTATAAATGCCCGGATCGTGTAATTTATTTCTATACCAGTGTTGATCTGAGATCCGGTTAATTTGTGCACGCCACCGTTCTGTGGATTCTCAGATCAGCTGTGACCATGACATGTCTGCTACCATCCTACCTACAAAATTCCTCTTCATCTCTTGTAAGACCCCAAAACATAGCCATAAGCCTTTTTCACACTACATTTGTTTTGCAAGTTGAACTGTCCAAATATTACTGGGAAAGTTTAATTCATTTCAAGTCCAGACGGAGTGACATTACAGAACACTGCGGCAAGTCATGCGGTGTGAAAGGTGCATGCAGGAATCTGAGGTCCTAATTAGAGTCTGGGCTCGAGATCACGTTGGAATTCTGAAAGGCTCCATAGACTACAACTCTGTTTAAATGGGAAATGTCAGCAAAAGTGAGATCACACACTTGTAAGTGTCTTTATCTACGTCTCATTGGCTCTCTCTCTCTCTCTCTCTTGCTCTCACTCTCTCCAAGGCCAAACAGCTAGCAAGGAAAGATGCTGAACTGAAGCATCTGGCTGCATTCTACAAAGAGCAACTGCAGCTGATGGAGAATAAGGTAACATGCAAACGACTAAGAACTGTAACCATTCTACAATGGGGATGGGGTATTTTTCCTTTTAATTACAAGCACCTAGTCCTGAATATATGACAAAACATTACACCGAATTACATTGACTCGCACACCTTTTGAAGTTTCAACACATTCTACATTGTTAAAGGCTAAACAGTATACAAGAGAGGAGTCAAAACAAGCACCAGCCTACTAATGCTATCCAGTAGGTAGAAACAAGGAGATAAATCAGTTAGAAAAGAAGCAAGATAATGATACAGCTTGAAATTGCACACCGCAAGAATGTCAAGGCTATACAAGGAGGGGCTAGTCTAACACAACTTGCATACATTAAGCTGCAAAACAAATGATGCTAATAGAAACTAATAGCTGTAGTTGGATGCTAAAACAGCCAGGATCTTTGATCATGTTGTCTCTGGATTTTGCACTGCTTTTAACTCTGTGAATTTATACATTAAGTCAGGCAGACTGAAATTTGGTAGCAGCATTTCACATTAACTATTAGCATAGGATTATAATCATGGAATATGCCTTGGATATCTGATATGTGTTCTAACTTGGTCTCTCCACATGCCCCCCCACAGGCTGGGCTGATGCTACGTAGATGTTGTATATCACTAACTTGCATGATGACAGGCAGGAAAAAAAAAACCAAACAAACAAATAAACCCAGATTTATATTAACATAGAAAACTGAACCCCAAAATTAAAAAAAATAAATAAAAGAGAGGCTCATACACCACCGATCAGACTTACACTGAATAGAAGACAAACAATTTCTTACTCGGGTATGCAGACAGACTTTCTGTTCATTAAATGTTTGTGGAGCAAACGCTGAAATCAGAAGTCTGACAGAACATGAGCCTGTCAAACCAACAAGACAAGTGATATAAATGAAAGCAGAAATAAAAAAGGCAGTAAAAGTAAACGCATGCTCAGACACCCATTAAACGGCACTTTTTACAAAGTTGCTTTTGGACAGTGCATGAATCGATGTCTTGTTTTTTTTTTTTTTTAAGTTGCTTTGTGAATAGGATAGTCATCATGTGAAAAATCTGGATCGCTTATCACTGCCTTCAAAGTTTTACATTTTACTCAGGCAAACCTCAGCATTTATGGAGGATGTGATTGACTCATGCAGTATTTTTTTTGTTTATTTGTGTGCCATCTCGCGTATTCATTGTGTCACAGAGGCAGGTACAGTATTTGCAAAATATATATACCTTGCATGAAGAAACGGCGCATCATTCCCAGGTAAACGAGCTGTAGAGAGGAATGATGAAAACCATCAGACTTGAATTTACTTACTGGGAATGGATTTGATTGCCAAATGTAGCTTGAAGAGACAAATGCACTTATACTGGTACACTGTGGATAAAATGGATCTCAGCCCTTTCTGTGGTTTGAGTGATTAGATTAAAGTTCATCATGACTGCATTTACAGTTTATTTTTTTGTTTCATTGTGTAGATGATTTCTATGAGAGTAATACAGTAATCTTGATCCTAAAGTTGAGTGAAATGACCAAGTGCAGTCTTGTATGAGTTGATCTGGTGCGCTACTCACCACGCAACAGCTAATGAAGAGTTTTTGAGCTAGCAATCAAACTTTAGTTGAAATTCTTGACCACTCCTTGATTTTGAGTTGGGAACACAGGCTAGTTGCTTCTTCTTCTTCTTTTGCTTTCGGCTGTTCCTTTCAGGGGTCGCCACAGCAAATGGTCTGCCTCCATCTCACCCTATCCTCTGCATCTTCTACTCTTACTCCAACTACCTTCATGTCCTCCTTCACCACATCCATAAAACACAGGATAGTTGCTTATGATTACAAAAGTAAAATTAAACCGCCTCAGTTTCGTTTTTTCCTGCTGCCTCCTACCTGAGATTAGTGATGAGGCAAAAATCGATTTTGGTTACGCATTGCGATCCTGTTTAGTGTCGATTAATATATTGGTACACTGACTCTGAAACGGACCCCTCCTCCCATTGTGATTGTTGTAATTATGTATTGTTTCAATGTTCCTCTTGGTTTTTGAATGGGGGGGGTGTTCTAAGGTTCTTGCATTTAATTACTAATGTTTAATTAACTTGTTCAGATCTTGAATAATGCTTTCTAATATGGTTCGAGGTTTAAAAATTGTAACAAAAAAGCAGAAAAATATTGTTTTATTATGTCAGAATACTTACAGAATCACAACACAATTCGATTTGGCACTGAGGTATTGTGATATTGTATTGGGTGGTCCCTGACGATTCCTATCCTTACCTGACATGTTTTCAATGTTTGTTGCCTACTGGTTTATAACATAAACCCAGAGACCAAATTTCCTCAGTTGCATCTATATGGGCAGTTGTGGCCCCGTGGTATAGGGCGCTTGATTGCTAATCCTAAGGTTGGGGGTTCGAGTCCAACTCTCCACAAGGTTGTCACTGTCTCCCCACTGCAGCTAACTGGGTTATCAAAGGCCGGCCATGTCTCTCACTGTCTATGGTGTGAGGCATGTAAAAGAACCATTGCTGACTTTCGACAAGAGTAGGCTGCAAAGCCGTCAGCGTGTTTCCACCCTGCGATGGCCTGGTGAGCTGTCCAGGGTGAACTCTGCCCTCGCCTGGAGTCAGCTTTGGATGGGCGCCGGCCTCCCTGCGACCCTAATTAGGATTAAGCGGTTACAGAAAATGAACTGAACATCTATATGCTTTAACAATAATCAGTCCTTTCATTGACACCCCCCCCTCCCCCCACCGGGGTAATTTTCTGAAAAGATCAAATGATTGATACTTATCATGAAATCATGTTAGCAACGCTATGCTTTTTATCATCTTAGCATTCCCTGTTCTTGTAAATATGTATACTTAATGCACACATTCGCAAAGAGAACATATTGGTTCATGTCCAACGTCACATTAATAAAGTTAATATTTTGCGTTCCAGTTTTTGTATTCTTTCATACTATCCATGCTCTTAGTCTGAAATCTGTGAAATAAGGAGTTATATTGAAGTGCATCATATGACACGACCTGAAGACTATTTTATAGTGAGCAAAGCCTGTAGTGTTCCTTACAAAACTATGAAAAATTTAGTTTGATGATACATTTATTTAATATCTAAGAAATAAATTATTTAACACGAAGAATGAGGAAACGAAGGGAAAAACAATGTAAAATTTTGAGCATTTTAAATATTTAGTGTAAAATTTTAACTTTAAATCGACAGCTTCAAGTTGGTGTTATTGTTAGTATAGCATTTTTAAAAAGTACTCGAAAATCATGACACCAACAATATCTCACAAAAATGTTATTATTTAATCATAATGCCGCTCATGTTTTCGCATTGCCCAGACTGTCATATTTTACAACTGCAAAGCTTTTTACTTTCAATGCTACCACACACAAGTGTAGATGGAAAAGATATTTCTAGATAATGTTTCTGTCGACTGGCTTGTCAACCAGTTAGAAAGGGACATTTTATTACAGTGGGGGGTGGATCATTTTAACGTTAATTTGCTTTGCTTAAACCAAGTTATTGTATCTGTGTCAGATGATCTACTTTTGGCAATTATATACTGTTATGCTACAGGCGACTCATCTGATAAAGTATCAAGCTACACTGTAATATAGTAAGAAAAGGCATGAAGCTACATTGTAAAACTGAGGAAAATCAACTGTGACATTTTCTTTTTATTGCACCATCTGCACAAAAGAAATGTGTTTAGTTTGTACAAAGTATTCCATAGCAGTGATTTTCCTTTGAATCAGTACTGATTGTTGTTTTACACTTAAGTCATTGCAACTGCTCTTACAGGCACACCGGTATACCAGCTTTATTCCAAATTTTCCTATTTCAAAGCTGTTACAGGTCAATGTAAAAGCTTTTGCTTGAGTAATCTGAATTTGCTTATCTTCAAGTTTAAGATGGCTTCTTTTTGACATGCATGCAGCATATTTGGAATATGTGCCTCCTTTGGGGTTTGTAACGCAGTTTGCGACAGACATCCTTTTGCCTGGTAATGCACAGCTCTGAATTGGGGGTATGAACAGTTGCATGCAAAATGGAATAGTGTTTTTATAATTGACATTGCTGCAAAGCAGTTTAACGAATTAAAATCAAATTGAATAAATTTCGTGTAAGCCAACTTTAGGAATAAACCTTGAGAGGAACCAGACTTGAAGGGAAACCCAACCTCACTCGGGTGAATCCACATGCGAATACAAACCAAAAAAAGTTGCTGAATATGTCATTATGCCTTTTTTGTATGCCCCCCTCCCTAATTTAGGCATATCCAATTCCCACCCATCAAGTATTGCCTTCCCTATCACACAACCAGCACTGACCAGAGGGAGCAAAAGCATGCACACGCCCCCTCCATGACATACAATGCGAGCCACCCGCCAATTTTTGAACTGCGGCGCCATGCATATTTGAGGTTTAACACATTCTGAGGGGAAAGTGCTATCTTCCCTTCATACAAATGAGCTTGAAGACACCAATGATTGGCTGGCGATCGCTGAGAGTGACAGACAGCTATGGTATCACTCTGGTTTAACATAAGGTCTAGTTGGTTATCATATACCTTACGAAAGTCCCAACAAACGAAAAATCCAGGTTACGAAACAAATTTTCCTAAAACTTTTGTCTCTGGATACGAAGCAAGTTCACGTTACGAAAGCACCATCTCAAAAATTCAAACAATGTGTGAGTTGCTCTCCCATTGGTTATCTCCCAACATTCCGCCCGCTGGCCTCTCATTGGCTATCTCCCAACCTCCCGCCCCGCTGGCCTCCCATTGGCTAAGAGTAATGATGCAGCTCCCTCCCATTGGCTATTATGGAGCTAAATTTCCATAATACCCATGATGCTTTTCATGTAAAGGACAGAGTCACTGTTGTTTTGAGTTTTTCGAGTGTGCTCATTGCAACTTTATTTTTTGGCTCAGGCTTTTAACCTTGCATAAACATTTGCAAGATTATAACCCTGCTAAGAAGACATGGTCAACACACGCGCGCATGCACACGCTTGCACACGCATGTAATTCCTGGTACGAGTGAAAAGAAGAAGCGGGCTCATGGCATGCAGTTGAGTGATATCGCAAAGGAATATGGCCAAACCGACCATTGGTTCAATATTGAAGCAGAATGAGGCCTTAAAAGGTATGCTTTTATAATTTTTAAAGGGTTTAGGGGGTAGTATTGGGGGCTTTGGAACGAATCAGACCTTTTACATGTAAAATACGGTTCAATTTACGAAAAAATTGTATGGATTAATTTCGGAACGGATTAATTTCGTAAGTTGAGGTACCACTGTATTTTATTTCCGGTAGATCATTCGCGCATGTAGTATGATACATGGGGGTTTTACTTCCGGGTACAGAACTCAAGGATTATCTTGATTCGCAGGAGGGGCTGGAACCGAACCCCCGTGAATAACGAGGGCACACTGTACGTATATAAAATTTGGCTATTTACTGCAATATGAATTGTAAGACATATTTTTTTTTGTTAAACACTGGATTTGAATTTACCATTTAAATGTTTATCACCACTTTATTAGTTAGCTACGGAATCAAAAAGAATAACAAGTAAAAGATAAGCTTTATAGACTCTTTCAAATTGCTCTAGCAAATATTCTCATTTGCATAGGTTACAAACTGATATGTTGTTGCTGTGTAAATCTTTAATGCCTGTAGTCATTGCTAAATGTGCCCATGAATGATTGATAGCATCTGTATATAGTTGAAGATTAAAACAGTACTGTCATTCTTCTGAAGACCTATGTGAACTGCCATGCACCCCCACACTTTCTACAGTAATTAAAAATATTGAGCAGGGATTGAACACATCGATTTATTTGGTTAAATAGTGTAGTTAAATCTGGTTATCTGAAAAAGGAAATGTGCTTGACTATTGCCATGCTATTAAAATATAGTTGAAGTGCTTGTCATGGAGCATTCTCCATTAACTGTTATAGAGTAATATACATGCAAATAACAGACATAATCTAATGCGACACCAAGAAATGTTATCATTTGAATTTAAGTAAACAGACATGTCAAAGCTTTTGATTGGAAAAGTACTGCATTGATTGTGTCAGCTGGGTTCAATTTTTTTTGGATCCCAAACTGATGCAGTGAGTCACTTCTCATTTCTTAAACAACCATTTCAGAAAACAATATTCTGTAATTATGGACAATATTACGAGCATCAAGCAAATTATACCACTAAGGAAGAACTGCCCAACACATTAGTGAAATCAGGAAGTACAGTGGTGAACTGTCAAATTTGTGAAAAAATTGTGTGTGTTTGGGGGGGGGGGGGGGGCTTGTTAGTGCAGCTATATTCAAGATTAAAAGTGTGCATTTACACACACACACATGGGACAAGATTTTACGGAGTTGGGATGACAGACCTTTTTGGTTATAAGAAAACTATTAGTTAATGCGGTGAGTCGGAATAAAAGGCTTTAATTTGTTAAAGACCATAAAAATTGGACTCTGAAACAATGGAAAAAAGGTAATGTGATCTGATGAGTGTAGACTTCACCTTTCTAGAGCAATGTTTGGATCAGGCTAAGAAGAGAAGTTGATGATCTGATAGTTGTGTGACTCTGGAGGAAATGATATGATTTAGGAGTTGCTTCAGTTGGTCAGGTCGAGGCTCTATGCAACACTATGCAACACTGTGATATGCAACACATAGCAACACTATGTGATGATAAAAGGAAGTTGCAAATGTCAAGAACAAACCTAAATGAATCCGGTTTCACAGGCAAAATTATCACCTGCCCAGATTAGATACCAAAAGTATACAAACGTTTAATCTGATCTGGCGGTATGAATTGGCCTCCGCTATAATATATCCAAGGTGCCATATAGCCTAGACCGTATTAACCCGCTGAGTAGTTTGGACTGGGATTAGCGCATGGCCTCTAACACCAGTTACACCACCACAAAATTTAGGCTTAGTTTGGAAAAGAGTGGTTCAGGGAATATGAGAAATAATTTTCACTCATTTGGCACCACAGAGTCCTGACTTTAACCCCATTGTAAGTCTTTGGGATCTGTTGAAGAAACCTTTCCAGAGTGGTTTGACAGTTTATCAATGCAAGATCTCCAAATCTGAATGCAAGTATGAAGTTGACATTGCATAAGGCTGTCAAAAATAATGCCACATTGAATGTACTCTGGTCCAATAAAATATTAGTGTGAGGGATTTTTGTATGGCTTGGTAGTGTATTTAGAATGAATGGAGCTAAAGTATTTGTGACCTCAGAATTGGCAAAATATTTGATGTTTGAGTTATCTTGAGTTAGGCTCGGGAATTTCTGTTTGGTGTTTGCATGTTCGCTCCTTGGTTGCATGAGTTTCCTCCGGGTACTTTGGTTCCCTCCCACAGTCCAAACACTTTGAAGCTAATTTGTTGCTCCAAATTTACCTTAAAGGGTAGCTGTGAATTAGTGTTACCAGCTATTAAAAATTATCACGTACAACATCACCAGTTCCTTCCAGCAACATCAGTCCATGGCAGTTTTTCAAAGTGTTGTGACTCTAGGCGTCATCCAAGGGTTAAATTCACCCAGTTTTGTGCTTTATATGGTTATTAATGTTAAAATAGGTGTCTGTGGCGGCACGGCGTAGTGGTTAGCACGTCCGCCTCACAGCAAGAAGGCCCGGGTTCGACTCCCGGCCTGGGCGTTTCTGTGTGGAGTTTGCATGTTCTCCCCGTGCTTGTGCAGGTTTCCTCCGGGTGCTCCGGTTTCCCCCGCAATCCAAAGACGTGCACTGTAGGTTAATTGGCCGTTCTAAATTGACCGTAGTTTCTCTCCTGCATTGGCACTGGAACCCAGTCGTATCGGCACTTGCCCTTCCATTGGATCCTTCCGGTGGCGCCGAGACGGGGGGACTTGCTGCTTGGGTAACAGCCTGTCCCTCATTACTCCCTACCCGGGCTCTGCGCACTGGGGAGTATCACCAGTCGGGATACTGGCCAGAGCGCAGCCATAGTCCTTCGGGACTGACGGAGGCCTACGCTAGGTGTCTGTATTGCATAAATGTACTACAGTAGGCCCTTGACTATTCGCGGTTTTGCACTCACGGTTTGAGTATTTGCGGACTGCCAAGCAACAGACACATCACTCAAATTCAGCCAATGGCTGTCCTTCTTCCTGCTGATTGGTTGAGATGATGTGATGCCTCTTTTTGTTCGTTTGTGCACAAGTTTTCAATGAGCCTCTTTTTTTATTGTGTTTTAATTACCAGTTAAGCTGTATTATGGCACTCAAATGCTGTGCGTCTTCTCTGGCTAAGCGTTAGAAAAGGTACTGACGTTGGATGTCTCTTCTGAAGAAATAAGACTTTCTCCTGACGAAACGACAGTTTCCACTGAAGTGCCTGAAGAGAAACAATCATCTGAAAGCACTCTAGTATTAAAGTCTTTTTAAATCATTATTCCAGTACAGTACCTAAGTTAATGTTTAGAATGTTTGTGTGTGTGATTTTATGTTCTTTTTGTTATAGTCTGTTTTGGGGGGACTTTGATTTTGACGGCTGTGTTCTCGAACTCTCCGCTCCGGCTGAGGGGCGTGGCTGAGCTGCTCCGTGGCTTCTAAACATTCTAAACATGGGCACTGTACTTGAATAATAATTCTTATTTCTTCAGAAGAGGTGGCGTTTCAGTGGCGTCATAGAGCTTAACTGGATAATATACATACAAAATGAAAACATATACATACTGTATGTATGTATGTGTATATATATATATATATATATATATATATATATATGTATATATATGTATATAAATATATGTGTATATATATATGTATATATATATGTATATATGTATATAAAACGGATGAATGTAAGTCGGGGAGCGTCTGTATGGTGAATGTTTATATATTTTATTAATAAATATCACAGTACAAAATTAAAAGGTATTTCTTAATCATTACTAGATTTTACTACATTACTACTGTATTAATGAGTAAGACTGTCTATAGAATGTGTTTAAGAAGCATATTTTAGCCCATGTAATAGATACAGGGTGACCCAAAAAAACAGGAATTTTTGAATTGGGTATTGCTAGACATGAGCAAGTGGCAACACTGCGAGACAGTGACCTTGAACAAGTAAATACTTCGCCATGAAAGGTTAGTCATTTCTTCTTAAATGGCATGTTTTAAGGTTTCAATTACTATAAATAAAATATTGTATTGATTAAAAAGTTCCCATTTTTTTGGGACACCCTGTACATAGTATTTTACTTCCGGTTGCTCATATGCGCATGCAATATGATACATGGGGTTTTACTTCCGGGTACAGAACTCGTGGATTATCTTCATTCGCGGGAGGGGCCGGAACCAAACCCCCACGAATATCGAGGGCCTACTGTGTATATATACAAAATAACAAATTGTGCTGTAAGCATGACCAGTATGAATGTGAATAGTTTTGTTTGTATGTTAACTCTGGAATGGTCTGGTTAGTTGCTCAGGGTGTAATGTTCTTTTGCCCAGTCTTAGGTGAGATAGGCTCCAGCCTCCCTTTTACCCTGATGGGATTAAGCGGTTTTGGTAAATCGCTGAGTGAATGACTGAGTAAACTTGGACCTTGATGACATCATTATGAACCAATTGAGGTCTTCTCCATTAAAGAAATATAATGCCCCTGTTGTCTGTAACAATCCATTTCTTTCACATTCATATTTTGTTTGTGGTTAAGAAATGTACAGTTCTTGACCATTTGATAAGGAAGACCTGTATACCTACTCATTAATGCAATTATCAGTGTCTACTGCATGCAGTCCGGTCAGGTCAAGATATAAGCTGCAGATAGAAAAGGGCTTCATTTTCAGCATCAGCATGGGAAAGAAAGTGTGAGCTCAAAGACTGTGATTTAGATAATGTTGCATGATGAGCTGGTTTGAATATTTCACAAGCTGCCGATTTACTGCAATTTTCACTCGTTGCATTTCTAGAGTTTTCACAAAATGGTACGAAAAACAATAACAACAAAAAAAAAAGTTTGTGTGTGAGAAAACACCATTTTGAGTTGTAGAAGAATTACCAGACTGGTTTCTACTATCAGGAAGGATACAAATTGCCACTGTTTCCAACCATGCTGAGTAGAAGAGCATCTCCAAATGCACAAAACATTGAACTTTTAGGGTAATGGGCTAATGATAGAAAAAGGCCCCACTGGGTTCCACTGCTGTCAGCAAAAACAATTACATGAATGAGCAGGTGTACAGCCGAGTAATCTATTCTAGAAGGGCAACCATGAAATCTGCATGGAAAAATAACTTTCTGACAATACTTAACAGCGACAAGATAGCATGCAATCTTATGCCATGAATGACGAGCTGTTTACTTGAAATAGGCCACTGACACCTAGTGGAAGGATGATGAATTGTGTTTCATGGTAATGGTTGCCGCAAAGAAAGTACGATAATCATATTCTTTGAAAGCTCTCACTTGCCATTTAAAATACCTCAAGTTTGACACTATAATTGAAGGGGAAAAGATTAGATATAATTTCACCAAGTATTGACACATAGCTATCTGAAAAAAATGTATGTATTCCTTTCGGCTTTTTCCCTTTTTACTCAGGAGTCGCCACAGCGAATCATTTTTGATTCGCACGTTTTAATTTGGCAGAGGTTTTTACGTCGGATGCCCTTTCTGTCACAACCCTTTTAGCAAGGGATAGAAACACGCTGACGACTTTGCAGCCTACTCTTTACGAAAGTCAGCAATGGTTCTTTTACATGCCTCTCACCATAGACAGTGAGAGACATGGCCCGCCTTTGATAACCCAGTTAGCCGCACTGGGGGTATCTGAAAAAAATGTAAGAAGGTAAAATAAAAGTCAGACTCCCCCAAATAGATATTTCTTTGTGTCTTCCTCAGAGGTATTAGTGAATTTTTTTCTTGTTCAGGGATAACAGTATAACACACATCTTCTGCAGGTGTAGCCATTCCTGCTGGTGTGTCTAACATTTTTTTTTAAACCATCCATCCCTACCTTCTAGAGCAGGTTATTCAACCCAGCTGTTTGGATTTGATGAGACACTGCTTTCTCAGCACTCACTTCTTTTTGAAATCAGTACTCCTCCAAGGAGAAATGTGTTTGAAGACCTTTTAGACTGGCCTGAGCAGTTTTTCCTTTTGGCTGCGTTCATACATGTTCAGTTCTGAAAAGGCCCGTTGTGAAGGTAATCCAATTTGGTCCACTTTGAGGTGCTGTGCTTATCAGTCTTGCTTTCCAGAGCATGGTCATCAAATAAATACAAGCCGAGTCAGAGATGGTGAGCGACAACTCCTGTTGTGCTTTCAAGAAATTAGGGCTGCATAGTGTTTAATGAGTCAGCGCCTGAAAGCCACCACAGTAATGTTGTTACGAAAGCACTCTTTCAGCGACTCTCTCTAAGTAAAAGCCCTGACCTTGAGTTGAAGATGTACTTTGTCAACACCCACGTCCTTCATGCCACTCTGAACCTGTATCGAGAGAAATAACGACAGCAGGAGGGAGTGGTAGAAGAAGAAAAAGAAATCAAGTTAGAGCATTTAAAGTAAAATCACGATGTCAGTACTGGGCGACAGGAAGGGTCTCGGAGCTGACGTTACTTCTGGGTCCTGCACACTCACCTGTCCAAATTAAATGTAGAGCACATTCCCATCTATTGACACACAAAGAGCCGACATGAAATATCTTTACCTGCAACCTATTATTCTGTGTATAGTCAAGCTGATGGCTCAGGATGAATACTCTGTGTGTATGTGATCAGAGTGAAGTTTTTAGTAAATATAAGAAAGTTAGTTATCCGTTTTATACGGCTAGAGGAATTTTTCTTGAAGGACTCCGTATCAGAACCCATGCTCTCACTGTATGTGTGGCGTTCGTTCACTTATTTTATTTTACCACATTGTCCTGGTCAGAGATGAAAGTGTCGAGGTTCTCTTTGGGAGTAATGAGGATGGATAGGATCAGGAATAAGTACATTAGAGGGACAGCACATGTAAGAGGTTTTGGAGACAAAGTCAGAAAGGCTAGATTGAGATGGTTTGGACATGTACAGAGGAGGGATAGTGAATGTATTCGTAGTAGAATGCTGAGGTTGGAACTACCAGGCAGAAGGCCTAGAGGAAGACCAAAGAGGAGATTTATGGATGTGGTGAAGGAGGATATGAAGGTAGTTGGCGTAAGAGAATTAGGTGCAGAGGATAGGGTGAGATGGAGGCAGATGATTCGCTATGGCGACCCCTGAATGGAACAGCCAAAAGGAAAGGACGACGATGACATTGTCCTGGTCAGACTTGCAGTGTATTTAGAGTCTATCCCAGGAACATGGGTGTGAGGCATGAATACACATTGAATAGGATGCCATAGTTTATTACAGCCAAACTGTCAATCAGCATGTTTTTGGGAGGCCGGAAGGAACTGGAGCACTCGGCAGTGAAACTCCACACAGAATAACAGAAGATCAGGATTGAACCAGGGGTGTTGGAGCTCTGAGGTGGCAACACTCACGCCCACAGGCTGTTAGTGTGTGTGTGTGTGTTAGACATTTTTATTCTCTTAATGGTTAATTGTGAGGCTGGGTGGGTGGTAGAATCACCAAGGGTGTTACTTAGCAGTTCTCCCCACAAATGTCTTTTAATGTTGGTGAAAGGAGAAGGCATCTAATAAATAATGTGCGCAATGCTGAAGCACAAATCACAACAGAACACAACAGACGGAATACAAAACCGCTAAAATCCTGCACACTCTGACCGGACCTATACGCTCTCACTGTTGCCTTGGTAACATGGTCTCACGCTCCTTGCATGCACATTT
This sequence comes from Plotosus lineatus, assembly GCA_024760905.1. Classification (NCBI taxonomy): domain Eukaryota; kingdom Metazoa; phylum Chordata; class Actinopteri; order Siluriformes; family Plotosidae; genus Plotosus; species Plotosus lineatus. The sequence continues at coordinate 28,997,329 of CM045741.1, forward strand.
AATGTTGGTATAAGCAGGCATTGTTTACGGATTTCTGATGCATATAACACTTTATTCAAAATCCACCATCAATCACGCATTCATTTATATTTCTTTGAATCTTTATATGTAAATATAGCCAGTGAAAGAGCGACTTACTACAAAGTACGAAGCAAACCTTAATAAGCACAACTCGGGTGTCTTCAGATCAGCAGGATTTAAGGAAATAGCATTTGACAGCTGTTTCATAAATTATGTTAGTACATACTATAGAAGAGGATCTCTTTTTGTTATGGCCAGTGAGCACAAACACCAATTAGTGACAAATAAAGTAGCTTCATTTTAACATAATAATGGTGAAAATAATAACATGCATTTACCCTACCAGGAAAACTATTTTATCCAGATGCAGTAGTGCTAGTATTTATTATCCTTAATATGGAAAAGGAGAGCACAAATGTATTTTACTATAAACAAGGCCTAACACTTTTATGCAAAGTACATTCTACATCAATGACTCACAAAGGTAAAAATAATGACATAATCCTAAGACTTGCATACCTAAACACTATGCAAATGTTTTAAAGCTTGTGTGTGTGTGTGTGTGTATATGTGTATATATATATATATATATATATATATATATATATATATATACATACATACACACACACACACACTATAATATCAGTGGTGGGGTGTCAGAGCCAGCAAGGCCTTCTCTGCTGTCCTAAACACTATCAGAACCACAGACCTATGTTTGTAACTTAAATTTTAGTATTTGTTCCATGAAATTGTATGGTTGAATACCAACAGCCTATTCCCTCTCTTTCATAGCATCTCTCTTAGCTCTCTGTGCAATGCCATGCCTAGTTATATTGTGTTTTTGTGTATTACAGATGGTTTGTTAATTACAACGTGATAATGGTCGTATTAAGAGGTGCAGTAAGTCCTACTCAAGGATCAGGTTCCAATGCACATATGTATGTATGCATGCATGTATGTGCGTGCGTGTGTGCGTGCGTGTGTATATACAATTGTGTTCAAAATAATCGCAATATTTTTTTTTTCAATCTTAAGCCTGGATTACTGCAACTCACTCCTGGAAGGTCTACCTTTTGATTGTTATTCGACCTCTGCAAGTGGTCCGGCTGCACGGCTTCTTTTCAACCTTCCCAAATTTTCCCACACCACCGCTGCGATCTCTCCACTGGCTTCCTGTATCTGTTGCATTTGATTTCAAACACCAATGCTTGCCTACAAAGCAAAAATGGACCCGAACCTTCCTACCTCAAAGCACTAATCACGCCTCGCACTACACCGTGTTTTCTCGGATTCTCTTGCACTGCTAAACTGATCCCTCCCTCTACCATGGGACAAGGGGAAAATGCATCTTAACTCTTCTCTGTTCAGCCTCCAAGTTGGTGGAATGAACTTCCTCTGGACAGCTGAGTCACTGGTAGCTTCAAACGACGGCTGAGAACGTACTTTTTTTTTGGCAGTGCTAGGATTATCACTATGCTGTATTCAAACAAACACACGCACCTCAAAAAAAAAAATTCCACACAACACCTACCAACTGAGTTTGAGTGATGGTATATTTGGTCAGTGTTCTAACGTTACTCTGGATAATAAACTGCATTTTTGAGGTCAAACTACAAGTTTTCTATTGAATTAAGGTCCAGAGATTGGGCCGGCCGCACCATAACACCAATCTAATTGGTCTGAAACCAAGATGTTACCCGTTTACTGGTGTGTTTGGGGTCGTCGTGATAGAACACACATTTCAAGGGCATTTCCTCTTCAGAATAAGGCAGCATGGCCTCTTCATGTATTCTGATTTAATCAAAATGATCCATGATCCCTGGTATGCAATAAATAGGCCCAACACCGTAATATGAGAAACATCCCCATATCATGTTGCTTGCGCCACCATGCTTCATTGTCTTCTGTCTTCATAGTGTACTCTGGTTTGAATTCAGCGTTTGGGGGTCGTATGACAAACTATCTTCGGCTACTGAAACCAAAAAGAATAATCTGACTTTCATCAGTCCATAAAATGTTGCGCCATTTCTCTTTAGGTCAATTAATGTGCTCCTTGGCAAATTGTACCTCTTGAGCATATGTCTTTTTTCAACAGTGGGTCTTTGCTGGGGCTTCTTGGCTTCACAAAAACATCTAATTATAATAGCACTCACAAGTAACGTTAGACCTTCTTTGATCTTCTCGGAGCTGATGGTCCTTGCCATTTTGGCTCGTCTTCGATCCATTTGAATGGGAGTTTTTCGCTGTCTTTCAGGGTTTAGCACCTATATTAAAGCATTTAGGATCATTTTTGCTGAGCAGCGTATCATTTTCTGTACTTTGTTTTCCCCTCTACAAGCAACTTTTTAATCAAGGTACACTATTCCTCTGAACAATGTCTGGAACGACCCATTTTCCTCAGAATTTCAGAGAGAAATGCTCTTTAGCCAGCATGTACAGCATTTACTGCCTTCCTTCCTTTAATAAGGACAATAATTCGCACCTGTTTTTGAAAGAATGAATGATGTCACTAATTGAACTACACACTGCGATTATTTTGAATACGCCCCTTTCAATTAGTGATTCAATTACACAGAATCAGCAGCATGTTAAGATGTGTTCTTGAGCTTCTGCTCAATTCTGTTTTTTCCCCCCCTAAGTAATATATGACTGCAATTTAAAAAAAAAAAAAAAAGGAAAATCCAACCTTGAATTGAAGCGCATTTACTCAGTAGGGAAAATAAATAAATAATTATTTTACATTGTCATGTGTTCCACAATTATGAACACCCCTGATGTTCATACCTTGCACATCCCCTTTTTGCCATTAAAACAGCACTTAATCTTCTAGAATGCTGCACAAGATGGGCAAGTCGAGAAAGAGGAATCTTGGACCGTTCCTCTCTGCACAATCTCTCTATATCATCCAGCGACCTGGGTCCTGTCTTCTGTTCTCGCCTCTTCAGTTCACTGCACTGGTTTTCAATGGGGTTGGGGTCTGGGGACTGAGATGGACATGGGTCGAGCTTGATTCTGTGTCTGGTGAACCCTTTATGTCTACCTCAGTCCCCAGACATGTTTAGGATCATTAGCTTGCTGAAAGACCCAACGACAACCCATCTTCAGTGTTCTGATTCTTACTTTAAAATGTCCTGGTATTTCAAAGCATTCATAATGCCATGCACCCTGACAGGGCTCCTAGGGCCTCTGGAAGAGAAATAGGCCCACAGCATCACTGATCATGAGTATGCTTTTTTGCATTTAGTGTTCTCCCAGACCCACTTAGAGTGTTTGTAGCAAAAAACTGCATCTTGGTCTCATCTCACTAAAGGACCTTGCCTATTTTCTTGTAGCCATTGCCTGACTTGTGAAGGTAGATACACTTCATCTGTCTTACTTGAATGGTGTGTTCATTTGTATTTTCCCATGTTGAAGCGTGGACAGGAGAAATCGCCTCTGTGTCACTCCATATTTTTGTCCCAGGAAAACAGGAATTTGGCAAACTGGGGTGGTAGTCTCGTTTTTAAAAAAGGGGACCGTAGGGTGTGTTCCAGTTATTGCGGAATCACACTCCTTAGCCTACTCAGGAAAGTTTATGCAGGAGTATTGGACAGTAGGATCCGACCGATGGTTGACTCTCAGATTCAGGATTAACAATGTGGGTTTTTTTTCCTGGCCATGGCACTCTTGACCAACTCTATATGCTCTACAGGATCCTGGAGGGGGCATAGCAGTTTCCACAATCTGTCCACATGTGTTTTTTGGATTTAGAGAAGGCTTTTGTCTCTGACCCTCAGGCTATCTTGAATGGTGTGCTCCAGGAATATGATGTACTTGACTTGTGGGTACATGGGCCATTTGATTTTTGCATCACTGGAGCCAGAGCTTGGTTTGCATTGGTAACAGTAGGTCGATTTCATTTCCGGAGAGGATTGGAGTCTGCCAAAGCTGTCCTTTTGTCACTGATTCTGTTCATAATTTTTATCAACAGAATTTCTTGGTGCAGCTGCAGCGTTGAGGGGTTCTGGTTTGGTAGCCATCAGATCTCGTCTCTGCTTTTTGCGCATAATATTGTCCTTTTGGTTTCATTGATCCACGACCTCCAACTCTCATTGAAGTGATTTGCAGCCAAGTGTGATGCAGCCCGGAGAGGAATTAGCATCTCCAATTTTTAAGTCAATATTTCTCAGCTGGAAAATGGTGTAATGCAACCTCCTTTGGTTCTGCCCCAAGTGAAAGAGTTCTAGTATCTAGGGGTCTTGTTTATGAGTGAGGGAAGGGTGGAGCCGGAGATTGACAGGCGGATCACTGCAGCCTCTGCTGTAAAGTGAGCTTATACTGGTCTGTTGAGGTGAAGAGAGAGCTGACCCGCAAAGCTCTCAATTTACTAGTCAATCTATGTTCCTACCCTCCTCTTTGATCATGAGCTTTGGGTTGTGACCGAAAGAACAAGATTGCGGATATAAGCGGCTAAAATGAGTTTCCTTGGCAGGGTGGCTGGGCTCTACCATAAGGTGAGAATCTCAGGTATCCGGGAACAGCTTGGAGTAGGATCACTGCTCCTCCACATTGAGTTAGAATCTGGTTAGAATGCCTCCAGAACGTCTCCCTGGTATGGTGTTTCGGACATGTCCAACCAGAAAGAGACCTCAGCGTCGACCTAGAACATGCGTGAAGGATTATGTCTCTCGGCTGGTACGGGAATGCCTCAGTGACCAACCGGAAGAGCTGGAGGAAGTTCCTGCGGAGAGGGACATCTGGATCTTGCTGCTTTGGCTGTTGCCCCAAGGAATGACTCCAGATTAAGCAGAGGAGGAAGATGATGACACAGGAAGTGATGAAATACTGATTAAATGTTCTTGAACACTCTGAACAACTTTGGAAACTACTGAAGAAATGACAAAAATACTTCAATTACACTTATTTCCGAGGAATTGTTCGGACTGGCAATAATTGTGGAACAGGTAATTTTATGAAAAATAATTATTGCTTCGTAAGGGACTTTTCCCCCTTCATAATTCACTTGAGCTGAAGGTTTTATTTTTCTGTAATTTTTAGTGTGAGAGGAGCTTCTGTAATAAAAACTTAATTCATATTTTCAGGCTTTTAACACATCTTAACCAATAATTCTCAATAATTATGACGATGCACAGATACACTAGTTTGTCTTTCGGCTTTTTCCCTTTCTCAGGGGTTGCCACAGCGAATCATCTGATTCGCACATTTGATTTGGCATAGGTTTTTACGTCGGATTCCCTTCCCGTCACAACCCTTTTAGCAAGGGACAGAAACACGCTGATGGCTTTGCAGCCTACTCTTTACGAAAGTCAGCAATAGTTCTTTTACATGCCTCTCACCATAGACAGTGAGGGACATGGCCCACCTTTGGTAACCCAGTTAGCTGCACTGGAGGGACAGTGACAACCTTGTGGGGACTCGAACCCCCAACCTTAGGATCAGCGATCCTGCGCTCTATCCACTAGACCACCACTGCCCACGCACAGATACACTAGTCTCTCCTGTGGAAGTCTGTGTGTGTGTATACAGTGGAAACTTGGTGGTCAAACGACTCTTGAGTTGAACAAATCTGAGTTCGATCAATAAATATGAGGAAAATATGCCTTGCTATCTTGTACCACGTCTTGTGTTTATTCATTATATTATGGCTACTTTAATGCTGAACCCTAGGTCCGAAGAAAAGCAACAGTAATTCTATTGGAAAGGAAAATAGAAAGGTCTTGAACGTGAAGAATCGACTGTGATCAAGAGATAGAGAAGTGAAAAATGCCAGAAGGACACTTACCCAGTCATTTTATGGAGGGGGACTCTCTCTCAAAGCTATAACCTGTCCTCAATCTCTCCCTCCCATCCATCCACATACGCTGACACATTTCAACCATAAAGGTATGTACTGTAAAAAATACAGTACATAATTAGGTTAATTATTACGTACGATATTTTCCTCTTTTGTACATTAATGTTGCATTGTATATTGCGTAATATGTTTCATAAATACACCTCGTTTTTAAATTGCATACAACTGTATTGATGGAAGTAGACATTCATCTGAAGGTATTAATCGGCTTTTAACTATTTCTTATGCGAAATATTGTTTTACTTTTCAAACAAATCGGTAATCGACCATATTTTTGGAACAAACAACCGGTTCTACTGTATACATCACACACGCACACACATATTGTATTTTCCTGATAAAACGTCGCTCCAGAGTTACATTGGCCAAAAAATGCATAATAAAGAAGAAGAAAAAAGTTGCACTGGACAATAAGTCCAAACTCATAGAAACTGTCTACCTTGGCTTGGAAATCTGCTGCCAGTTTTTGACTTTGTGGTCCTTATTCTGATCGAGAGGCGGTAGCACCAATAAACTCCTCACGCAAAGCCATTTCTATTCATCTCTTAGACAACTACCAGTACGTGGAGATGCCACTGCACTGTTGACAAGCCTCAAGCACCTTGCTCAAGCCCCCGTGTGCAAATCTGTTCCTCTAGCTGTGACCATTTAGCTTTATTTTGTTTGTTTTCTTCATTGCAGTAATAATAATCTCTGCTTTTCTACCCTCTCGTTAACTTCATCGTATGGCTCATTTACTTTATCCCTTTGTAGTTGCCACAACTGGGAATGTCTCCCTTGTTATTAAAAAGGGGCACCATCACACTTCTCCTCCATTTCTCCGGCATCGTCTCACTCTCTAAGACCTTGTTGAATGTTCTTGTCAGAAAATCTACTGCTACCTCTTCTAGACACTTCCATACCTCCACAGATATGTCATCAGGACCAACTGCCTTTCCACTCTTCATGCTTTTCAATGCCCTCCTCACTTCACCATTAGTAATCTTTGCTACTTCCTCGTCCTCAACACTCACCTCTTCTACTCTTTTTTTTTTTTTTTTTTTTTTTCTTTTCCCCTCTCTCTCATTTTCCTCACTCATCAGCTCTTCAAAGTACTCTTTCCATCTTCCCAGCACACTTCTGTCATCATTCAATACATTTCCCTCTCTGTCCTTAATCTCTCTAACTTGCTGCATGTCCTTCTCATCTCTATTTCTCTGCTGTGCCAATCTGTATAAATCATGTTCTTCCTCCTTACCGTCCAACCTATGTTACAAGTCATCATATGCTGTCTGTTTGGCCTTTGACGCCGCTACCTTCACCTTACGCTGTCTCCTTGTACTCCTGTTTACTCTCTTCGGTCCTCTCAATGTCCCACTTCTTCTTAGCTAACCTCTTCCTTTGTACACACTCCTGCACTTCCTCATTCCACCACCAAGTCTCCTTATCTACTTTCCTTCCACAGGATGTCTTACGTTGGATGCCCTTCCTGACAAAACCCTTTGCATTTATCCAGGCTTGGGACCGGCATGAGGATAAACACTGGCTTGTGCCCCCCCCTCACGGTTGCTGTGTGGTGTGTGTGTGTGTGTGTGCGTGTGTGTGTGTATGTGTATATATATATATATATATATATATATATATATATATATATATATATATATATAATATACACACACGCATACAGTTGGCCCCCTACTTACGAAATTATTGCATCCCAGCATCCTTTTTGTAAGTAGGGGGCACATTTTACATGTTAAATGCCTGATTTGTTCCAAGGCTCCCAAGACTACCCCATAAACCCTTTGAAAAATGATAAAAATACACCAA
>CM045741.1:29007515-29085015 GCA_024760905.1 Plotosus lineatus
CTTTCCACTCTCCATACCCTTTCATTTTTATTCATTTTAGTGTCGATTGCCCCTAAAACCACCACGATTTTATATAAAGAGTGACTTGACTGGTATTTTGATATATATTTGTGTGTTTCTCTCACTCATTTATTTGTCAAACTGCTTCATGTTTTCAGGGTCACAGGGTGCCTGGAGCCTTTCTCAGCCAACACTGGGTAAAGGTGGCGCACATCCTGATTTTTGTCAATATGTTTTGTGATTCCATGCAAGTGAATATTTTGCACATATACATATACAGTGGTAGCTTGTCTTACGAAATTAATCCATTCCGAGGGCAAGCTCATAAGTTAAAATGTTCGTTAGATAAAACAAAAATTCCCATAGGAAATAATGGAAAACCAATGAATCTGTTCCAACCCCCTCCCAATGTCATATAACCTGACACATACACGGATATTTGACCTACTAATATTAAAGATAAACATGTTAAAACAATAAATATTTCATAATAATAATACATGTACATTAACATTAATAATAATTAATAATAAAGAAACAAGAATAAACAATAAGTCAACGAACCCTTTCGATCATCAACTCCGGGGAAGATATTATGTGGGCAGGCATGAGGTGGTGCGTAATAGAGGAGGAGGAAAATTTTGTGCATGCTATGAATGCCAGGGAAGAAAAGCTTGCGGTGAGCTCCCACAAGACCAGTGCTTCTCAAATAGTGTGATGCTTTGGGGGGACGCTTATGACCCTGGAGAACATGCTTTTTTGCCATGCTATACTAGAATTAAGTGTAATTGCGCATCCTCTACAGTAGGTGGCAGTGGTGCCCTCACTGTGTTTGGAAACGATAGGAAATGCAGTAAACACTATTTATCGTCACGGGGGCATGAAATGTTTTTTTTTATCTTCCTATAGGGGGCATCACAGAAAATAATTGAGAAGCATTGCACAAGCCGTTCACGGAGCGCGGAGGAAAACACGTGGAAGAATACAATGCTAATCAATCTGGAAAAGCCATTCCTCCAGCAGAGCCTGTAAATCAAATTTTTGCTTGTTGGATGGGGCAGATTTTTGTGGAAAAATTCGTTATAAAAGACACTCGTAAGTCAAGGTACCATTTTATAAGAGAGCTTTAATGTTCTGTTGGATTGTGACGTTTACATTTTCATTCGTTTTCTAAATCGCTCAATCCTAATTAGGGTCACGGGGATGCTGCCCATCTCAGCTAACTCTGGGCAAGGACGTGGTACTCCCTGGACAGTTCGCCGGACCATCGCAGGGGCTTTTGCATTAAATTAAATAACAAAGTAACAAACATAATCTCAGATAATCATACTCCTAAATGCTCAAATCTGCTCGCAATGTACAGTAAGACTGAGGTACTGAAGAAAAAAAAAAGTTAAGCATGTTAACATCGGTTAACTACCAAGTTTCAGAAAGGCGAGTTTTTAAAACAATCAAAGTTGTGGTGAACTTTTAAAGGATTGCTCAGGATTGGACCCCCCACCCCACCCCCCCCCCCCCCGCAAAATGCGAAAAACCATGAAACGACTTCTGCCACTTAAGAACACCCACCCACCTTTATATTATATGAAATTTATATAGAAGTTAATTTTAAAGTATTCTATGCATGTTAATGTCACACAGGCAAAATGTATTAATATATAAATAAATTATACACCTTATGACAAATATATATATATATTTGTCATTATAAGGTGTATAATTTATTTATATATTAATACATTTTGCCTGTATGACATTAACATGCATATATATATATATATATATATATATATATATATATATATATATATATATATATATACACACATATACACACACACTGTATAACAAACCTTATAAATAACAAATCCACAGCCAAGTCGAGAAGGAGAATCACTGGTGCCTCCAGAGCCTTTGCTTTAGTACGTATCATGTTAGTTTCCAAACTCACATGATTTTTATAGCAGTCCGTAATGCACAACAATAAGGCATTTTCTATTTTCACAACTGTTATGTCTGTGGTAGTTGGTGGCATTTAACTCTCTCTCTCTCTCTCCTCATACACTGCGTGTGCTGGTGAGGGGCGTGGCTGTTACCCACAGGCGAAATCCAGAGAGCTCACCTGAATTTACTCAGCCATCAGCGCGCTATAAATAGCTCCGTGCTTGACGCAGTTTCTGTGTCGATACTCTCCCAGTGATTTTGTTTTTTGTTTTTCCCTCACCACTACGGTGAACACGATTTTTCCTGCACCACAGTGCTTCCCCTGAGCTCAATAAAAGTCATTGTTTCATGATGGAGGAAAGGTGCGTTGGATGCTGGGAAATATAATCTCGACCAATCAGTTTTCTGCATTCATAGCCAATCAGAGAACACTCAAGTCAAGCAGGAGAACAGAGCATGTTGGGTAGTGTACTTGAATGTACATGTAATGCTGTAGTGTGCGTGAATTTTGAATAATCTTTAATTTTTTTAATTTCCCGATGGGAAATCCCGCAATATTGCGGGGACGTGAAGTAGGAAACGCGAAGTCGCGGGGATTACTGTATACGAAACAAAATGCAGTGGTACCTTGGTCCTCGAACTTAATCCATTCCAGAAGGCTGTTTGAATTCCAAATCCACTTTTCCGATTACAAATAATGTAAATGGTTTTAATGCGTTCCAAGACGCTGGAAAACTACCTTTTTTTTAAACATAATGTTATTTCATAATGTCGTTTATATATCAAATAGTATATAAAATGTGAAACAACAGGACAAACAAACAAAATTCTTAATATATTCATTTATTTTGTCTTTTTTTTTGTTTGATTTTTGTTTATTTTCGAACCAGCCTCGACTTGCTTTAAAGTGGAACCCTTCAGGATTCGAGCTAGGGTCTTTTTTTCACTCAATCATCGTAAATTTCACGAGATTTGCAGTAGATCACATCTTAGCTAACACTATCTCCTGCTAACTGCTGCTTGTTTATGTATATGAGCAGTAATTTTTCCACCTCCTCCAGCACTTGAGGTCTTTGTTTGCTGATAACCGTCAGCCTTTCGCCACATCACTGGCTTTAATACTCTCTTTGTTCTTCAGGATCGTGCTTATCGTTGATTTAGCCATGCCATATTCCTTAGCAAGATCAGTAACGCGCATGCCTGATTCAAGCTTAGCTATCAGCTCTTTCTTAAACGCAATAGTTTTCTGCACAACTGACCTTTTCTCAGTAGCTTTCCTTGGAGACATGTTTATTAGCTAATCTAATTGAGTAAACCGCAAAACACAGTATACTATACTTTGTAGAACAGGAGCAAGCACATCCGCACGCACACAGCGGTCGAGTAGAGTCAAAAGAGACTGATTTCCGGAAGTTGCCCACTTCGAATTTTTTGTTCGAATTCCGATTTGTTCGCCCTCCAAAGTGTTCAGGAACTGAGGTACCACTGTATGTAGGAGCAGGGTGCAGTAGTGTCTGGGACAATGAGTGTGTTAGTGTTTTTTGCTGTCTGGCTGTTGAGGACACTTTTGGCTGTAGAAACATTTTTATTCTTTGGTTTTGATGATTTGGATTTGCGGATGTTTTGGTTCAAAAAAGTATCCTTTCATGAATCAGTCGCACTTTGTTCAATTTTATTCTCAAACTCTATATAAAATATAAATAATTTCAAAATACATAGAACATGGCAGATGACAGCATGTGTCAAACGTTTCTCAATGTTTCCATGTTGAAGTCTCCATTCTATCCCCCTTTTCCTTGCAAACGGAAATGAATAATTTGTGATTATATTAAGTTGATGAACCAGGTGGTCAAAATGCGATGTCTCAAATGTCATGGGACAAATTTGGAAATATTTGGCGAATGAAAAGCGACATCTGTGAATTAGCATTCTCTTTTCTATTGCACCTCTCATGTGATCACCACCCCCACAGATGATTGTTATACAGTACTAATCCACACAAGGGAATTTATTACCTCTGTGTTTAACCCATTCACAGTGAGCACACTCGTAAACAGTGAGCACATGCACGCATGGAGCAGTGGGCTGCCACATACTTTGCGGTGCCCGGAGCAATTGGGGGTTAGGCGCATTGCTCAAGATCACTTCAGACATGAAGGTGTAGGAAGGGAAGGTACAGCTTAACCGCCCACCACCACCACCACATGCTTTTCCTGCTGGTTTGTGACTCGAACCAGCGACCTTTTGGGCTCAAATCCGCTTCTCTAACCATTAGTTTATGGCTTCCCAATTGTTGTCATTAGGTTTTAATGTACTCCGTTTTATCTATGCTGCTTTTCAGTATATACAACAGGACAAATGTCTTTTAATAGCATATGTTTCAATATTTGAACAATATATAAAAAATTAAAAAAAAAAATGTATCTCTACGTGAGTACCTTTCTTTGGCAGAGACTCGGAAACCAATATATCGACCCATATTTTTTCCCCGTTTTCTTTGAAGCCATGATTGTAACGTGTTTCATTGTTTTTGATGGAGTGAGATTTTATTGTAGTCCATGTTAGCCCTCGCTTAATTCCTGTGAGACGGAGGGCACGAGCTTGTCCTGGAGTGTGTTTTGCAGCACTTGAATGAAATGGAGCAGAGATATTGGCTGCTGTGAGTCACCAGGGCTGCCGCTCTATTTGTGCAGTGAATGAGCTTCGACTTGTGCAGCTGAATGGTTTCAGCTTTCTTTCTTTTTTTTTTTTTTATCCCCTTCACTCTGATACATTCTTCCGCACCTTCATAACTGCTGTTCCCGTGCTGCCTGATCACCATTCTGGATATTTAACATGTGATTAAAACTTTTTGAGCATATGGGGGCAGTGGTGGACTAGTGGTATAGGGTGCTGGATCGCTGATCCTAAGGTTGGGGGGTTCGAGTCTCCATAAGGTTGTCACTGCCCCCCCCCCCCCCCCCCCCATATGCAGCTAACTGGGTTGTCAAAGGCCGGCCATGACTCTCAATGTCTATGGTGAACATGTGAAAGAACCATTGCTATAAAGAGAAGGCTGTATAGCTGTCGGCGTGTTTCTGTCCCTTGCTAAAGGGTTGTGTCAGCATCAGACGTATAAACCTGAGCCAAATCAAACATGCGAATCAGATGGGGGGGGGGGGGAAAGGAAAAAGCCGAAAGGAAAAGAAGTAGTAAAACCGTTTGAACACTGCAGTTAGCATTTGAGAGAGAGTTAAAAAAAAAAATCCTGAAGTTTCTAATTAAACTTTGTTTCAGAGCAAAATACATTTTCTGTATTTCAGAATAATGTGTAGGTTTTATGAGTGTAACCTTTTCCTTTACTGCAGTAGAGGTTACTCACTAGACTAATAACTCCCATTCTTTTTGTGGTACTTTTGTTTTTATATCACAATTTGACATGACTTGTTGTTGTGCAGTTCTACAGTCCTGCAGAAAGCTTCATCTCTTCTCCTCCTAACACACACATATAACTCACTGCTTTGTGAAGGTACATAACATTTTGACAGCAGCTTTTCTCTGAATTTGAGTCCACTTAGACCCAGACAGGCACCCTCTGGTTTATTTACTTCTACTGTCTGTAACAACACGTACAGTTATCCACTCTCAAACTCTCATTTGCAAATTCACTCAGTCATAGTTCCACACGCGTATGCACGCATAATACAGGTGCGAACTCTGATACACTCCCCTGCTTACACAACCAAATAGAAACATATGAAAAGACACTTTTTTTTTCAGACTTTCATTTTCTCTCTCTTTCCATCCTTCGCTCTATTGAGGCGAGCCCTTTAATCTCCTCTCAGTTGACGTGTGCTCGCTGCATGGTTGTGTATGTGTGTGCTTTTGCAAAAAAAAAAAAAAAAAAAGTGTTTTGATCGACAGCTCAAACACAGGCTTTTTAAGATTCAGCATACACACACTAATCCGGCACTCTCTTTGTTAAGTTCTGCCATAGAGAGTAATCCTGAGTGAGCTGCAGATATAACAAGCACACACACACACACACACACACACACACACACACACACACACTTAATCTTACTGGTCTCCTCTGTGCCATTACTGTGTTTCCGAACAGTGGTATGTGTGCATGTGTGTGTGTCCATGCATTCATGTACTTGTCACCACTTTTGAAATCGCTTTTTTAAGCACTTGCGCATTTGTAAGCAGCGGTAATCAAAACAGTCTCAACGGCTTATCTGTGGAGGAGGAGGCTTTGGGCGAAGGGCTGTCGCAGTGATATCCAAGCCAACGACAGAGACTTTACCTGGGCAAGAGAAGTCAAGGACTTTCCCTCTAACCCTCCACCTCCATCCGTACCCTCGGCTTAAGCTTCCAATCCATAGCGCTCCTCTCCATCGCCCATTCATTTATTCCTAAGCCTCTAGGAGAGATAGCACCATGCTATCATTCCTTATTCCACTTTTCTGAATAGCACTGTATGTTTTTTATTTTTATTATTATTATTTTTTTTTTTTATCTGACACAAACGCTGTGAGAAGCTCTGGGGGAGGAACCTCAATCCGACCTAACCACTTCATATGCACTGACACAATATTTAATTAAAAAGATGCACATGCAATACGCAGCAGTAGGTCTTGTGGTACAAAAGATATTGTAGTCTTCAGAAAGCAGAGAACTTATACATAAACATAAGCAGCTTCAAAGGTACAGGTTTTTACTTGAATTATAAGTACTGGCGCCATATTGGAGCGAGTTCAGGTCAAGAGGAAGAAGGGTGGCAGTAGAACAAGAGAAGAGAGAGTAAAATAAAGAGGTGCATATACTGTGTGGAGGGGTTTTTTTTTTTCTTTGAATATTTCTTTCCTCCAAGGCTAAAAGTTCCGAGTGGAGGATTATAGGAGCTCAGTGATTGTGTCATGTTAAAATGAACATCCTCCTGTTGAAAGTCCTAGAAATTTAATGGTAAGATTTTGCATGATGGCTTCTGATTCCAACACTTTTCGCACTCTCTTTCTGCAATTATTCTTTTCTGTCCATCGCTCTTACTGTATTCCGACTGGGAATAATGGCTGTAATTATCCCACCAAATGAAACCGCCCCAGTCGTTTGAACCGGCATTTGGGATTACCAATGAGATTGAGATTTTAATGCCACTGTGCTAAATGATTTGTGGCACACTAACTCTAATTGTTTTATATGCCGCTTGGGATGAAGTCATGGTGATGCTTTTATAAATTAAAAATTTTAAGTCTGCTTAAAGTATGATAACTAAAGCCTCTTATCTTAATATCTGATTATGGTGTTAATATCTAATTGGATGTGTTTGTTGGCATTGTTTTTGCAACATATAAATAATTGTTTGAAAATCTATGCAGAAAACAGCATTGTATTGTGTGTGTGATTTTCTTTTCTTTCTTTCTTTCTTTTTAAAATACAGATAGTGATGGAATTTTTGGTCGAGTTGTTTGGGAGGGAGAATGTCTTTGTGGTTAACTGACTTAATTGGACCCTGAAATCCTGAGAGAAATCTATCCAAATATTACAGCAAAGGTCACAGTTATAGACTGAGAGAAGACAATAGCATTTTAGGGTCACCAAGTCTCCAATTAGTCTCTAGTTACACACCTCTACCTTGCCAACAATCTATTTGGAAATTGTGCCAGAAGAAAGCCTTTTCTTTTATCGAACCAAAGGAAAAGTTGAAGGAGTTTGCTAGCTGATATAAAAATAGAGCTTTTTCTTGGCAGCGGACACCGGAGGTGGGTTTGGTGTAAGAAGATGATGGTTATATACAGAAAACCCAGTCACCACTTTAAAGTAGTGTGCATAAACCTGTGATGAAGTAGGGTCACCGTGTTTCGTGGAAACCTTGGTTGGACACGTGGAGTCAAAGGAATACCAGGGAATTTGTAAGGAAAATGCATCAATAGATGCATCAGCCAAGAGGCTACAACTGGGGCATAGTGAGCTCTTCAAGCAGGAGAGTGATAAAACATATCAGAAAGCATTCAAATAGTTTGGAGAATGCTAAATGAAGCCCAAACAGCTCTGTAAAGTTGTAAGTTGAGCTCAATAGGTGAATGTCACAAGAAAAGACCATGAATTTTGAGGCATGTAGAGAGTTTTTGTGAGTTTTCTATACTTTGCTCGGCGTTCTTTAGCCTCTCTATGCTCTTCTCTATAGGGGAACGCTTGGGGCTGTTATTTGGTGAAATGGATTTCACAATGCATGAAATTCAGGAGTGCCAATAACCAAATAAGATGGCATAGTGGTGATCACATCTACTTCACAGCAAGAAGGTCCTGGGTTTGATACAGCCGGTTCCAAGGTTTCCTCCTACAGTTCAAAAGCATGCACACTAGGCTAATTGGCTGTTCCAAATTGCCCCTCAGGTGTGAGTGTGAATGGTTGTGTGTGTGTGTGTGTGTGTGTTGACCCAGCGATGGCCTGGCAAGCTGTCCAGGGTGTATTCTGCCTTTGTCATTGGCTGAGATGGGTGCCAGCCTCCCTGTGACCCTAATTAGGAATAAGCGGTACAGAAAATGAATGAATAATCTTTGGTATCTTCCCTGCCTTACTCTCTATGAAACTGTTCTTCGTAGTTTTTCCTTTCTTCTTTTCTTTCCTTTGCTCTCTCTCTCTCTCTCTCTCTCTCTCTCTCTCTCTCTCTCTCTCTCTCTCTCATCTCACCATTCCTTTCAATAATTGCACTTTGAATGCCACTGCTTGTCTCACTGAATAAAATTTAACTGTGTCTCACAAAGTCTGTTCTTCCAAACTGATGGAGGTGTAAATGCACTTTAATGTCTTTATTTAACCATGGCCTTCTGCATCAGAGAACCCAAGTTGCCTCTGCCATAAACACCGGATGGGCACCATTGTCAAAATTTATATTTTATATTATATTAACAATTTTAACCTGTGTGTCAGATAATTGTTATCTAACAAGTGATATTTTCCTCTTTCTCTTTTATAGAATAAAGAATCTTACCAGCAGGCAGCCCAGATGTATAATGAGGCAGCAGCTAAAGCTAATACCAACATCAAGTAAGTACATTAACACCAACAATTAGACTCCAAAAATCTCATGAGAGTAAATGGAACAACAACCCTTACAACTGTTTCCAGACCTGGTCCAGGAGAAGCCTTGTTTCTGCTCTTACTCGCACACAGTGATTTCGAAAGGTCTGGTTAATTATCCTATTAGTTTGAACAAGTTTCCCTGCAGAGAGTGGGGACATTGCCAAAATGTTCCAGGCACAGAAAGGGGAACCACTAATGTAAAGTAGGTTTATTACAATAATTACATTTAAAAATGTTTGTTATTCTAATTATACCAGATTCAGTCGCAGCTCTTAACAATGCTAAAGTAGAATACTGTGCTTGTAAATTGTTAACAAACTTTATACTTCTTACTTGATTCACAAACAAAATTAACAGAATTAAAGAAAACTAGAAGTATGAAAATTGTCTTTTTGTCTAAATAAGAATAAAATTACTCACACATTTGCCAGACTAAACTAAAATGTAAAAACAGATTTAATGAAAAATAAACTAATGACCCAAAGGAACAGTATCTGGTACCATTGTACTTATAACCATAATTAAATAAAGTACAATTTTTATATTTTTATATAAGCTGTACACTTTTAAACTCGGTGGAAAAACATGCCCCAAGAATCTTTACACTCAATAATAATAATAATAATCTAACTATCTATCTAGTGCCTGAATCGTAGGATGACCATTGGTGACCCGCCATGAAGGATAACGCCCTGGTTATCATCTTCATGGAGGTTTTCTTGGCAGGATTAGTGCAGTGGTTTGCCATTGCCTTCTGCACGATGCGAACCTGCAGGCAATTTAGAACGGCCAATTAACCCCAATTAAAAGGATGTGCAAGTCTTTGGACTGTGGGGGAAACCGGAGCACCCGGAGGAAACCCACGCAAGCACGGGGAGAACATGCAAAGTCCGCACACAAACGCCCAGGCCGGGAATCGAACCCAGGCCTTCTTGCTGTGAGGCGGATGTGCTAACCACTATGCCACCGTGCCGCCCAATAATAATAATAATAATAATAATAATAATTCAATTTATAATAATTCAATGACCTTTCCCTTCTAATTCATGGTTTTTTGGGTCCGTTTTATGTAAATGATATTGCAGTAACAGTAACATGTCTCGTACACGGGCAAGTATGTGGACAAATACATTAATGTTGTAGCATGTTGTCTACATGAACACATCTTAAAAAGTAATTAAAATTCCACGCTAAGAACTAGCTGTATTATCATGAGAGATTTCCTTTTGGCCTTTTCCCTTTATCAAGGGTCGCCACAGCAAATGATTTGCACATTTGATTTTATGTAGGTTTTTACGTCGGATGCCCTGACACAACCCTTTAGCAAGGGACAGAAACGCGCTGACGGCTTTGCAGCTCCTCTTTAGTCAGCAATGGTTATTTTACTTGAACCTCTCACCATAGACAGTGAGAGACATGGCCCGCCTTTGATAACCCAGTTAGCTGCACCGCGAGGGTGAGGGGTGGGACTCAAACCCTCGACCTTAGGATCAGTGATCCTGCACCCTATACGGCTAGGTGACCACTGCCTTCGACTAGCTGTGTTATGATATGCTGGTGAAAAGGCACCTTATGTTTGTAGAGTTTGGTTTTTGGAAATAAGTTTATCTGGAACCCGTGCATTTCTGAATTGTTGTTAGCCCAATTTGACGATTACAAATAATACAACCCAAAGGACCATGCTGGAGGGTAGGGGGTGGGGGGTGGGGGCGGGTCTGAGCCATGGAGGGCTTTATTCTTCATTCCGCTGTTAGCTAAAATCGTGCCGCCAAAGGCACAAATATCTGTTTTTATAAAACATCAAAGAGTCTCCTGATTGAAGATGAACATTTAAGTTTCTTTTTCCGAGATGGAGTTGTGTGTTTGATTAATTAAAAAAAAATTCCAACACGCCTCGTATGTTAAAAAATGCTATTTTCTGACAAATAGCAACCTTTATTATGCAATGTGCCAGAAGTGTCCTTTGATATGTATTGAGAGGCTGGTAGCTAACAAAATGATGTGGTATGCAGTGTCGCTGTCGCCCTAGTGAGAACCCTTACACTTATAATTTACAATAAGTATAAATACTAAGAACCTTTACACTAATAATCTATAATAAGTGCATTACGAACCCTGTACGTTCATGATTCACGAGGCACATCTGAGCAGAGAAATGAAGACGGTGCCCTTTGATGAGAATTTTAATTAACACTGACATAAATGTCTGCTGTAGCCAGATGTTCACTGAAGTTCTGAGTGCATTTCCTCCGAGGATCTTTCTTCTCTTCTTCCCCATGTCTTTTGCTTTGCTTTCTTCTCACTCACGCACTCACACACTCAACATTAAAGGGCATTTGATTGAAATGACATTTGAAGTAGCAATCAGTCAAACTGAGAACAAGCTAAGACGATAAACTGAGGACTAGCTAACACTTTCTAAATGTGGCGGTTGCTATGACATACCTTCAGAATTCCCCCCTCCTCTCCCTCCCTCTCTCTCTCTGTGTGTGTGTGTGTGTGTGTGTGTGTGTGTGTGTGTGCGCGTGTGCGTGTGTGTGTGTGTGTGTGTGAGAAGCAATAGTTTCCTGGTCAGTAGAGAGATGGATAACTGAAGCCAATTAGGTTGCACATACTCTGCTCTCTGTTTGCACCAGGACATTCATTACAGTAGACAAGACTGTCCATTTCACACATGCACACACGGATATGAAAGTGCTTTTCGCCCTTTTCTTTTTCTCAGCTTCCACACTGGCCGTCATTTTTACTCTCTGTCTCTCCATCTTTGTCATAGCCATTGTCTCACCTGGTTTTCTTTACTGTTTTTAGTTTGTTTTTTGTAAAACACTGTCCCTTCCTTGCTGATCTTGCTGAGAATAATGAATGACACCTTTCAACCCTTCATCAGGGTGTGGTATTGCTAATCTTATGCCGAGGCGCAGCTCAGAGTCTAATTCAGTCTCTCTATTTTATTTGTCAAATGTAGTGGGCATCTGTTCTGTCACTCCCAGCACCTGGACTGGCTGGCCAGGCTGCAGAAAAACTTTAGAGAAATATGAAGTGGTACAGAAATGCATGACAGGCCTTTAAAAAAATATATATATATATCTATGCTGCATAAAAGTTGATTTAAAGGCTTGCAGTGCCCAAGTAGTTGATGCACAAAGGTTTGTGTGTGTGTGTGTGTGTGTGTGTGTGTGTGCTGCTATAATGTATTGAAGGTGTCCTAAAGGCTGCATGTTCAGCACACTACTTGCCACGTGCCCTAAAATTAGATGCTGGCATCTATGCTAGCTAAAGGCTTGGTATGACTTCAGCAAGTTGCTCCATAGAGTTGTACTGTAGCATGTGGGAAGCTTGGAAGACTGACTGTAGCACATGTTTGCTGTTTACATCTGATATATAAGCTGGTCTAAAGTCTGAGTCTGCTACCTTAAGGCTCCATATGATGCACATAAGCTGCTCTAAGGCTAGGCGTGATCTATGAGCCCCCCTAAATCCTGGATGTAGTTTACAGAAGACAGTCTAAAAACTGTGTACATCACAGGAAATACCCCAACGACTGGCTTTAATTTACATTTCCCAGCCTAAAATCGGTATGCACCCCATGTGGGCTTGCAGTAAATGAATGCAACACTTCTTTAAAAATTCATTCATTTAGCATTGCAGCAGTGTGTATATATGACTTTTTAATATAGTGTCTATTACATGGGAATGATACAGTCTGGTTGATTTGATATCTTTGAATAACTGACAATTTTTTTCGAATAATTAGTTATTTAGTAAATGCTACTGGGAAACATAAAACAGAGCAAACTAAAATGAGATTTCTATGTTGTATTTTTTTTTTTTTTCATTTTTAAAGCAGTCATGCATGCTTTATGCCTGCATCTACTAAAACTCATTCAGAGTTTGAATAAAAGCATTTTCACTTTGAAATATCTGAGGGTCATACTGCCTCGCTTTTCTCAACATTTATTGCAATATTGTTAAATTTTTTAGAATCAGTGACCAGGACAAACTGTAATAAACTATCAGATTGTGCTGTTGCCGTGTAGTATTATATTAACAAACATTAGTATATATCAGAATGATCCGATTGGTCCACTATCCTTGGTTTAATCAGAACCAGAATACTTTATTGATGCCGGAGGAAATTGTGTTATAAATTATCATTTTGAGTGGATGATGCTTCAATCAAAACAGCTGTCTCACAGTTGTTCATGGTCACATGGAGCAAGTGGTGTAATCACTTCATGCTTCAAATGGAAAAATTAACCATGAAAATCTAATTTTAGATTGTTTGTCTCATGTGTCCTGTAGTATATTCTAAACCACCTTCAGGGAGAGCAGTTACCTTTTTGTTTCTGAATGGGGGGGTGAAAAGAACAGATGCTGTTCGCCGGCTCAAAGCCAAAGCTCACCTAACCTGTCTGTGTCATTGTTAAAAATTTATAAATATAATGTCTTCAAATAAATCAAACTTCAGTTGCCTTATGTTTTCTGTTTTGTATACTTTACAAAAACAACTTGACTAAGAGCAATTCACTTTTTTTAATGTGCAGTTGTTGTTCGCATCACAGGGCTATTGCCTGTTCAGGATGTACCCTGCGTTCGTCCAGAGTTGGATGGGACTGGTCCAGCTTTCCCACAATCCAAAACAGGATAAAGCAGAACTGATTGTTGAATTGAATCAAATGGCTCGTTTAGATTTTGAGTTTAAATAAGTACTTGAATCAGACCGGATGCCATCAGCTATACAAAGGTATTAAGAAGTCAAATTGTGGAGCTCACCTGAAATCCCTCAATGTCATAGTTAAAATCCATAAATCTAAACTGTAAAAATCTTAGCATGGATTTCATTATGTTTCTGCATCTTAGTACCAAAACTCCGTAAAAGGTGTGGTTGTGAAGCACTTGGGCTCTGCCCCAGCCTTCTCTGGGGGTTCAGCTGATTAAACAAATAATTATAAAAAATAAATAGAAATCACTGTCTAGTCTGCTTTTTATGCTTTCGTGCCAGTGTAGTACATACTAAAATAACGATGCATCTCGAGCTTCAACAAGGACCCCACTCGCGTGTGTGTGTGTGTGTGTGTATATCAAATTTTTGACTCACGAACTCTGCTGGGGAAATTGTTTTTGCGGGCCAATCAGCCTTGTATTCTGCCGCGTATATTTCTCCACACTGTGAGAACGCCTTGTGCAGTGCTTCTCAATTATTTTCTGTGACGCCCCCTATAGGAGGGGAAAAAAAAGGCATTTCATGTACCCTGTGCGTCACTATAAATAGTGTTTAGTGTGTGTATATATATATATATATATACACACACACACACACACACACACACACACACACACACATACATACATACATACATACACTAATGCAATCCTGAAGAGATGGGCAGAATATTGTCACCAACTTTACCTGGAACCACAACCATACCAGTGGGCAAAGCCGTCTGCACAGAACCAATCCTGGAAGAGGTGCAGGCTGCACTCAAGGCATTACCAAATTACAAATCACCTAGAACAGATGAGTTTCCAGCCGGGCTTTGGAAGTTTTCGGGAGAAACAGGTTCTACCTTGCTTGCTATAGAGACTTTGTGAGAAAATATGGAGGACAAAGGAGTGGTCAAAGGACTCATGCAGAGGGACACTCATACCTATCTACAAGAACGGCATGGAATGCCCAAACTACCGCACAATCAGCCTGATTGTCCACGCCAGCAAAGTGTTGTTAAAGATTATAGTTTCAAGAATGCAACAGAACTATGCATCTGAAATTGCAGAAGAACAAGCTGGTTTGTAAGAGGAAAAGGCACCAGGGAGCAGATTATCAACATAAGGGTCATCATGGAGAAGTGCAAGGAATACAACATCCCATTGTACATGTGCTTCATTGACTATTCCAAGGCCTTTGACTGCATAAACCACCAACTTCTGTGGCAAGACATGCAAATGATGGGTTCTCTACCTCACATCATACAACTCCTAGAGAAGTTATATCAGAATCAAGAAGCAGCAGTGAAGACCAGTTGTGGCACATCCGAATGGTCCACCATAGAAAGAGGAGTTAGACAAGGCTGCATTATCTCTCCTTACCTGTTCAACATCTATGCAGAAGATATCATGAGAGAAGCAACCGAAAATTTCACGGAGGGAATCCAGATAGGAGGAAGACAAATCAACAATCTCAGATATGCTGCTCTGCAAGAATAAAGAAGACCTCATGGAACTACTAGTTGAGGGACAGCAAATAAGTGAAAGGAAAGGCTTTCTTCTAAACATTAAAAAGATAAAGGTAATGGTGATGGACAAGAATAGAAAGGGAAACTGAGTTCGTCCTCAGCAGAGAGCCTCGAGAAGACAGAGAGTTTTGTATATCTGGGATCGATGATTACCACAGAAGGAATCTGCATGGATGAAGCGAACAGATTATGCATGGCCAGAACAACAGTACAGAACACTCTGGAAGACCGCAGAAATGAGCAAGCACCTCAAGCTACATTGTCAGAGCTACTGCATTCTTTATCGCAACATACGGATGTGAATCCTGGACATTTTCCCCCAAAGTACAGAAGAAAATTGAAGCCTTTGAAATGTGGACCTATAGACGGCTTTTATGGGTATCATGGCAAGAACACAAGAACAACAAGTGGGTCTTAGACCAACTGAATGCCAAGCCCATGCTCTTGCAACAGATGATAAAAAGGAAAATAAACTACAACGGTCATACCATCAGACACAACAGTTTGCAGAAAACCATCCTGAAAGAAAGACATAGAGGAATGGACCGAGAGAACATTGGGAGATCGATGAAAACGGCCAAGGATCGAGACCTGTGGAGCAATATCATCTCAGTCACAGCAGCTCAAAACAGAGCCACCTGGTGTGTGTGTGTATGTGTGTATGTATGTATGTGTGTATATATATATATATATATATATATATATTATATGTATGTATGTATGTGTGTGTATGTATATATATATATATATATATATATATATATATATATATATATATATATATAAATATAAAATGTAGGTATGTATATATATGTATATATATATATATATATATATATATATATATATATATATATATATATATAAAATGTAGGTATGTGTGTATATATATACATACATACATTTTATATATATATATATATATATATATATATATATATATATATGTGTGTGTGTGTGTGTGTATGTATATGTATGTATATGACACACACATACATATGAGACATTTAAAGAGGACAACTACAACTTGACTTTAATACTTATCAAAGCCTGTTGAGATAATTCTGTGGCTTATGTTTCATACTCAAAAAAACTGTTCACCCCAACAAGAACTACGTATTATTCTAAAGGATCGGTCCATACATTTTACAAAATAATATTGAAATTTAAACCAATTAATCAGAAAGAAAAAAAAAATCCTAATTATTTATGTTTGCTGCAGTAACATTCATTCACATAGACCCATAGGATACGCAATGCAGGAAACAATTAGCTCAAGACAAAATATTCCAACAAAAAATTCATCCACTCAGAATTTGATTCTAAAATACATTTTAAATGCCATTGAAATTGCAGCGTTACATTATATTCTGAAATATGCAATCCAGCCTTTATTTCCACTGTCTCTCTCTTGTTAGAACAGCGAAACTGGACTGTTACTGTGTACATTTCAGATTGTTGAAAGCTCTTCTCTTATTGAAAGGCACTGTCCCTGCATTAACACAGTCTCCAGGACTTTAAAATGGCAACTACTCCTTTTTAACCGACACACCAAGCAACAAACTGGCACCAGCTTTGTTAAATACATCGTCATTAATAATAGTAAGCTTTGAGAGTTATAAGTTTTATAATACGTTTTGTGTTCAATATTGACAGCTATTGCTGTGAGATGAAGTTCTGAAGATCATTAAAAAAAATTCACAACAATGCAGTCGGCCCTTGACTATTCGCGGTTTTGCACTTACAGTTTGAGTATTCGCAGACTGCCAAGCAACTGACATGTCATTAAAATTCAGCCAATGGCTGTCCTCCTTGCTGGCTGTCCTCCTTGCTGATTGATTGAGATGATGTAACACCCCTTTTTCCTCATTCGTGCACGAGTTGTCAATGAGCCTCTTTTTTTAGTGTGTTTTAAGTACCAGTTAAGCTCTATGATGCCACTCAAACGCTGTGTGTTTTCTCTGGCTAAGCGATAGAAAACGTTGGATGTCTCTTCTGAAGAAATAAGACTTTCTCCTTAAGAAACAACATTTTCCTCTGAACTGATGTATTAAAGTCTTTTTCTATTATTATTCCAGTACAGCATCTAAGTTAATGTTTCGAATGTTTGTGTGTGAGATTTTATGTTCTGTAGCATGTTTAACAAGCAATACCAAAAGGATAAACTTTATTACGCTTCATGTCCTTTTGCATTGAATTTGACATCTCCAAGATGGCGCTGCCTAGAGGGCGACATCGCAGAGTTCTCAGAGTCAAATTGTTTCTTTGTTCGTTTTAATTTGTTTTATTTTTTGTTTTGTTTGTTCATGTTTTGCACTATGCTCGTCTATGACTGGTCGACACCAATACAGCTATGAGATCGGAGTCTTCGGGCATGTACAACTGAGCACGCTCAACTCCTATTCTGAGCTAATATGCTATGGTAGCTCAATACTAGCCGCGCCCCGGCTAACAATAAGCCCAGGTGGAGTTCTCAGAGTCTCCGGCGCTTGGTTAGAAGTGGAAGGTTAGCACTTCCGGTCATACTGCTTGAAAATGTTCAGTCCCTGCGAAACAAGATGGACGAGCTTCATGCATGCTCAGATTGCAGCGCAGAGGGCTCTACAGGACTGCTCCATGCTGTATTTCTGTGAAACATGGCTCGAAGACAGTACACCCGATGAGGCGATTGCACCAGCCGGCTACACGGCCTTCACCCCCTGCGATCCCAAACGTCGGAGTCGTCATTTGGCCACTCCCTGCCTGGGCTTATTGCTAGCCGGGGTGCAGCTAGCATTGAGCTACCATAGCATATTGGCTCAAGATTGGAGTTGAGCATGCTAGGTGGTAAACTTCAGAAGACTCTGATCTCATAGCTGTCGTATGGCCGACCATTCATAGATGAGCATAGTGCAAAACATGAACAAATAAAGCAAATCAAAAGAAACAGCATGACTGAGAACTCCGCCTGGGCTTACTGTTAGCCGGGGTGTGGCTAGCATTAAGCTACCATTGCATATTAGCTCAGGATAGGAGTTGAGCGTGCTAGGTTCTAAACTTCAGAAGACTCCGATCTCATAGCTGTAGTAGGGTCGACCGTTCATAGACGATCATAGTGCAAAACATGAATAAACAAATTAAAATGAACAAAGAAACAATTTGACTCCGAGAACTCCGCGACATCGCCCTCTAGGCAGCGGCATTTTGGAGACGACACATTCAATGTAAAAAGACATGAAGCGTAATAAAGTTTACCCTTTTGGTATTGTTTGTTAAACATGCTACAGAACATAAAATCTCACACACAAACATTCTAAACATTAACTTAGTTACTGTACTGGGATAATAATTGAAAAAGACTTTATTCTAGTGCTTTACAACAGTATATGCTGTCGAATGTTTATATTTTATCATCAATAAATATGACAGTAAAAATTGAAAAGTTTTTCTTAATCATTACTACATTTTACTACATTAATACTGTATTGATGAGGAAGACTGTCTCTACAATGTGTTTAAGAAGCATATTTTAGCGCATGTAATAGATACACAGTATTTTACTTCCGGTTGCTCATTCGCGCATGTAATATGATACATGGGGTTTTACTTCCGGGTACAGAACTTGCGGGTTATCTTCATTCGTGGGAGGGGCCGGAACCGAACCCTCGCGAATATCGAGGGCCTACTGTTGTATGTCTGTTAAAATAAATAAATAAACCCTGTCTGTGCACACAAGTATAGGGTGCTGGATCGATGATCCTTTAGGTTGGGGGTTCGAATCCCACTCTGTACGAGGTTGCCACTTGTCATTGTGTTTCTGGTCCAAGTATAAAATATCCATGTAAAGCTTAAGTACATTTTTGAGAAATCTGTCAATACACTTTTGAACTGATGCAACGAAATATTATTTATATCTCTTTTTTTCTGTTTCTTTCCTTTCAGGCCAAGGAATACAGTTCCCATTTGTTCGGAGATGCAGTCTCAAGTGCTGAACTGTTTTAAAGAGAACAGCCATCAGACTCTTCAGTGCTCCAGCCTGGCAAAGGAATATATGAACTGCATTAACTCCGCCAAGAAGGTGAGATGCCTCTCCCCCCACCAACTGTCCTTACAAGTGTAATTATATGTGACAGATTTAATCTTATAGGGATATTTGGCTGGTCTCCATGAAGTAATTTTATTCCCTTGTTTATTGATTCATCCATTTAAAAAAAAAAAAAAAAAAACCCCAGAGGATTTATTTAATAAAACAAACAAAAAAAGAGATAGAGGGCCAAAATGTTTTTTGGTTTTATTGACATTCAGGTGAAGGTTAGCATTGAGAATGAGAGAGAACGAGAGAGATTTATATACACATTTGTAGTTATTTGTATTTAAAATTGATGCCCTTCACAATTTTATAATGGGGCTTTTTCCAGCAAAAGCAAAAATCATTTTTCTGCTTATGCGTGACAGGATATTTGGGCATCGTGAAACATGTTTTGCTAATTTTCACTCAGGATATTAAAATGCACTGGATTGTATTATCGTGTCTGTGTGTTCAATGCATAAAGCCTTTTATCTGTGTGTTCAACACAAAGCTTCTTTTAATACAGACTCACTCGTGCATTTTGCAGAACGAAGAGGAACAACAGCTTTCATTAAAGTGTGTGTGTGTGTGTGTGTGTGCTTATTACACACATCTCAAAGAGTGTGCGGGTGAGCGGTCGAGCCCTTGAGCTCTAATGCTGGCGTGTGGTGTGGCATAATGCCAACTAGACAGTGTAGGCTGCCAGCAGCTCCCATAATGCAAGAGCTTAACCGTAAAAAGAAACCAGAACATCAGAGCCTAGTCCTAACCAGAAACCACAACATCAACTAATCTACAGCAAGTTGGCTGACCACTCATCTGTCAGTTAGACATCACATAGTCCAGTCCGCTTCCAGTTTTCAGCAGACATGACTAATCTGTTACACCAATATAAAGACCCACAGTCCTTACATGAAGATCTTACATCAAGGTTCAAATTGTCTTTTTAAGGGCATCGCATCACCCAAAAGGCAAAAGAGCCCAGTGCTAAAAAGAATCCGCAATATCAGGCTGTGATCTTAAAACAAAACACCACTTGCTAAATCCAGTGGGAAAAGGAAAGAAACACACTGATCACTGAGATGGATAAAGGATCAGCCTCTCCAAAAAATACTTGTGAACTCAATCAGGTTGAATTAATCACCTTCTCTATTGCACAACAAGCTAATTGGCTTCTGCCTGTGATCAACTATATCATTCTGAGTAGTTCAGCATTAAAACAGCAATTCCGAGAGCATTCAGGTGCTTGCAACTGTGACTGAAAGCAAACAACAATGGGTGACAAGGAACTGTCAAAAGATTTTTTTGATAAAGTTGTGGACAGTTATAAGCTAGGAGATGAATACAAAGTTCTAATGTCCAAGACCTTATTAATTCCTAGGAGCACAGGAAATCAAATCATCAAGAAGTATAAAGTGTTTGGTACTATTTGAACTCTTCCTGGATCAGACCGTCCCTCCAAACTGGATGGAAGAGATTTAAAAAAAAAAAAAAAAAAAAAAATTCTTTTTGCTGCTTCTTGTCGGTTCTGCCAGTAGGGGCTCAGTGGTAAGGGCTCAGGGTTACTGATCTTGATGTTGGGAGTTCAAGCTGCCATTGTTGGGCCCTTGAGCAATGCCCTTCACCCTCAACTGCTCAGTTGTATGAAAATGGTAAATATAACTCGCACTGATAAATTGTAAATTATATTAATACTGAATACAACTAAATTGAAAAATAAGACCAACAATTTGAGAGTATGATAAGACTCATGGTCAATACAACAGGACTCGCACGCTGCAGTGTTTATGTGACAGGAAGCGTGTCCCAAGTTTTGCAATCAGCTGGTCTGCGGGTTGAAGTTTTTCCATGTATGTCCATTTGTGTTTGCTTGCCAGCTGTGATTGGCTTCGTGGAAATGAGCCGATCAAAAACGAGGGAAATTTACCTTTTTACTCAAAAACAAGTGCAGTCTGTGGCTGTTGTTATAATCCAATAAAATTAGAGTTTCAAGGTATCGGATCCGCCCACATACTGGCGTACATAAAGGATTGGCTCTCCGCTGCTCGCCACAGTGATGTGGAATTGAAAATAGATGTATGGATTTAAATGCGCGAGATTTATTCATCTTCTTTTCCTTTCGGCTGTTTCCTTCAGGGGTCGCCACAGCAAACCATCCGCCTCCATCTCGCCCTGTCCTCTGCATCTTCTTCTCTTACTCCAATGACCTTCATGTCTTCCATCACCACATCCATAAATCTCTTCTTTGGTCTTCCTCTAGTCCTTCTGCCTGGTAGTTCCAACCTCAGCATCCTACTGCCAATATACTCACTATCCCTCCTCTGTACATGTCCAAACCATCTCAATCTAACCTCTCTGACTTTGCCTCCAAAACATCTTACATGTGCTGTCCCTCTGATGTACTCATTCCTGATCCTATCCATCCTCGTTGCTCCCAGAGAGAACCTCAACATTTTCATCTCTGCTACCTCCAGCTCTGCCTCCTGCCTTTTCCTCAGCGCCACTGTTTCTAGGCCATACAACATCGCTAGCCTCACCACGGTCTTGTACACTTTTCCTTTCATTCTTGCTGACACTCTCCTATCGCACATCACACCGGACACTTTTCTCCAACCATTCCAACCTGCCTGCACACGCTTCTTCACCTCTTTTCCACACGAGATTTATTCATCTGTTTTTGTTTTATTTGATGGCTTTTTTTGTATTTTTATTGAGCTGACAGTGAAATTGTGTATTCGTTATTCTGTTAAGAAAGGCCACCTGATTTATCTGAGAGCCAGATACAGTTATCAAAAGAGCCACAGGTTCCCGACCCCTGCCTTACAGTGTGCCCAATATGGTTCCATATCCATCAGCTGTTATTACAGGTTTTTTCTTTTTTTTTAATAGCTGAAGATTTTTCATTACGAATTTAATCTGGAATTAAAAATGAAAAATTTGTCATAACCAGGACCCGCCTGTGAGTTCTACATGATCAATCAGTTGTGGTTCCAAGCTCAGAATATCCTTTTATGACACACAATGATCCAAGATGCTTCTGAATCACTCCTAAATACTTGTTCATTTAGTTCTACTCATAAGGCTTAAATATGTTCACTGCTCTTTGACCTAAGAATACATTGGGTTGTTTTTTTTTGTTTTGTTTGGGTTTTTTTTTTTTTTTTTTTGTACTTCAGACCAGTTTCAAAATCAAGTGCCTTTATACATCAAACCTATGGCTCGAGTATTGCCCATATATTACGAAACCCCCAACATCAGAGGAAAAGCCATTATAATCCAAGGTAATAATCTTCAAAAAAAAAAAAAAAAGAACTGAAGGAGCCTTGGATATTTGTGAAGTGAGACCAGCTCCCCATCTGCAACTCAGGCTGGTCTAATAATGGTGCCAAAAAGAGACTAGTTACAGACACACAGGCATTATTGTTATTGTGATAGGCTATGGAGCATTTTTTTTCCCCTTGGAAAAATAGAAAGAGGTGTCATTAAGTGAGTGAACACAATATAAAGAGAAGTAGTGCTAAAAAAGACAAGCACAAGCATAAACATTGAAATGTAATGTGTCTGTGACATTTCCCTTGGCATATTAGGCATATATTTCATGCATATGTGTGGGTGCCTGCCTAGTGATTTTACTCATATATTTAGTGAGGCTGACAGGCATTGTTTAAACCGTCCTCTTTATAAGCTGTGGAAATGTTAAGTCTGTCCATATGAGGCACACAGTCTGTGACATTATCTCACTGTATTATCTCTTCTGGGCTGCAGTTCGTCCCTCTGCCTTTCTTGTCTTAAGAGTATTCCATTGTGCCGTTCCACTCTAAGCTGCTGTAGTGCAGTTTTATACTGGATACTGCTGTTGCGCTCGCTTTTAATTTAAAACCAAGCACCAAAGAGAAATGTCAATCCAATGAAGAGTCCCTTGTTTTTTGTGCACTTGTTCATCTTTCTTTTATCATTCTGCCTCAATCTGTCTTTTGATCCTCTCATTCGCTCTTGCCCTCTCCACTTTTCTGTCTGCGGGGTTATATTTTTATTCTCTGTTTGCTTTACATTCTGGGAATGGCCTTTATTAAATGAGCAGGCTTGTTGGGACTCGTAGCCACATGTGCAGCAAACTGTCTGTCTGTCAGGTAAACATTTTCATCCAGTGCCATCAGTGTTGTAGAATGATCATATAGCATCGCATACATGACTCCATAACGCTAGAATTTGAACTTTAGAGAAGGAGAAAGAGCAAAAGGGTAGAACTTAAATGAAAGAAAACTTGAAGAATGATCAAGTGTCACTCACTAATAATATTCAGCCAGGGACTGGGTGATGTGATCCCATGCACTTATTTGCCAAACCACTGAATCCGTTTTCGAGTTTTGGGGAGGCTGGAGCCTATCCCAGCTGACAATGGGTTCACCCTAAACACTTTGTCAGACCATCGCAGAAACACCTCAGGCACACACAACCATTCACGCTCACACCTAGGGCCAATGTGAAACACCGAATTAGCATAATGTGCACATCTTTGGACTGATGGAGGAAATCAGAGTACCTAGAAGAAACCCACACAAGCATGGGGAGACCATGCAAACTCCACACAGAAATACCCTTGCTCAGCCCCGGACTCAAACCCAGAACCTTCTTGCTGTGCTAACTACTATGCAACTGTGACATTGTGATGAATCACTTCACCTCAAAATTTTCAGAGATGCTTTCAGGTACTTCGAGTATCTTTGGAACACGATTTAAGAATGTCAAATCACATTAGTGCTCATTTTATTTCGAAATTGTTCACAAGATCATTAAAAAAAAAAAAAAAAAAAAAATTGCGTTCGTTCTGGAGAAATTTTCAACAACAGCTCTTGGCTTTGTGTAAAAATGTATGGATCAGGAGACTAATCGCTATCCAGATTGATTAATTCAAATTATGTCAAAGATGATCTACTGCAGTTTGACTTGATTTAAGCTGCCAAGTTCAAATAGGTTATTTATTTCAGTTGCATACACACATATTTCAAATTTCTGTGAAAGCCATTTTATTTTTAATTAATAAGTTCAAAGAAAGTAATCCAAAAACAATCCCAGTTAAAATCCCAAAATTAGCACCGCAGATGTTCCAAGTGAAATATACCAGGAGGAAACGTTAGTGTGTGTCTATGGTAGGCGATGCTCTGCAATAGCTGAACTGCATTTTGTGCACATTATGCTAAGCAGGTGCTCTTTTTCCATTTATTTGTCAGTCATTTGCAGCTCTCTATGAGTATTTCTAAATGTAAATTAGCTGTGCTTGGTAATTAATGGGTGATTAGCATTCATCAGTATTCACACAAAGTCAACATCACTGAAACTTTTGTGAATCTGCAGGGAATTTTTGGTTTGTGTATTAAAATAGGATGTACTGAATGTTGCGTTTGTCCTCTTCATGCCAATTGGTATTTTTGTAAGTGATGCTTTAATCATTAACTTGTGTTTCCTGAGTATTATATTGTGCAATTACTGGTTTTCAACCACATAATTATTTTAACTACTTTGACTACATTTCATTGATAACCCTCTCATTCTAAATGTTCCAGATGCATCCAAAAAGGTAATCAATCAAAAACTTGTTTAGGCACGTATATATGGTCACATCGCGGGCAGTGGTGGTCTAGTGGTATAGGGCGCTGGATCACTGATCCTAAGGTTGGGAGTTCGAGTCCCACTCTCCACAAGGTTGTCACTGCCCCACCCCCCACCCCCCGGTGCAGCTACCTGGGTTATCAAAGACAGGCCATGTCTCTCACCGTCTACGGTGAGAGGTTCATGTAAAAGAACCATTGCTGACTTTCATAAAAAGTAGCTGCAAAGCCGTCAGCGTGTTTATGTCCCTTACTAAAGGGTTGCGTCAGGAAGGGCATCCGACGTAAAAACCTATGCAAAATCAAACGTGCGAATCATTCGCTGTGGCGACCCCTGATAAAGGGAAAAAGCCAAAAGGAAATTTCTCATATCTTCATATGATCACATCCTCTGTAAGACTGTTTCTGGCTATGACACTGAAACCAACCTGTCATGTGACTACTTGCAAAGGTCTAGAATTACCTGCAATATCTGTAGATAATGAATTATATCAAACTCATTTCGACTTAAATTATCGTTTTATCGCTGTAGGTGTTTTAAATAAATCTCTTAAGTGTTAGGACCTAAAGGGCAACTATGAAGCTTCAGCTGATGCATAGTCATTATGTGGCCATTAATTTTGCATTAAGGATCATATGGGATGGACTGCAAATGTAGCTTGGTGCGATGTGCACTTATGTGATGCTGTCCTTTAATCTCTAAATACCTGGACACACCACTGGGAAGAAATGAAGAAATAAGGGCTTCAGGGAGTAGGAGAAAGAATGGGAGCCTTTTAGAATGGTCATAGACATGCCTGGCAAAATGAGACTGATCTGAGGACGGCAATAAAATATACACAAGTGCTTGTGTTTTTGGTGTGTGTCTCACTGTGCATGCAGTCTTTTACTTTCTCCTGACTAGCACGCATACACTCGCTCCATTGGAGTGCTTGATCAGTGTCCCTATAACACAGCATTATTACCCCTCCCACTAGAACGGATGACATGCCTGCACAGCACTGCTTACTGATAACGCGCCTTCGACACCTCCGTAGCTCCTGCTGAGAGCCTCTAGACAGGCAATAAGTAACAAACGCATACACAGTCGTGCGCTCGCACTCATCTCAGGCAGCAGGACGAGACGAAGTCACTGTTTTTTGGGGGGGGTGTCCCGTCCCCCCCGTCCCCCCTTCAAAGAAATCACATTGGGGTTATCACACAAAATGTGATGGCACACTAATTCCTGGTAGTATGCCTTAAATCAAAAGTGCATCTTCTCTTCCCGCTCACTTCAAACCATTTTCACTGACAAACTACCGTAGTCTGGAACCATTCCACACATTTTTACTGCAAAAGACTCGCTAACAAAAATAGATGCTGTGAAAGGATGATGCTGCATTTGCATGGGTTCAACTTTAAACATTAAAATGAAGATTACATCATACGAATAGCGCTGAGTGTTACTCTAACACACTGATGAATATTGTCATCTTGTACTTTGCGGGTCACTGGCTTGATCCTAGCTCAGGTTGCTATATTATTGTTGCTGTGTTTCCCCATATCTAGTTTCTTCCTGCCTCCTAAAAACTTGCATTTAGGTGCACTGTATGTGGCAGGTGTAAATCTCTGTGTGTAGGTGGTGCAACAATAAAAGCGTTCACCTCATCCTCAGAAGGTCATAAGTTCAAATCCGGGAGCGAGGACAGCAAAATTGGTTGTGTTGTCTGTGCAGTTGGGATTGTCTCCTTGACCTTCCTGGTCAGTAACAGTGACACTAGCTAGTCCTGAGAATCTGAGTGCATGTATACTGAAGAATGTAGTACTTTCATTTGTGTCTCAATATTTACACTATGAAGCAACACGAAGCGTGGTTAAAAAATTATGTATGTGTCAGGTGTCAAGGTGTGTGTCAGGCTTGACCCCGGAGTGGGGGGACCCCGGTCACCTGGTGTTCACTGGCTGTAAAAGTGAGTTTACATGGTATTTCAAGACCCCCCTGCCACAGGGGAATGTCTGTAATGTTCATCATTAACAACACATTTGATTGTTCCACCGTGCTTTAAAAAACAGTAAAATATTTTACTGTGTTCTCTTGGTAAATGTCCAACAACCGATGCTGCTACAGCAAAACTATGGGATGCTCTGAATGAATGGAGCGATGATCCAGATATGGACCTATCAGAACGTGATGACGAGTATTTTTCACCCGATTATCCTGCTCACTAACTTCATAAATTTAAGCACGTTCCTGGCCATATGCTTTTGTTTATGTTCGTGTTGATTGGTTCAACGTGCCATGTGCTAAAGTTGGCATCCGTGTTGATTGGCTCGATTTTACTTCTGGAAAAACGTTTCAGGGAACAGCCGAAAGGAAAATAAAAAGACCGGGAGGGAAAAGTAAGGGGAATTTTTTTTTTTTTTAAATGCTGTTTTCTGTTTATTTTCAGCTTTCATGTAAGTAATTTGGTTGATACTGCAAAATGAATAATACAAATATCATTAAAACTCTTTTATTGTTCTGTTATTATTCATGTTGTACACCTCGTTGGTAATAAGCACTTACCGTTCCACGCCGCTGGTAACATTTTAATAAGTGCCCACCCACCCCAATTTTCAAAGCACCCTGGGTGCTTATTACATACATCGAATACGGTATATGTATGTACAGTTATGTTCAAAATAAGATCAGTCAGACATCACTAACCTTATCAATCTCTGTTTTTGGGAGAAATATCATAGCTATTTTCCTTGCAGGTGTAGTAGAGTAATAGAATCCAACAGACCCAACAATCATACTTGCCGCCGATTCTGTGTAATTGAATCAGTAACTGAAAGGGGCATTTTCAAAATAATAGCAGTATGGAGTTCAATTAGTGACGTCATTCATTCTTTAAAAAACAGGTGCCAATTATTGCCCTTATTTAAGGAAGGAACCAAATGTTGTACATGCTGGTTATAGAGAATTTCTCTCTGAAATTCTGTGGACAATGGGTCATTCCAGACTTTGTTTAGCGTACCTTGTGATGTGATTCATTAGGTTAACTGACTGTTCCAAATTTCCCCAGGTGTGAATGGGTGTATGTGTGTGTGTGTGTCTTGGTGATGCAATGGCACATTCAGGATGAATCCTGACTTCGCCCTGAGTTGGCTGAGATGGGCTCCATCTGCCCTGCGACCACCCTAATAAGATTACGTAGTTTGGCAAATTGTTGTTAGCTCAAAATATGTGCTCACCTGTATATGAGCCTTCTCCACATTGTTTCCAAAATGTTAAAAGCCCACAGTTATGTACAATATCTTTGAATGTTGTAGCATTGCAATTTTGTTTCACTAAAACCAAGGTACCAAAACATTTTCCATCATAATAGTGACCCTGTGTGTAAATCAAAGGGTCATGAACACATGCTTGGTTGGAAGTTGGTGTGAAGCAATTCAAGCGTCCTGCTTTGAGCCCTAACCTCATTCCCACTTTCCCCGTTTTAGGGATGTACTTCACCTCCGTAGCGTTTTTGTGGTGGAATAAGCAAATGTCTATCGCCATGCACTAAAGTCTTCCAAAAATCCTTCCTCGAAGAAGGAAGGTTGTCATGACACCAATAGAGTTATACTCTTGTCTTGATGTCCTCAGGGGTGTGTTGTGATGGTCTGTTGTCCACATACTTTTTGCCGTTTTGTATATATTGTGTTTTCATGTCATTAAATCGTCCATTGATTTATCTGCCTTTCGTAACAGCTTTATCATAGTCAAGGTGGGAGTGAATCCAGAATGTATCCCAGGAGCACTGGGTGTCAGATGCTAAACCACTGAGGGGTACTGTACACACAAACACAATAACACTCTCATTCACACCTTTTTTGGCAATTTCGTGCAGCCAGTTCACCTACTGGCTTGTTTAGAAACTGGAGAACTCGGAGGAGAGAAGACGGGAGAACTTGCCAAGCTCAGCACAGACTGTAGCACGAAGTCAAGATCAAACCGGCCACCCTGGGGCTGTAACTGCAACTTTCGGCCCACTGTGCCATTGTGTTGCCTCCGTGTTCTATAGTGTTCGATAAATTATTTTTGTAGGATAGCATTCCTCCAGCCCGGATAATACTAACCTGTTTCTCAAAAAAATTGGAATATTTTACAAAATAAAATTTAAAAAATATATACATGTTTGGTTATATTAATTTACAAATAGCCGATATTTAACTGACAATCGTACAAATATTTAATATTGCTACTGATCAGTTTATTCCCTTCTTTGACCTTGCAGTAATTCTGAATTAAAAAAAAAAATTACTTTGAACATTCTCCTAGCTCAGAAAATAAATTGTTTTAATTGCTCATTAATTATGCAAATTAATCACACTGTACAATTGTACGTGACATTTTTGAAAAATTTCCCTACACAAACCTGTCTGTAGTTCAGGCCCAACAATATGCTGTAAGATCATTACTAAACTACTATATCAACTTTATTCTTCATTGTTTCATGTTTTCCTGTAATTTGATAAAAAATTTGCCGTTTACCTTCACGTACTGCAAGCATGTAGGCAGTCATGATGCAAAGAGGTGCATCTCTGTTCAAATATTTTTCAAACCAATAGAGGGTCCTGGGTTTAAATCCCGGGCTGAACAAGGGTGTGTGTAATCTACATATTCATCTCCGTTTTTGCACATGAATCATTTGGGTACTCTGGTTTCTTCCCATAGTCCAAAGACATAACTGGTGGTTCCAAATTGCCCTGTAGGTGAGAGTGTCGGTGTGAATTGTTGTGTGTGTGTGTGTTGTCTTGTGATGGTCTATTCAGGGTGCATTCTGCTTTCACCAATGTCTCTCCATGACCATAATACAGAATTAAGTGCTTTGGCAGAGAAGTGAATGAATTTGTTTGTATTTTTTTATTTTTATTTTTTTAAGTATTATATTTCTTAAAATACAATCCATGTCTGCAACACACTCATCAAAAAAGTTGGGACAGAGTTAACATAAGATTCTTAAGCAATTGTGGTAACAGGTGCGGTATTATGATTGGGTGTAAAACAAGCATCAGCCGAATGGTTAATCTTGCTAAGAAAAGATGAGCTGTGCTTTTTTTTCTTTTTCTTTTAATGCATTTTTTAATGCAGAATGGTTTGTCAGTTCAAAAGAAACATTGCCCAGTGCAAGATCACAGAGGTTTTTCAACATCTACAGTATATACTGCACATAAGATACTATGAATTCGTCCAGATCTCAGTGCACAAAAGGGGATGGTTGAAAATCACTGTTGAATATGTGTGTGTGAGACCTTCAGGCCCTCAGGCTGCACGTTCTGCTACTGTGATAAATATAGCCACATAAGCGCGGGAGTACCTCAGAAAACAATAATCAATTAACACAGACCACTGCTGCATTCAGAAATGCAACCTAAAATTGTATTGTGTAAAAAGGAAGCCATACCTCAGCATAAAATTGAAACACATCTGATCTCAGATGTACTGAAAGACAATACAACACCGTGCTGTGGTTAGATGAGATCTTATTTGAGATGGTTTTGTGGAAAAAATGGATATTAAGTTCTCTGTTCAAAAAAATTAAAACAACCATCAACATTGTTACCAGCAAAAGGTGCAAAAACCAGCATTTGTGATGGTACAGGGTACCACAGATGCTATCCGTAGCCTGGTCCAGTTGCATGTTTGTGAAAGTACCTGTGAAGTGGAGGCATGTAGAAGGAAAATGCTGAGATTTCGGAGACAAATGTTGCCATCAAGGTACCATCTCTTCCTGGGAAGTCCATGCTTTTTTCAGCAGAAGAACGACAAACCTCATTCTGCACGAGACAGAGTGCATGTGCTGAACTCACCTGTGCCAGTCCAAATCTGACTCCTATTGAAAATGTATGATGCATGACGAGGAGACGACAAACTGCGGCGTCACCGAAGTCTTGTATCAAGGAAAACTGGACAAAAAAATATACATCTGAGACACAGTAAAAATTAGTATTCTCAGACCCCCATCTTCTTCTTCTTCTTCTTCGACTTTGTTTATTAATTGGAAATGTGATGCAACACAGCAGAAACCAGTCTGGTCATTTGATGCAGCCTCACTGATGCAGCCTGACCTAAACCGACAGATTTCCTCCTTTTTTTTTTTTAAATCAGAAATTTTCAAGGGTTTTTTACTTTATTTACTTATTAAAAATTCATATGCTCCTCACTAATTTGCTGTTCATGTCAATTAACAATTATGATACATTTCATTATATAAATATTTCAGCACTGCCTGAAGGTGGAGATTCAAAAATGTTGGTCTTCGTCTGTATAAACGTAAAGTAGTAGAATAAACTGCGATGTGCACTTTGTGCCGACAGCAGCAGTGTTTGCACACATTATAGCTTTCTTTCCAATATTTATATATATATTTATTATTTATTTATATATATATATATATATATATATATATATTGGTCGAAGACGTCGAAGAAGGAGAGGCGGGAGGCGTGTCCGTTGCCAGAGAGAGAAGAGGAAAGGCATGAGTCTAGGACTGAAAGTAGGGACTTTGAATATTGGAACTATGACAGGAAAAGGTAGAGAGCTGGCTGACATGATGCAGAGGAGGAAGGTGGACATACTGTGTGTTCAGGAGACCAGGTGGAAAGGTCGCAAGGCTAGAAGCATAGGAGCAGGGTTTAAGCTGTTTTATCACGGTGTGGATGGGAAGAGAAATGGAGTCGGAGTCATCTTGAAGGAGGAGTTTGCCAGGAATGTTCTAGAAGTGAAAAGAGTGTCAGACAGAGTGATGAGTCTCAAGTTAGAAATTAAAGGTGTGATGGTCAATGTTGTTAGTGCTTATGCCCCACAGACAGGATGTGAGCGAGAAGAGAAGGAGAGATTCTGGAGGGAGTTAGATGAAGTGATGCAGAGTACCCCCAGAGGTGAAAGAGTGGTCATTGGGGCAGACTTCAATGGACATGTTGGTGCAGGAAACAGAGGGGACGAGGAAGTGATGGGTAGGTTTGGTATCCAGGACAGGAACGCAGAAGGACAGATGTTGGTAGATTTTGCAAAAAGGATGGAAATGGCTGTGGTGAATACT
Organism: Plotosus lineatus; assembly: GCA_024760905.1. NCBI lineage: Eukaryota > Metazoa > Chordata > Actinopteri > Siluriformes > Plotosidae > Plotosus > Plotosus lineatus. The sequence goes on from CM045741.1 coordinate 29,039,468, forward strand.
TTCTTCCAGAAGAGAGAGGAGCATAGGGTGACTTATAAAAGCGGAGGTAGGAGCACACAGGTAGACTACATCTTGTGCAGGCGATGTAATTTAAAGGAAGTCAGTGACTGCAAAGTAGTAGCGGGTGAGAGTGTTGCCAAACAGCATAGGATGGTGGTGTGCAGGATGATGCTGATGGTGAGGAAGGTGAAGAAGGCAAAGGCAGAGCAGAAGACAAAGTGGTGGAAGTTGAAAAAGGAAGAGTGTCGGGTTGTCTTCAAGGAGGAGTTGAAACAGGCTTTGGGTGGTCAGGAAGTGCTTCCAGATGACTGGACAACTACAGCGAATGTGATCAGGGAGACAGGTAGGAGAATATTTGGTGTGTCATCTGGAAGGAAAGTAGATAAGGAGACTTGGTGGTGGAATGAGGAAGTGCAGGAGTGTGTACAAAGGAAGAGATTAGCTAAGAAGAAGTGGGACATTGAGAAAACCGAAGAGAGTAAACAGGAGTACAGGGAGACACAGCGTAAGGCAAAGGTAGCAGTGTCAAAGGCCAAACAGAGTGCGTTTGATGACTTGTATGCTCGGCTGGAAAGTAAGGAGGGAGAAAATGATTTATACAGGTTGGCACAGCAGAGAAATAGAGATGGGAAGGACGTGCAGCAAGTTAGATTGATAAAGGACAGAGAGGGAAATGTATTGACTGATGACAGAAGTGTGCTGGGAAGATGGAAAGAGTACTTTGAAGAGCTGATGAATGAGGAAAATGAGAGAGAAAAAGAGTAGAAGAGGTGACTGTTGAGGACCAGGAAGTAGCAAAGATTAGTAAGGGTGAAGTGAGGAGGGCATTGAAGAGGATGAAGAATGGAAAGGCAGTTGGTCCTGATGACATACCGGTGGAGGTATGGAAGTGTCTAGGAGAGGTAGCAGTAGATTTTCTGACAAGAACATTTAACAAGGTCTTAGAGAGTGAGAGGATGCCAGAGGAATGGAGGAGAAGTGTGCTGGTGCCCATTTTTAAGAACAAGGGAGACGTGCAGAGTTGTGGCAACTACAGAGGGATAAAGTTGATGAGCCATACGATGAAGTTATGGGAAAGAATAGTGGAAGCTAGACTAAGGGCAGAAGTCAGCATTTGTGAACAACAGTTTGGTTTCATGCCCAGAAAGAGCACCACAGATGCAGTGTTTGCCTTGAGGATGTTAATGGAGAAGTACAGAGAAGGTCAGACGGAGCTGCATTGTGCCTTTGTGGATCTGGAGAAAGCATATGACAGGGTGCCGAGAGAAGAACTGTGGTATTGCATGAGGAAGTCTGGAGTGGCAGAGAAGTATGTTAGAGTGGTGCAGGACATGTATGAGAGATGTAAGACAGTGGTGAGGTGTGCTGTCGGTGTGACAGAAGAGTTCAAGGTGGAGGTGGGACTGCATCAAGGGTCAGCTCTCAGCCCCTTCTTGTTCGCTATGGTGATGGACAGGCTGACAGACGAGGTTAGACAAGATTCCCATGGACTATGATGTTTGCAGATGACATTGTAATCTGTAGTGAGAGCAGAGAACAAGTGCAGGAAAATCTAGAGAGGTGGAGGTATGCCCTGGAAAGGAGGGGAATGAAGATTAGCCTCAGTAAGACAGAGTACATGTGCATGAATGCCAAGGACCAAAGAGGAACGGTGAGATTACAGGGAGCAGAGATAAGAAAGGTGGAGGATTTTAAGTACTTAGGCTCAACAATCCAGAGCAATGGCGAGTGTGGAAAAGAGGTCAAGAAGCGTGTGCAGGCAGGTTGGAATGGTTGGAGAAAAGTGTCCGTGTGATGTGTGATAGGAGGGTATCGGCAAAAATGAAAGGAACAGTGTACAAGACGGTGTTGAGGCCAACGATGCTGTATGGGTTAGAAACAGTGGCCCTGGGGAAAAGACAGGAGGCAGAGTTGGAGGTAGCAGAGATGAAAATGTTGAGGTTCTCTTTGGGAGTAACGAGGATGGATAGGATTAGGAATGAGTACGTCAGAGGGACAGCACATGTAAGACGCTTTGGAGACAAACTCAGAGACGCTAGATTCACATGCGTTCCACATGTACAGAGGAGGGATAGGGAGTATATGGGTAATAGGATGGTGAGGCTGGAACTCCCAGGCAAAAGGCCTAGAGGAAGACCAAAGAGACGATTCGTGGATGTGGTAAAGGAGGACATGAAGGTCGTTGGTGTAAGAGAAGAAGATGCAAAGGATAGGGTGAGATGGAGGCAGATGATTCGCTGTGGCGACCCCTGAAGGGAAAAGCCGAAAGGAAAAGAAGAAGAAGAAGAAGATATATATATATATATATATATATATATATATATATATATATATATATATATATATATATATTCGTGGAAATATATAATTTTGTTCATTTATATGTTTGCCTATGTGGGCACGTGAGCATGGACGTGACAAAAAAATTAAGCTCACGGCTTGGCGAATTTATACAAGTATCAAATTCCGGGACGATGCTATCCTTGAGAAGCCACTCAATAGTCCTTGATCCTGAAGACTCAGAAAACATAAGCATTCCCTTTGTTATAAAATTCTATGACAAGAAATTGTTTCTTAAAATGTTAGATAAATCTCTCCTTACAAAAAAACTTCACAATACAAACTCTGTTTAAAATTAACACGTTTTAAATGCATTTATAATTAGGCTTTATGTGGTATATCCACGATACCACTCTCTCTGAAATAGCTGTTACTATAGAAACACTAACATTAAAACTCGAAGGTCACTCAGAAGGGCGCAAGATACTGCCGCCACGCAGCATGGATAATGTAGCAAAAAGGCCCTGTATGGTAGTGATTTTAATTATCCATGTGCTCTGTAGTACGCGGATTGTAACCAAATTAACTACAAAACCGTCTCATTTGAAGGATTTACCAAATGGCTGTAGTTCGACTTCTAAAGGTCACTCAAGGTTAAAGGTTCAGTTCATCATCAGTTCATTGTCTGTAACTGCTTAATCCTAATTAGGGTCACGGGGAAGCTGGCGCCCATTTCAACCTACTCCAGGCGAGGGCAGAGTACACCCTGGACAGCTCACCAGACCATTGCAGGGTAGAAACACGCTGACGGCTTTGCAGCTACTCTTTACAAAAGTCAGCAATGGTTCTTTGACATGAACCTCTCACCACCCGGATAACAGTAAACCCAGGCGGAGACGCGGCAGGTGGGGAGGGGCTGAACAACGACTCCGGCGCTCGGTTAGCAGTGGAAGGTTAGCACTCCCGGTTATACTGCTTGAAAATGTTCAGTCTCTGTGAAACAAAATGGACGAGCTTCATGCTCGGATTGCAGCGCAGAAAGATCTGCAGGACTGCTCCATGCTGTGTTTCTGTGAAACATGGCTCAAGAAGAGTACACCCAAAGAGGCGACTACACCAGCCGGCTACACAGCCTTCAGAGAAGACCGGAGCGCAGTGGCTAGCAATAAGAACCGCGGGCAGAATAACGGCGGATTCTCATTAAATAAACGTGGTGTACTGACAGTAGATTATCTCTAAACCTTGCTCTGAGAATGGAGAACATCTAACTTTGAAGTTGCGGCCACTTTGTTTACCCAGAGAACTGTTTTTTTTTTTTTTTTTTCCCAACAAAACAATGGGCATAGTGCAATATAAATATAATTTAATGCAATTTCGTTATTGTGGTTTATTATTATTATTATTATCATTATCCTTTTCTGTTTGTAACTTGGACTCCTTGAACAACCGCACAAGAATTCCTATGTGTTGAAAAAACACAAATGGATATTCAAAATCCTGACTCCTGAGAGATATAGGCAGCCTTTGATAACCCAGTTAGCTGCACTGTGGGTGATGGTGACAACCTGTGGTGAGTGGGACTTGAACCCCCAACCTTAGGATCGGTGATCCAGTACTTATACCACTAGGCCAGGGGTGGTGAACAAGTTAGACACAAATAGCCAAACTTTTTAACTGTGAGAGTTAAAGAGCCACACCACGTGCTGACCTGCCAAGACACACACACGCACGCACGCACGCACGCACGCAGGCAGGCAGGCACCTCCCTCTCTCTCCCTTGCTCTGACACACACAACTACTAAACACACTTCAGATACATAGATATGGCCTGTATAATATAAATTGATGAATATTGAAATATACACACAATCATGTTGAGTCAGGTGTTTTTTACTTTTGGGGAATTCCGTGTCAATATTAGCATGGAGTTGCTAAAATGACGCTGAAGATTTGAATCCTTGAAATGTGATATCGTGGTACTGCAGAATAAACAGAGAGATTTGCCATTCCATTCAATAAAAAAGTAAGCATCTTCCCATTCTCCCAGAAATGTCCTGTGTTCATCTTCATATTTTCGTTTAGCTTTGCATTTTGCCATTTTTACAAAGAGGGTAAGCCTGTATGCAAAGAAAATGTTTACTTAATTTCTTAGCATTAGACGTCATCCACTCAGATGATTGGCAGTCACTTATGTGTCAGACGCGGCATAAAAAACACCCAACCTGTCAAAATTATTTACAAATATTATTTGTTTTTAATAACCTCTGAAGGATTTAAGTGTGTTTTAAGATTTAAAAACAAACAAACAAAAAAAAAAATGACAAGAGGCCAAGTGTTCTGCACCCCTGCACTAAGCCACCACTGCCAAAGGTTAAAGGTTAAAGGCCTTATTTGAAAGTTCATATATGGTTTGTGACCATTATTTGGTCTTCACCTTTTGACCTTGACGTTTTTATACCAAACTATATCTGGCACTCAGGTAGGCGGGTAATAAGCTTGGTCAAAATCCTTGCACAGGCATGGTCAGGATGAACTGTTAAACAGAGACAGACCAAAAAACAAACGCCAGGTGATTAAAATTCCTCTCCCGAAATTCTTTTTTGTGTCGGAGGTAATCAGTGCATTAGCTAAAACCTGTGAGAGAGCCTACACCCATCAGTGTACTATTATTAAAAAAAATTCACAGATTCTGACCAGTGTGAATCATGAATTTAACAGGGCTGTTGTTGAATGTTTTTAAGCATGAAACCGTGTGTGTGGGTGTGTTTTCCTTATGTAGAATCCAGTAACTATGTTAATGGAAGCGCTCCGAGAGAAGGGTGTGGTAAAGATGGCATTGAGAGCGAATGATAAATGTAAACAGCTGGCTGTTTTTCTCTTTCCTGTGCAGAACATAATGGTCAACCATGGCTCATGAAGATGAAGACAGTGATCACGAGGAAGAGGAGAGTGACAGCATCACTCACCGCTTGAATCTAACAGTATAGTTTTTAATGTGAATGTATGAGAGAGACTGTGGAGGAGTTTGTGCATTCCCACAAACAATTTCTTTTGGTTGATGTATATATGTTAAAAGAAATATTAATGTATGTGGGAAAGGAGTCTCTTTGTCAGCTGTGGAATTGAGGTTGATCCCTTGTTGTGTATAAGGGTGTGTGTGTGTGTGTGTGTGTGTGTGTGTGTGTGTGTGTGCATTCGCGTGTGCATGTGTTCCAGAGATGTTGATTTGCTGGGATATCGTTGTCTTGACAGTGGCACATCTCACACAATAAAACACCAGTAACTTCACTGCAACTGTTCAGGCTCTATCAACCATTTTAGTGACTCTCTTCCCTGCCCTCTCTCTCTCGCTCTCTCTCTCTCTCTCTCTCTCTTTCGCTCTTTCTCTCTCTCTCTCTCGCACGCATTCAGCATGCATATTATGGCAGATACCTAATGCCTGTATTAGCATACTTATGATATATGTGACAGTTATCATTATTTCCTTCAAATAAGAATAATAACACGTACAGTATTTGTGTGATCATGCTGTACCCCCCCCCCCTCTCTCCACCACTCTATCTCTATACAGCTCATCTCCAAAGCCAATTATCTTCTAGAATCCTTAATGAACACGCAAAGGTCTGTTCCGCAGTAACCTTGAACACACTATCATCTTACTCTGTCTCTTGCTCTGTCACTCTCTCTTTCCAACACACTCTCTTCGTCTCACTTGGTTGCTCTCTCTCTCTCTCTCTCTCTCTCTCTCTCTGCGTCTTTCTCTTGGATTTCTATTTCTGAGTTCTGCATTTATTCTTTTTCTAAGCAATGTTCTCTTGTATACAAATGTTCAGGTAGCTCCTACAAGCCTTGACACCTCTTGTCATTGTGCGGCGGATGTTGCCATGGTAACAGCGGAGCGTGCGCGTTGTCAGGAGAGGGGTTCAGAGGAAGTGCGATAACCTTTAGCCTCGAAAGTGCAGCTCTCTCACAGTCACCGACTCCTTTTTTATTTATTTATTTATTTTTTATTAAACGCTGCTTTCTCCTCGCGCTCTTTCTACCTTTCTTAAGCACACCATCTCTCTTTGTGCCGGTGTTCTGCACTGAGAGTTTCTCCCATCCATTTTTTGACCCCAATAAGCCATGCTTTGGTATAGAGGATTGAATCTCTCCCCATCATAAATGGGAGGAATTGCCCCTTCAGACCCCTTATGCGGTACCTCCATCTTCTTTCAAGTGATGTAGACAGAAAGCTGTGGCACCGTCACAGCCTGATAACCCAGCACTGGCCGCAAATACAACTCAATAAAAGGCGAAACAAGGCATTGGACATCAGGAGTATTAACAGATTTGTTGTGAACATGTATGGACTGTCCATCTTATTCTTCTGAATAAAGACATACAAGGCAATTTCCGACATTTTACCTTTTTTAATTATTAGGTTTTTCATCAGTTACTTTAGAACTTTCATCTAAAATCTGCTATTGATTTTGATAATATAAAACTAGACTTTTGTAATGAACATTTATGCCTCCGCGATGACTTATTTCCCATTTGTCTGCATGATCTTGGCATTTTCACTTGGAGCACAACCACGTTTATTATATTTCTTAAACGCGGCTCAGAGCTGGTGAGGAAATCATTCTATCTCCTCAGCACCAGTCTGTACATAAGTAACCTAAGTGCATAGTGACATAATTAATATTCTTGATCCACTAACAGTCTTTAATTTGAGATCATCACTGAAGTTTGCTTTCATATTCAATGTGCTGGACAGAGCCAAAATCAACAAGAACTGTGTGGCCAATTACTCAGGAACTGCACTGTGACTAATTAAGCTACATTAACACATGCCGGTTAATGATGCTTAGTTAATGTTTCAACTGATTTAAGAAGATCTCAGGCACTGGAAATAAATGTAAATGCGCTGGTCTTTCATGCAGCTCTGAGAGGTGGCCTTCGCCAGCAGTCGTCATGGTAACGGTGGCGCGTCTGATTGGCAAAGACAGCTGGAAGGTAACGGGTCAAAAAATGGGATCTCGCTTTCCTCAATGTGCTTTATTGATCTCCCATCGCAGAAAATTACTGCAGCTGCGCGTGTGTGATTGCGGGAGAGCATCACATGGTGATTTGAAAGTACTGCAAAAATGCATGTGCTGCATGCTGATGTCGAGAGTCTCTCTCTCTCTCTCTCTCTCTCTCTCTCTCTCTCTCTCTCTCTCTCTGTTGTTGGTTTACAGTCGTGACCATTCAGATATTCTCTTAATAACCAACACTTCACAACATCAAAGGATTCCAATACCGAGAATGAATGTCGAAACCAGTTTCCTGGAAACGGCTGGTCTGTATGCATCAGTGATGGCGACCTGGTGGAGGTACTACAGTAGAATGTGAGAAGATGAGGTGGGTCCATCTGATTAAGACATTGAGAAGGTGTAACGCATCACATATTGTACAAGATTTTATGAAAATCCCATAAAAGTCATGAAATTCACAAATGAACTGAACAACTCCATGATGCTGTTCCATGAATTTCAACATGAAGGGATGGGAGTACAGTGGCTACCGCACTATAGCTGATGAGGTACTGCCAGTGGAATTGGCCCTTCATGAAAAGGGCAATTCTCCTTCCCCCGCCCCACCACCATGCAGACTACAGATAACACTTTCTGCCTGAGGGAAACAAAACTCTGAAGTGGAGAACTTATCGTTACATCCCTCTATCAGATAAGCCTGGAGCGAGGGAGACACTGCAAGAGAAAGTGAAATGGAGAAAGCAGTAAGGGGAAGATAAAAGAAGTGAGCAGATTGAAAGACAGGAGACAGAAAAGAGAGATGGTGGTAAATAATCAAGTGTAGTTACAGGTGTGCCCACGCTCGCACGTGTGTGTGTGTGTGTGTGTGTGTGTGTCTGTGTGTGTGTTTAGCCACATTTTTGCGGCATCACACAATGCAGCATTGATATACTCATCTCCTTTATCTATGCAAAACAGGTAATGCTCCTAATGAACTGATATTAACCAGTTTTAATTGGTGCTTTTTACCTGTGGCTTTTTTGCCTGTGGACAGTGGAGATTGCCACACATGCCATGTCCTTATGCCGAATAACAAGCAGGTGTGTGAGAATGCCAGTAATGAGTGTGCCAACTCATGGCTTAGTGCTGTAAGGCATGTGCCTACCGGCAGGGTAACTATATGCCAATCACTCTGTGTGTGTGTATGTGTGTAGGTGTTGTATGAACATTTCAGATACACATCTTGTTTTCGAAGTGCTATTCCACATGTCTCGACCTATTTGTGACATTCATGGTTACTGTGAACCTACCCTGCCATCTGATATGAAAACCATACCCACGCCATCTTTTAAAGGTCTACGCCACAGGACAAGTAAAATATTAGAAGAGTAGAGGGGGAAAGGATGAAGAATGGGTAAAAATCCAGACATGTTTTGTGGTTTTAATCTGCAACCCTCACACTACTCTGCAGTTAATTACAGTGGTACCTCACTTTATGAAATTAATCCATTCCAGAGCCTTTCTTGTAACTGGCATTTTTCGTAAATTGAACCGCATTTTACTTGTAAAACACGTGATTCGTTCCAAGGCTCCCAATACTACCCCCTAAACCCTTTAAAAATTATGAAAGTACACCAATTTTGTATGCAATATGTGTTAAAAATAAAAGAAAATTATTTACCTTTTTTTAAATCTCTCGAATCACCCATGCTATGCTTTAAAGTCTGGGGGTTGCTGGTCTGAAGAACCCCCACCCTCCTTCACGAGGTCCTTAAATATGGTTGCTTTTTCCGGAATAATCGCCTCCGTCACTGTATCTCCGCTTTTAAGGCCTCCTTCTGCTTCAGTATCGTCCCGATTGTAGAGGGGTTTCGGCCATACTCCTTTACGATTTCATTCAACTGAATCCCACTTTCATATTTTTTTTATCATCTCCTGTTTTACTTTTATTGATAACGGAGGCTGCTTCTTCTTTTCAGTCTCACCGAGAATCACTTTCTTGGGGCTCAAGATGAATAACGAAAAATAACTCTCCAAATAAGCACACTCAAAAAAACTCACAAACCAACAGTACAACTGTCCTTCACGCGTGTGTGTCAAACAATGGGTCGAAGACACATGGAAAACATTATGGGTACAGTACTGTATTATGGAGATTCAGCTCCCTCCTAGCCAATGGGAGGCCAGCGGGGCAGGGTGTTGGGAGACAACCAATGGGAAAGCAACTCACACATTGTTTGAATGTTTGAATGGCGCGTTTGAATTTTTAAGATGGCGCTTTCATAACATGAACCTGTTTCGAATCCAGAGACAAAAATTTTAGGAAAATGCGTTTCGGAACCTGAATTTTTCGTTTCGTGAGACATTCGTAAAGTGAGGTACCAAACAGGAAAAGCCTCCCATGTATGTACAGTATATAAGAGTGAAGAGGAAATGCACACTTGGTGAACACTGGTGAAGAAAGAAGCAAGATCTAAAAGGTAGCTGCTATCAAGGTTATTGTGAAAACCTATAAAACCCGAGAGAGGAGAGACTTTAGAGAGAGGGAGAGGAGATGCAGAGCTGAAAGTGTCACTGTTATTCCAGTTGCTTAGTATTTCTGCTTTTACTGAGATGGTATCTCAGTGGCTTTTAACCTCTTTGATTCTGTTTGACTATTATTAAAATCATAATAGTTTTCTACAGAGAATTCGAAGCTCCTAAATAAACTTGAAACTAAACAGGAACCTTCGTGGACAAAGAGGTTCACCCAGAAGCAATTTAATGCTGAAGAGAACCGATCAAAGGAAACACTCAGATTGATCATCGGTCCTGAGAAAACAGTAGGTCTGAGATTAAAATCCTTTTTATTATCTATCTGAGAGAAATAAACTGGATGCTGCAGTTTGATTTGAAGCCTGTTTGAGGCTATAAAATCTCATTAAAAAAATCCCTGGATTGATCATCTCATGAGAAGCATTAGGTCTTTTTGTAAAAAAAAGAAAAAACTGACAACTGTTTTTTCTACTGTAGACATTTTAGCTGATGCAGTGAGAATGGAAATTATGAACGTTGTCCTGTTTTATATGTTGTACCCCCCCCCCTTTTTTTTTCAGTAAAATTTTGAATTGTTCTCCCATGTTGAAACGATGAAGCGTTATACTTGGGAAATTGCATGTTTGAATTCTGACAATCTCATAGTCATTTGAGTCCAAGAGATCATAATTGGCCCTGCTCTCTGGGTGGGAAGGGTGGCATCACTCTCCATCCTATCAATTAGAATGACACTAGCTGATCATGCATGCCTGCCTTATGTCACTGTATGAGCAGCAGTTTGAAAAGCTGTGATGTCCCAGAAGAAGCACTTGTTGGCCCTCACCGTCTTGGAATGAAGCTGCTATGCAACAGAAGAGAATGGGCCAGTCAGTGGAAATTAGCCATGAGGGGAAAATAAAACAAGATCAGAAAATGGCAGAAAATACAAATCTGATCATCATTGTTAATAACATGTTCTTTAAATTATGTGAGGCACCACAGCCTACTCATCGTTCATTTTCTGTAACCTTCTAATCCTAATTAGGGTCGTGTGGAAGCTGGCGCCCATCCCAGCCGACTCAGGGCGAGGGCAAAGTACACCCTGGACAGCTCGCCAGGCCATCGCAGTGCAGAAACACGCTGACGGCTATGTAGCTACTCTTGTCAAAAGTCAGCAATGGTTCTTTTACAGCTTCACACCATAGACAGTGAGAGACATGGCTAGCCTTTGATAACCCAGTTCGCTGCACTGGGTGGGATAGTGACAACATTGTGGAGAGTGGGGCTTGAACCTTCAACCTTAGGATCAGTGATTAAGCACCTTTACCACCAGGCCACCACTGCCCTGCAGTCTAAATGTGTCTAAATTTGCATATTTATTCAAACTAAAAATCATGGTCTTGAATTATAGTGGAAAATCAATAATAAGATTTAACCAAATCAATAAGATTCATGGTAAAGAAGTTGTGTGACTATTAACCCGGAGATTGCAAGTTCGAATGAGACACAGGAGTCCATGGGAGCTATATGATGGAGCTCTCACGGGCGGGAGGGTTGGCATACACTCACTTCCCTGTCACTCACAGCGATCACCAGCCAAACATGGGTGTCTGTGACTCATTTGTATGAAGGGGATGTGTAGCGCTTTCCCTCCAAGTGTGTTCGATCACCCCCAAACACACATGCACAGCAGTTTGAAAAGAGGCGGGTGGCAGTATTGCATGTCACAGAGGGGGCGTGTGCATGTTTTTACCCCTCCCTGATTGTTGGAGGCTGTGTGGTAGGGAATGTAATACTTGAAGGGTGGGAATTGGATACAACTAAAATTAGGCAGAAAGTGGGGAAAATTAAAAAATAAATAAAGATTTGGGGTAAATTCCAACAATGAATACCTTTCTGTTAAATTCCCATGTGACGTATTGCTAAATTTACTAAATTGGGAATGAGCGTGCAACATTATGTATGCAGGTAATCTAAGATTTGGAACTAAAAGTTGTGTTCTGAATACAGAAAAAAAAAAAAAAGCAATTTCATTGTATTAGATTAGAGCAGTGTTGCCCCAGTGTTAAGGTGCTGGATTACAGATCCCAAGGTAGGGGGTTCAAGTCCCACTGTCCACGGGTGTCACTGCTGTCCCTCCAGTGTAACTGGATTATCAAAGGCCAGCCATGTCTCTTGCTGTCTATGGTGAGGATCTGTAAAAGAAGCACTGCTGACTTTCCTAAAGAGTGGGATGCATAGCCGTCAGCATGTTTCGGCCCTGTGATGGTCTGACTAGCTGTCCAGGATGTACTCTGCCCTCACCTATAATCAGCTGAGATAGACGCCAGCCTCCCCTTGACCCTAATTGGGTTTAAGGAAATGAATGAACGAACGTATAACATTGCAATATGGGTCATTCCCTGATACTGATTTTATAAAGTATAACATTAGGGTTAAATCTGGTCCAACGTAAATCTCTCTATATTGATAATAAATTCATGAACCATTGAAACAAAGACAGAGAACAACTTCATGCACATACCTGCACTTTTATAAGTAACAAACAAGAATAAATCTATGTGTAACAGAATAATCATATTCGAATACATTCACGTATGGATACCAAATTCTTCCCATTTGCTTTTGGTTAGTAAATTAATGACAATCAACCAATCTGGATGCCGTGACAGAATTCTGGCGTAGGTGGCAGCCATAACAGCTTTGTCATGGCTGTATACGAAGGGCAAAAAATCTGCAGTAGGGGCCCAAAGTTCTTTCTGCAGGGTGTTTTTAGTGAGTCACCATCTCTAGCTAGCTGGCCGTTGACTCTAAAGAGTTCATCTTCCCTTTGATAGGTCTTGTTTTTATTCCTATAGGGTTGCTTGCCACCCTCCTCACCAATATGGAACCCGGCGGGGGAGCCGGTTTAGTCGCCGACCACTCGATCACGCAACAGGTTGTACTAGCTTACATGTTACCAGTAGCAGGTCAAAACCTGACCTGAAAAATTAATGACAGCTTGACAATAAATGAAATGAATACGCTTAAGGTAGAGCACAAATGTACAAAAACCCATCGGAATACAGTCGGCCCTCTACTTACGAATTTAATCCGTTTCAGAGCCTTTTTCGAAAACTGCATTTTTCGTAAGTTGAACCGCATTTTACATGTAAAACGCATGATTCGTTCCAAGGTTACAAAGACTCCCCCATAAACCCTTTAAAAATGATAAAAGTACACCAATTTTGTATCAAATATGTATGAAATATGTGTTAAAAGTAAAAGAAAATTATTTATTAAACAATTTAAACATTTTCTTAACATATTAAACCATTTTATTAACATATTTATCAATTAAACCATTATTAAACATTTTTTATTAATGCGCACACACACACACACACACACACACACACACACACATACACACACCACTGTCTATCTCTCTCTGTCTCTCTCTCTCTCTCTCTCTTACACACAAAACTCTCTCTCTCTCTCTCTCTCTCTCTCTCTCTCTGTCTCTCTCTTTGAGTGCGCATCTGCTGATGGAGCTTTTGAGACAGAGTGTTGTATTTAAAGCGGAATTACCTGTTTGACAGATCTGAGGTCCAAATTCAATGTTAACTTGCTTCCTTGAGAGATCAGAGGTCCAGATTCAATATTAACTTGCTTCCTTACGAGATTGGAGGTCTTGTGGCCCTGCCCACTTCCGTGCACAAAAGTGCTTCGTGGCCGAATGCAGAGCTTTTGAGACGGGGCGCGGCTCATCCGGACCTGCAATGAGTACTGTACTCTCAAAACTCTCGAAACTCATGAACCAACAGTACATCTCTCCTTTACGCATGTCACAAACAAGTACTATGGAGATTCAGCTCCCTCCTGGCCAATGGGCGGCCAACGGGGCGGGATGTTGGGGGACAGCCAATGAGAGATCGCTCATTGTTTGAATTTTTGAAAGGTGCGTTTGAATTTTTGAATGGCACGTTTGGCGCTTTTCGTAAGAAGAGGTTATTTCGTATACAGAGGGTGAAAATTTAGGAAAGGAATTTAGAGGTTTTTCGTAACCTGGATTTTTGATATTCAGGGGTTTACGTAAGTAGAGGGCTGATTGCATTAAAGTTCATAACTCACAGGAAGAAATGCATTCATGTGTAACTGGTATGAACACCACTGGATTACCAGTCTCTAAGTAAGGAAAAAGGAATTTCTACTTTGGATATACATTTAAATGCAATATCTTTATTGTGGGCCCTAATATTTACACTTAGAGTTGATACTTCTGTCGCACGACATGAAATATAAGCAACAAAAAGAAAAGTCAATTTTCTGAAACACATTTATTTTTTTATCCAATTATTTTGTCTGACATGTATGTCATGCGGTGTGTTTGGGGAAGGGTTTACTCTTTAATTAGTTATAGTTTTTGGAAATTACTCGGTCCAAAATGTAAATCATTAAATTTGACCCAGTTTCAAAGAATGATCCATTTGTGAAATGAAGAACAGACATGGACGCAGTCACAGATTCAGTGATCACCTTGATGACCATATGTTTGAAAAACGAATGTGATTTGACTCTCACTTAAGGATGGTTGTTGCAAAAGGTAGGTCTGTGAAAGGTCTGATTAAAGGGATTTGTATGTTGTATGTTGAAATTGTATATTAGGGGATGGGGAGGGGTAGAGAGATGGTGAATCAAACATTTGGTATATGTACTTGTAAATATCTCTGAGCATGTTCTCTGTGTAGCTGGTGTTGTGTACTGTGTATACTCACGTTAGGAGTCTCATATTTGTGGCACGGGAGGCGGTTGGCACAAATATTACAGGAGTGTATTCACGAGTTCCTGATCAATTTCCTAAGTTACGGCTCTTAGGAAATATAACGGTGGCAGAACTGACTCAGGGACTGGCTGTGAGTCTATGTTAGTATTCTTGGAGCCAGTCACTGGGGCTTGGTGAAATTAAATTGGATGAAGAACTGTGTCCAGCAGTCCTAGTGTTAATTGAGGCTTTTAGTGGTCTTGAGATATTTCCATTAGAGACATTAAGGGGATGGCCTGTACCCCTGGGCCAGTATTTACATTTTTTCGATGGCACACTGAATGTTCAGTAGTTCTTGAATTTGTAGCATCATAAGTTTGTCAAATCGGCCTTCATGGAATCATTGGGATTAAGACTTCCTGGGATTACTCCAGGCTCATATGCATCCACCTCTAAGACAAAGGTTTTAGATGGGTTAGAGTGTTGTACGATGACTACAGTGGTGAATTGATCCGGAATGAACCAGTGCTTAAGCTGTTGCTAAGTATTTAATGTACAGATAGAGGGTGAACAATTAACCACAGCAGGTCACTGCAGAGATTGGTGAAGCGGCAGTCACTGAAACTGAAGAGCTCTGTGTTGTTCTGGCTGGGTTCCTAAAGTATAAACAGTTATTTTCTCTTCCGTCTTTCACCCTCAGTGGCGCCTAGTTCGGTGCATGCAATTTGCCTTGACTCAGGAGCAGCCAGGATCATGGGCTCAGGGACGACTGGAAGCATGTTAGGGTTGGAGTACTGTACATGATACCTCTGTTGTGGTTCGAGAGGAGATGATTGATACAGATATTCATATAGTGTCTTGCTGCAGTATTCACCAGATTGGCTTTTTTTTTTGCCTGTAATCTAAATTGATTTTTTTTTTCTCTTGCATTTTATGCTACAGTAGATAGATAAAATTTGTGAGGGGAAAAATGAAAATATTACTTATTCATCATTTATATAAAAACACAGAAGAATATTTTAAAAGATTCACAAATACATACAGTATACCTGTTCAGAAAGGCCCCAGAGTCTTCAGCGCAACTAATCAAGAGACTCCACCAAGCAAGTGGTCAGGAGGTCAGGGACAAAGCTGAGTAAAAGTTGTAAAAAAAAATATCTAACAACTTGAAAATCCCACAGAGAAACATTAAATCCATCATCACAAAATGGCACCACAACAAAACTGCCTAGAGAGGGCTATCCACCAAAGCTCACAGACCAGGTAAGTAGGACATTGAACAAAGACAGCAATGCGACAAAGGTGACCCCCTATAGGTTTAAAGCTCCATAGCGAGTACTAATGTGCCTGTCCACATGCAGAGGTATGGGTTTTTTAAAACTATTTCTTGTTTACTTTACAACCACAAATATTTTATAAATTTTAACTTGTTGGCATATTGCATAAATTGACCCCCCCATTATCCAATTTAATTCCAGGTTGTAAGGCAACAAAGTGGGAAAAATGCCAAGAGGACGAATACATTTGAAAGACACCGGATAAGTCAGCAAGGCAAGAGTAGCATTGTAATCTCTGCAATTTAGTTCAGCAAGTATCTGAACTTTTAGGCCTCATCAGAATACAGTGGTACCTCACTTTACGAAATTAATCCGTTGCAGCGCCTTTTTCGAAAACTGCATTTTTCGTAAGTTGAACCGCATTTTACATGTAAAATGCATGATTTGTTCCAAGGCTCCCAATACTACCTCATAAACCCTTTAAAAATGATAAAAGTACACCAATTTTGTATGAAATAGGTGTTAGAAGTAAAAGAAAATTATTTACCTTTTTAAAAAATCTCTCGTACCACCCATGCGACACTTTAAAGTTCGGAGGTTGCTGGTCTGAAGAACCCTCACCCCCACCCTCCTTCATGAGGTCCTTAAATATGGCAGTTGCTTTTTCCGGAATAATTGCCTCCGTCATTGTATCTCTGCTTTTAAGGCCTCCTTCTGCTTCAATATCGTCCCGATTGTAGAGGGGTGTCGGCCATACTCCTTTGCGATTTCACTCAACTGAATCCCACTTTCATATTTTTTTATCATCTCCTGTTTTATTTTTATTGATAACGGAGCCCGCTTCTTCTTTTCAGTCTCACCGGGAATCAGTTTCTTGGGGCTCATGAAAAATAACGCTGTAATGAAAACACTCAAAAAAACTCAGGAAACTCATGAACCAACAGTACAACTCTCCTTCACGCGTGTGTCGAACAATGGGTCGAAAGCACACGAAAATCATTATGGGTACATTAGATTCTATAGTGTATCATGGAGATTCAGCTCCCTCCTAGCCAATGGGAGGCCAGCAGGGCAGGGTGTTGGAGAGACTACCAACAGAAAAGCAACTTGCGCATTGATTGAATGTTTGAATTGCGTGTATGAATTTTTAAGATGGCGTTTTCATAGCATGAACTTGTTTCGTATCCAGAGACAAAAATTTTAGGAAAACGCGTTTCGTAACCTGAATTTTTCCTTTGGTGAGACGTTTGCAAAGTGAGGAACCACTGTACGTATTTTAGCACTGATAAGTTCAAGCCAATGAGTGCCACAATTGTGTAAAATCCAAGGCATAATTGGCAACTCACCTTGTTGCCCTGCTCTGAGGTTCTCTCCAAATTCTTTCCTTCTAGGTAATGGTGGAATAGCCTTTGAAGCATTTCAGTGAAGTTGCATTAGATGCTAAAAACTTATTACCGTGCTGTTGTCTTGTACTAACAACTCTGCGCATTGAGATGTTTTTCTACTGAATTCATCTCATCGGATATATGATTGATTGTTCGCCTGTGGGAAGTGTAGGATGTGGAGAAGCCATCATTGTAAATGCCTTCATGAGTTGGTTAATTTTTGCATTGACTTTATAAACACCACTGTTGTTTTTCCTTGGAACATACCTGGAAGAAGAGAGTCTATTTCTGTACCATTCAGTCTGCTGCACCTATTCGGCTGTTGACACAATCTCTCATAATTTTGAGAGTAGATGCAGATGCAAATTCAAATTGATATTTTTGTTGTCTAACTCTCACACAACCATACACAGTACAATGTGGTAATATTTCTTGAACATCTGTCAATTAAATAAAATATGAGTGAGAATAAGAATAAAATGATTAAACAACAAGTAAAAAAAAAATAGAACAAGGAATATCTGTATATACTGGTCCTTCTAAAAAAATTAGCATATTGTGATGAAGTTCATTATTTTCTGTAATGTACTGATAAAAATTAAACTTTCATATATTTTAGATTCATTGCACACCAACTGAAATATTTCAGGTCTTTTATTGTTTTAATACTGATGATTTTGTCATACAGCTCATGAAAACCCAAAATTCCTATCTCAAAAAATTAGCATATCATGTTCAGGTCGTCTAAACGAGCTATTAACCTAATCATCTCAATCAACCAATTAACTCTAAACACCTGCAAAAGATTCCTGAGGCTTTTAAAAACTCCCAGCCTGGTTCATTACTCAAAACCGCAATCATGAGTAAGACTGCCGACCTGACTGCTGTCCAGAAGGCCATCATTGACACCCTCAAGCAAGAGGGTAAGACACAGAAAGAAATCTCTGAGCGAATAGGCTGTTCCCAGAGTGCTGTATCAAGGCACCTCAGTGGGACGTCTGTGGGAAGGAAAAAGTGAAAGAAGGGCCGATTCCAGACCTTGGGGGACCTGTGGAAGCAGTGGACTGAGTCTGGAATAGAAACATCCAGAGCCACCGTGCACAGGCGTGTGCAGGAAATGGGCTACAGGTTCCGCATTCCCCAGGTCAAGCCACTTTTGAACCAGAAACAGTGGCAGAAGCGCCTGACCTGGGCTCCAGAGAAGCAGCACTGGACTGTTGCTCAGTGGTCCAAAGTACTTTTTTCGGATGAAAGCAAATTTTGCATGTCATTCGGAAATCAAGGTGCCAGAGTCTGGAGGAAGACTGGGGAGAAGGAAATGCCAAAATGCCTGAAGTCCAGTGTCAAGTACCCACAGTCAGTGATGGTCTGGGGAGCCATGTCAGCTGCTGGTGTTGGTCCACTGTGTTTTATCAAGGGCAGGGTCAATGCCGCTAGCTATCAGGAGATTTTGGAGCACTTCATGCTTCCATCTGCTGAAAAGCTTTATGGAGATGAAGATTTCATTTTTCATCACGACCTGGCACCTGCTCACAGTGCCAAAACCACTGCTAAATGGTTTACTGACCATGGTATTACTGTGCTCAATTGGCCTGCCAACTCTCCTGACCTGAACCCCATAGAGAATCTGTGGGATATTGTGAAGAGAAAGTTGAGAGACACCAGACCCAACACTGTGGATGAGCTTAAGGCCGCTATCGAAGCATCCTGGGCCTCCGTAACACCTCAGCAGTGCCACAGGCTGATTGCCTCCATGCCACGCCGCATTGAAGCAGTCATTTCTGCAAAAGGATTCCCGACCAAGTATTGAGTGCATAACTGAACATAATTATTTGAAGGTTGACGTTTTTGTATTAAAAACTCTTTTTTATTGGTCGGGTGAAATATGCTAATTTTTTGAGATAGGGATTTTTGATTTTTCTTTCCTTTCTTGCCAAAATGATCAATATTAAAACAATAAAAAGCTTGAACTACTTCAGTTGTGTGTAATGAATATAAAATATATGAAAGTCTAATGTTTATCAGTACATTACAGAAAATAATGAACTTCATCACAAGGGAACTTGAGAAGGACCTTCTATGAAGATTTAATAAAATGCAACCAGTATCACTAGTGAGTTGTGTGGTACATGCCTGGAAAGGTTCTACAACATTGTTCACTACGAGGCCTCTTAAGGTGCTCATTCATTTCTTGAACCACTTAATCCAACCTAATTAGGGTATTGGGGAGGCAGGTGCCCATCTCAGCCGAATATGGGTGAGGGCAGAGTACACCTTGTGCCGCTCGCCAGGTGATCACGGGGTGAAACATGCTGATGGCTATGCAGTCTAGTCTTGACGAATCATTCTTTTGCATGCCTCTGACCATAGACAGTGAGACACGTAGCTGTCCTTTGATAACCCTGTTACCTGCACTAGGGGGACAACTGTTGACAGTTGGACTTGAACCCCCAACCTTGGGGTCGGTAATCCCATTTAATTACCCATGGGGCCACCACTGCCCTTGCTCATTAATTTTGCAGCCAAATGAATTTGGTGTTAACTCTTTTTTTTGGGGGGGGGTAGAATCGGCCATAATGTCTTTCCTCGACCATTTGCTTACTCTAGTATGCGAGAGTCAATGACCCCTACAACAGGCACAAAAATCTTAGAAATTTTATGCTTTCGTCTGTTTATTGAAATTCTTCTCTGGCTTTTCTATCAATTTTTTTCCTCCATTTTCTCCCTAATTTGGACGTATCCAATTCCTACCCATGAGTTATTGTCTTCCCTATCACACGACCACCACCGACCAGGGAGGGGCGAAAGCATGCACGAAGGGAAGCGCTATCCACCCCTTCATATGAAGGAGCTCACAGACGCCAATGATTGGCTGATGATCGCTGTGAGTGACAGGGAAGTGAGTGTATGCCGTCTCTCCATCCCACGAGAGATTGGCTAATTAGCTTCTATAAACTCCTGGCTACAGATGGCATTAACCCAGATTCGAACTTGTGATCTCTGGGTTAATAGTTGCATGTCTTGTCAACGCGACACTCAGAAGCCCCTGGCTTTTCTACTTTCTACGAATCTGTTCCAAGTTCCTGGATTTCATCGACACCAAAGTGGACACAGCTCACATGTCCCATTCCCCACACGCCCCATACGCTCACTCTGTTCTCAGGTTCTCCTGCCACCTATTGCATTCTAATGCCTCAGATTTGCCTCTGCTTCTACCCAGTGGATGCTTCTTAAGGCACCAAGCTTTTCACTAAAGTCAAGGCCTCCATCTGTCTACTCGACCCCATGCCCTTAACCCCAGAGAAGCTTTGCCTTCCCACTCTTTGTTTGATTATGCTTGACATCAACTTAACAACCTTCTAGCCAGTCAACATTAACTCCTCCATTGAATCTGGCCTGGTACCCTCATTCCTAAAAATGGCTGCTCTCTCCTGGTTCTTTAAAAGTCTGGTTTGGACCCAAACGACCCCAGTCAGTCCCACCCAATTTCCAACCTTTCTTTTCTCAGCAAAAACATGAAATGGGCTGTCATTGCCCAAAATTAATAGCAACTGTCTCAATGAAACCAAATTGGAAGGGTTTAGAAAGAGCTTACAGAGTGCACAGGAGCATAGAGACTGCCCTACTCATGATCACTATTGATCTTCCCATTGCTGTCATTCTCTTTTACCTGAACCTCTCTGCAGTGTTTGACACAGTTTCACAAGCCATACTTTCTAATTTGCTTATCTGAATGTTTAGGCTTGACTGATGTAGCGCTCTTTTGGTTTCAGTCATACCTTGGTAATGGCATATACTATTATCTATAGGGACTCATGCGCACCCTGCTCTCACCAACCAAGATGCATCATTAAGGGTCTGTGCTGAGATCATTCTTTTTGTTACCTACATGCTCCTCCTCGGTTAGCCCTCCCCATTGCCTGAGCTTCCACTTCAATTCTGATGATACACAGCTGTACTACTGCAGTGGTGTCTGGATAAGCTGTAGTATCTGTAGAGCTGTGCTGCAGAGTGCTCAACTGCAGCTATGGGCAAAGCCCTTGCAGAACATCAATCCCTCCTCATGCCCCTTCACTTCACTCCTGGAAAAGTCCTGGATCTACGACCAAGTCCTCCTCCTCACCTATAAATCCTGACATGCCCTTCCCTACCAATACTTACTGATCTTTCTCCTCCACTATGCTCTGTCCCACATCCTGTAGTCCACAGACAAGGGCCTACTCTCTATCCCAACAACAGACTGTGGTCCCTCAAGAGTAGCGCCTGCAGTGTCCCCAATCTCGTAAATTCGATTCCCCAGAGATCTGCAACACAACAACTCTGGAATTTGTTATAACACACATACTCAATGCTTTACCTATTTACCATGACCTTTAGTCTTTGACTCAATTTTTTTGTGTAAAATAACCTTGGGTTGTCTAAAATGTGTTATTAAATTAAGTCTTTACTATTATCATCACAAAATATACCACTAAAAATGTGCAATGTCAACCTAACAACTGTAGAGGGTAAATGGCCAAAAAAGTAATGGCGTATTAAATTAAATTGATTAAGCAATAGAAATCACAGCTAAGCAAACAAGTCAAATGCTTGAGGCAAGGGTTCTGCGACAGAGTCCAAAATAAATAAACCAGGAAACATAACAATGTCAAAAGCAGGAGAGTACACACTAAAACAACAGTGTGGCAAACATTAGATATGAGACAGGGAGTATTACTCTTCAATGTGTGTCTGTGTGCACATGCAGTCTTTTAAGGCTTGAGAGTAATGATCGTGTTTAATGTGTTATGGTGTGTTTTTTTTTTTTTTTTTTTTTTTTTTAAGTTCTGTGAACTCAAACGTGAACGCTGTCAAACATTGCACTTTGTGGTGGTTATGTGTGTATGCTGTAGATGATGGTGGCATTGTGGTTCGTATACCTGCCTTACAGTAAGAAGGTCTTGAGTTCGAGTCCCAGATTTGAGTGTTTCTTTGTGGAGTTTGTGTTCTCCTTGGGCATTTGTGAGTTAACTTCAGGTACACTGGTTTTCTCTTATAGTCCAAAGGTGAGGTGACTATTCAAATTGTCCCTTGGTTGTGTGTATGTTTGCCCTGCGATGGTATGATGAGCTGTTCAAGGTGTACTTTGTTTTGTGTGGTTGGTTGTGTCGTGGTTAGCATGTCTGCCTCACAGCAAGAGGTTCCTGGATTACCCAGCAAAGGCATTTCTATGTAGATGTGCATAGGTGCCTACATGTTCTCCTTGTTCTTATGAGGGTTTCCTGCAGGTACTCTGGTTTCCTCTCACAGTGTGTATGTTGCTGTATGATGGACTGGTGAATTGTCTGGGTTGTACCCAAGCTTTTACCTCAGGTGTACTTCCACGACCATAGTAGGCATAAATGGGTTTGTCAACTGGATGTATGGATGGATGACTTTGTGGTTGGTGGGTATGGGAAAGCTCTCAGAGGCCCTCGCTCTCCACTGCCCGACATGCTCTGATCTCACAACACGCCACAATTCTGTATGCGTGAAGTACTGCGTAAACATTGCAGTTGTAAAATATAAAATGTTAAAAAAAAAAACTGACAGAAAACTTGGAAAAGTAGGAAGTGGTATAAAAAAAATCTTTGGCGGGACAAGTTCAATTTTTCAATTTCGTTTGTTCTTTAATTTTATTTCGTAGTACTTTCCTATTACGGAAAGTTCCTCATCACCATTTCGTGTTTTGTGTGTTACTGAATTGATTGAACATAATGCGTCCCAAATAAATACGGATGTGGCAGTGGAGGCTCGGGTGGTAGCATGCTGGCTTCTGAAGGTCAGTAGTTCAAGCCTCACTATCACCAGGTTGTCACTCGGGTCCTCTTCCTGCAGCTAACTGGGTTATCAAAGGCCAGCCATGTCTCTGACTGTCCGTGGTGACAGGTATGTAAAAGAAGTAGTTCTGACTTTCGTGAATAGACTAGACTTCATTGCTGTCAGCATGTTTCTGCCCTGTGATGGCCTGGCAAGCTGTCCAGGGTGTACTCTGCCCTCACCCAGTGTCGACTGAGATGGGTGACAGCTTCCCCATGACATTAATTCAGATTAAGCCACTCAGATAATTAATGAATGAATAAATATGAGCAATAGGAAATGTAGTCAGGGAATGTGGGCGGGGTTGCTCAAAATCTCAACTCCAGCAGCCCAACCTAAACACTGAGCTCTAAACTAAGGCCATATTTCTACCTTATTTTTGTGTAAACAAAATAAATAAGTATTATTAAAGTGCACAATCTCTCCATATAGCTCCCATAGACCTGTGCACTGTGCACAGGGCAGCATTTCACCGCGGGGCTCCAATAATAATCATTTAATTAGGATTTTTATAACATGGACTTGTACTCTCTCTCTCTCTCTCTCTCTCTCTCTCTCTCTCTCTCTCTCGCTCTGTGTGTGTGTGTGTGTGTGTGTGTGTGTGTGTGTGTGTGTGTGTGTGTGTGTGTGTGTGTGTGTGCGCGCGCACGCACGTGTTTTGGTATTTTTAATTGATTATTCTTCATCATTATTAAAAGAAAATGTCCCGGGAAAATGATATGGGCAGTATAATGAGATGCCGCATAAACGGCCCCATTTGAAATCACAGAAGGAATGGGAGTGTGTTTCAGTGCTATCGAACATTCTGATAGTGTATTTCTGATCCTTTTGTGTGAGTGAAAGTGTTACTGGACGGCTGTCAATCGTAAATATTTTTTTAATACTTTGATTTGGGAACTACGTTCTTTTGAAACTTAGATATTCTGTCACATTAGATAGAAGATCACAGGACGTCTGGTACAGCAGTTAAATAAAAAATACTGTAAATCTGTAAATTACTGTTTGCTGTTATCGAATCCGTACAGTGAGTTTTTAATAAGCCTTTCACCTGACTGTTATAACGTACATTGAGTAAATACAGCTATAAAATGTTTGTGTGTCTTTATTTCAGGCTGCACATCAAGAAAATGTGAATATTTTGAATTGATTCTCCTCTATAGTCATTGTGTATGAAAAATAAGTAATACGCCTGCCACCCTTTGGCGAGGGTTAGGCTGGGACAACCGTCCATTAGGTTTATTTGAAATATGTCTGTTAAACCGTAGTTTCAAAAATTCTGTGCTTACTACAACTTATACGGATATAATAATAATTCTTCTGTTTTGTAAAATGAGTTGGCGATGTACTTCTGTTTGCACAGTTAAAGCTCTTTCTTGTATAGTATGGTGTGTGTAGGCTAGGGCTGTCGTTGTGTACTTCAGGATTTTGGTCCAATCTGAATACAGGGATCCCTCGCTACTTCGCGCTTCAATTCATACGGCTTCAGTGCATCGCAGTTTATTTTTTTTAAATATTCATCAAATTAAATAAAAAAGGAAATTAAGGAAGAATATGGGGAAACGTTAAGGAAAATGCCACAAAAACAAGGCTAATTATGCAAAAAACCCCAAACAAACAAAAAACAACCCAAAACTACTTACATTTTTATGTGAGGCGCGCATCTGAATGCGTGCACGCGCATCCACGTGCAGGCGTGCATGCCCGCGTCTGTATGTGTGTGCATTTATATATTATTTACATCGTATGCATTATTTTAGAATGTTATAATTGTTATTATAGCATTTTTAGCATTGGATATGTATTTATTGATATTATATACACAAAAACATGTACATATACATTAGTCGGGGGGTGGGGGTGGGGTTGGGGGGGGTGATCCTACTTTGCGGAATTCGGTGGTCGCCGGGGGATCTCGGTCCCAATTAACCGCGGAAAGTGAGGGATCCCTGTACTTTCTAAGCTGCTGTTTTGTTCTTGGCTCATCGTCCTTTGCTCCCAGTCGTCCAACTTTATTACAAATTTATGAATCAACACTTTCCGTTATCCTATTAGTCTGTATTGGTATGTATTTGTAAC
Source organism: Plotosus lineatus (assembly GCA_024760905.1). Lineage (NCBI taxonomy): Eukaryota > Metazoa > Chordata > Actinopteri > Siluriformes > Plotosidae > Plotosus > Plotosus lineatus. The sequence continues at coordinate 29,064,579 of CM045741.1, forward strand.
TTGATTGGGTCCAATCCGCTGGGATACTTGACAGGATGGACCATGTGGGCGGATTGGGCAGGTTTCCAACATGGGGATAAAAATAAAAACGGCACATTAATAAAAATGGCAAAAACTTCTCTTTTGGTTAATGAAGAAAAGGTTACAGCTAAATTTGGTGTTAGGCATAAGATTTATTAATAATTATTTAAATGGAATGTCCTTAGGATAGCAAGGTGCGCGCGCGTGTGTGTGAGTGTGTGTGTGTGAGATCAGCTGCTAAATGCAGTGGCACAGCATATCGCTCATTCAGAGATGACGGAAAGCATACAGAGACTTTAGGAATCAGACACAAACACCTTTAATCCATTTGATGAAATATCACATAATCAGAGCTAATCTGATTTAATCAAAAGGTGATTATCTTTTTAATCTACTGTATAACCAGATGGCAGTAAATTAGATTACAATTGATTAGATTTAAAAAAAAATCTGCTTTTAAGCTCAGATTTACTCTACAGGGTACTGAATACCAGTTCATTTGCAGTGCATGGACAGTATTTACATTAAAAATGTATGAATAACACAACCTGGGTACGTATATGTATACATATGTATAAATTCTGCCACCATTCAAGGGCTATGACCTGTTGTTTTGTTTTTGTTTTTTCACTCACCTTCAGGTCATACCGTCTCAAAAGTGTGACAGATTTATCTTCTCTAATGCTCTCTTTGAGGTTACTTGAGGTACTCAAGGTGTGATTTTGGAAATGGAGAATGATCTTGCACAGGTTTCCTCTGAGGATAAGGAGAGGTGAGTGGAGGATCACATTAAGCGTGAGATAAAACGCAAGCATATTCTGTTTCAAATGACAGGAATCTCTTGTTAGGTTGACACCCGGGCTGACACACCTTGTGGTGCAAAGTATTCTGTAGTTCTGAGTTTAGGTGCTAAGTATGGACTGCAAACCACAGACACACCCAGTGACAGAGTGAGAACATGAGACATCTGGAGAAGAAAGGAGTGAACAGGTGGACCCACAGAGGAGATCTGATCTCCACACATACACCTGTATTGCTCAGTGTGTACGTGACTGTTTTATGTACCACATGCTATGTACTGGGATTGTCCAGTAGTCACACAATATTATTTTTTCTTTGTAAGATTTGTTACTTTGAATTCCTCCCTTTGATTTTTAAATACGTCCCATGACGAAATTCAGCCCACTATGCTGTGCTACATTCTTTTAACAACATAAAATTATGATAAATAATATCTCTGAAGCACATCCTTCAGTTCAAATTGAGTTCAGACTACATGAGGCAGCAGTATTTGATTTACATCCATCCTGTGCCAGCTCTGCTCCTGTGGTTAGAGATTTCCTCTACTCGTAGTCTCCGTGCTTTTGTATAGAAATGAAATAGAGTTTGGAAAATTAAGGGAGGTTTTTGTTTGTTTGTTTGTTTTTTTTGCAGATGAAACCACTGGCAATATTTATCAGTTATGGAGCAACTGTGCACGCACATTTTCCTCCTGGATTAATAAGGTGTTCTGATACTGATTATTACCCTTTAACCCTGAATCACTTTTAAGTACTATTTGGATGGAATAAGATTTTCATTTATTTTCTGAATCGCTTAATGCTAAGTAGTGTTGCCCGGAGGCTAGCAGCCATCTCCGGCCGACTCTGGTAAGGGTTGGGTACACCCTGGACAGCTCGTCAGGTCATCACAGGGTCTACACTAGGGGTCGGGAACCTTTTTGACTAAGAGAGCCCAAAAAAAATAAAAATAAAAATCTAATCCTCTGAGAGCCAAATATATTTTTTAATACTGAGACCAACAATTTTCAAGTATAATAAGACTCTGAATTTATTTTAAACAATATTGTCATAACGAAGTTATTAATGTGACTTCTGGTGCTGCATGGTGTTGCTGATGGTTTTGTAGTCCAGTTGATATGTGCTGAGGTTCAGCTTCATGCAGGCGTTTAGACTTCCATCTATTAAACGTGACCGCAGGTTGGTCTTGATGCTTTTCACGTGTGAGAAGGACTGCTCGCGTGCAATTGTGGAGCCAAACATGGTCAATACGACAGGACTCACACTACAATGTTTATGTTCCAGGAAGCGAATCCCAAGTTTTGGCAATCAGCTGGTCTGCGGGTTGAAGTTTTTCATGTCTGGCCATTTGTGTTTTGCTTGCCAGCTCTGCTTGGCTTCTTGCACATGAGCTGATCAAAACGAGGGAAATTTACTTCTTTACCCAAAAGCAACTTGCGCAGGCTGTTGCATATAATCCAATAAAATTAGACTTTCAAGGTATTGGCCCCGCCCACACACTGGAGTACAGAAAGGATTGGCTCTCCGCTGCATGCCACAGCGACAAGTAGCATTGAAAATAGATGTATAGATTGAAATGAGTGAGATTTATTTGTTTTTGTTTTATTTGATGACTTTTTTTCTGTATTTTTATTTAAATACCAGCGAGACTATGTATTAGTTATTCTGTTAAGAAAGGCCACCTGATTTATCTAAGAGCCAGATACAGTCATCAAAAGAGCCATGTCTGGCTTGCGAGCCATAGGTTCCCGAACCCTGGTCTATACACACAATCATCCACACTCACAGCAAGGGGCAATTTGGAACTGCCAATTAGCCTACTGTGCATGCTTTTTTGGACTGTAGGAGGAAACCCGTGCAAGCACTTGAAGAACATGCAAACATCCCACAGAAACATCCAAACTGGAAATCGAACCCAGGCCTTCTTTCAGTGCGGCAAACGTATTAACCACTACTCCACCATGCCACAAGGGATAATATTTTCTGTAGTAAATTTTCTGTTTAAAGCATTGCATCAGAGGGAGTAAGCAATCTGTATATACAGTGCTGTGCAAAAGTATTTGCCCCCTGACCGATTTTTTACTTTTTTTTTTTTTGCTCATCCATTTCAGATCAAGTAAACCTAAATATTATACAAAGATAAAACACAAGTAAACACAAAATGCAGTTTTCGGTGCCAGTAGCATTTATTAAGGGGGAAAAACATCTGAACCTACAAGGGCCTGTGTTAATAAGTACTTGCCCCTAAACCTAATACCTGGTTGAATCACCTTTTGCAGCAATAACTGCAGTCAAGCGTTTGCGATAAGAGGCGATGAGTCTTTCATATTACTGTGATGGGATTTTGGCCCACACTTCTCTGCAGAATTGTTCAAGATCAACCAGATTGGATGGTTTTCGGGCTTGAAAAACCTTTTTAAGGTCAGGCCACAGCATCAATATGGTTCAGGTCAGGACTTTGACTAGACCACTCCAAAACCCTCATTTTTGTTTTTTTTTAGCCATTCAGAAGTGCACTTGCTGGTGTGCTTCAGATCATTGTCTTGCTGCAGAACCCAGGTGCACTTTAGCTTGAAGTCTCGGACTGATGGACGAACATTCTTCGCCAGGATTTCTTGGTAGCGAACAGAATTCATGGTTCCGTCAATCATGACAAGTCACCCAGGTCCTGGAGCAACAAAAGCAGGCCCAGATCCTCATACTTCCACCACCATGTTTCAGTGTTGGCACAATGTTCTTTTTATCAAATGCAGTGTTCCTTTTGCATCAGATATAATGGGATAGCATTTTCCCCAAAAAGTTCAACTTGAGTTTCATCAGTCCAGAGGACATTATCCCAAAAGCTTTGGTGATGATCTTGATTCTTGGCAAAAGTGAGTCATGCCTTGATATTCTTTCTTTTTTGTCAACAGTGGCTTTCGCCTCGGAACCCTTCCATGAATGCCATTTTTGCCTCGTGTCTTTCTGATGGTGGAGTCAGGAATATTGATAATAACTGAGGCAAGTGAGGCTTGTAGTTGTTTAGAAGTGGTTTTTGGATCCTTTGTGACTTCTCCGGTTAGTCCGTGCTGTGCTCTTGGAGTAATTTTGGTAGCTCAGCCATGCCTGGGAAGGGTCACCACCGTGCCATGGCTTCTCCATTTATGGGTAATGGCTCTGGCAGTGGTCTGCTGGAGTCCCAAAGATTTACCAGTGACTTTGTATCCTTTCCCAGACTGAGACATCTCTATAATCTTCTTTCTTGTTTGCGCTTGAAGATCACTGGATCACAGCATGGTAATGTGTGTTCGGTATGGCCTACCTCACCTTACAGGCAGATTTTATGCTCGGGATCTCCTGATTGTAAAGGTCTGGCAGCAGTCAGGCCTGGGTATGACCATGAAATTGAACTCAGTTTCCCAAATAATAGGATTAATCACAATCACCTCACCTTTTAACAAGGAGGGGGGCAATTACTTTTTCCACAGAGGTTCATGTAGGTTTGCATATGTTGAGGTTCTCTTTGGGAGTACCGAGGATGGATAGGATCAGAAATGAGTACATCAGAGGGACAGCACATGTAAGATGTTTTGGAGGCAAAGTCAGAGAGGTTAGATTGAGATGGTTTGGACATGTACAGAGGAGGGATAGTGAGTATATTGGTAATAGGATGCTGAGGTTGGAGCTACCAGGCAGAAGGCCTAGAGGAAGACCAAAGAGGAGATTTATAGATTTGGTGAAGGAGGACATGAAGGTGGTTGGTGTAAGAGAAGAAGATGCAGAGGATAGGGTGAGATGATTTGCTGGGCTTCCCTGAAGGGAACAGCCGAAAGGAAAAGAAGCATGTAGGTTTGAATAGGATTTTTCTCTGAACAAATAAAATCACAACAGAAAAACTAAATTTTTTGAATACTTGGGTTATCTTTGTGTAATGTTTAAATTTGTTTGATGATCCGAAAAGGTTAAATATGACAAAAGTGCAAAAAAAAGTAAAAAAAAAACATTTAAAAAAAATTATTGCACAGCACTGTATAAGAGATTCATAAACATGTTGCGTTTTCATGATATATATCTGGTCATGAACTTAACAAACAATACCCACTAAATACACTTTATTTTAATAGCTTTTTTTTCTATTATAACAAATATTAGTTGTAGGTTTTGTGGCCATCCATGTTGTGCTTGATGATTAGTAGGTCATTTACATTTATTGTATTTGGGTGCTCTTATCCAGAGCGACTTAGAATTATCGTTTATGTACAACTGACTAATTGATGGTTAAGAGCATTGATCAAGGGCCAAGTGGTGGTAGTACTGCGTTGAAACCTCAGACCTACAGATCAGTAGCCCTGGATTAATCCCGGAGAAACCCGTCACAGCTAGAATATCCTGGGTTTATCCCGGGCTGGCGTGTTTCTGTGTACAGTTTGCCTGTTCTCCCCATGCTTGCGTGGGTTTCTTCTTACCACAGTCCAACTGTCTGTTTCAAATTGAATATTGGTATGAGTGTGAGATGTGTGAGATGTGTGTGTGTGTTGGCTTTGTGATAGTCTGCCAAGCTATGTAGGATGTACCCTACCTTTTCCCAGTGTTGGCTGAGATAGGTTTCATTATCTCTGCATTAAAGGGTTTAACAGTTTGGAAAATGAATGAGTGAGTGAGCATACATACAGTTGATATGAAAAGTCTAGTGACACGCCTTTGAATGTGCAGGTTAATGCTGCAATATCTGATTTTTTTCCACCTCACATTCAAAGCTATATAGCCATGAACAATATTCAAGTGGAAAACAAATTCCGGAGAAACAAAAGAGAGGGTGAATGAAAATAATCTGTTTGTGAACAGTCTATAATTGCTCTCTGTGACTGTTTAGAATTCACATATTACATTCAAACTCATGTTTAAATGTAAACATTAAACACCCGACATCAATAAAGGATTTTAATTAACACCAAATAAAGCCTAGTTTCATCCAAATTATAAAGCCATGGTCAAATATAGTAGAGTATACAGTATGTACCAGCCCCTATAACAAAAGGATATAAATCATGAAAAGCCTACAACAAAGCTTCTAAAATATTAAATATAACGTGGCGCACAGTGAAAGACATCATCAACAAATGAAGAAAATTGGGCACCACAGTGACATTACCAAGAATAGGATTTCCACCAAAATAGGCAAAGTTATCAGGGAGGCTGCCAAGAGACCGCCAACATCATTAAAGAGCTGCTTGGATATCAGGTCCTATTCACTTCTTTAATGTGACATTTCTTGAATTCAGCAGCCTTTTCGTCTTAAAAAAGTTCAAGGCTCCATATATTTTTGCCAAAACCAGGCTGCAGATATATTATCTGATGAGATCTATGTGGAATTTGGCCATACTTAAATATATGTTTACTATAAAAACAAGAAAGTTTATTACCCAAAGAAAGCCATTACTACAGTAGCATGGTGATGGCAGCATCATGCTATGGGTCTGCTTCTCTTCAGCTGGAACTGTTGTCAAGACCTAGCACAACATATAAATGTATAGATTTTGTACAACAGCATGAAATTTTAAGAGGGATGTGTACAGTATGTTTTGCCTGTGAAACAGCCCGAAGGCTGACCCAAGGCTACTTGTAAACCGACCCAAGGCTCAGAGAAATATTGCTTCTGTGATGAACTCTTTGAGCGCAAAATAAACATTTTATTTTCCAACATGACATCATGAAGTCTTTAATAGCATGCCTGTAAAAATTGCTTTTCTGTAAATTTAGATGAGACAAATAAAACAGAGATACTTATTTATTAATAATTAGATTAACTGATTGGTGTAAATATTCAACATAACAAGCTAATCCATTCTTAATAAGGCTTTACTCATTTGTATGTATTCTAAGCTGAGAATATACAGATTTTGGTTTGTGTGAGTGGGTGTGTCTAATTTTTCCACTGATTGACAGATGTGGTGTAGCTCCAGGTCCAAGTTGAAGTGTCACATTGTCCTCGCTCTTAATCCTCCACGCACATTGTGCAAATATGATTTTCTTTCATTAACCGTCACCCTGTCACTGCCCAGTAGAGCCGCCACTCCATCAAGCCCACACAGACCATGCATTTTGTACAGACCAGCATACCTCTGGTGGGTTCCAAAAATAATATTTTAAATATTAGGTATAAATTATAAAACTTGCATTTAATTGCATGTTTTCTAAATGAAAATCATACTTGGATTTTTTTTTGTTATATACAGTACTGTGTAAATGGTAAAAACAAATTTCAGAAGACCCCCCCCCCCCCCTTTTTTTTTTTAAATAATAAACTTAGAAGTGTTGGCTCACTGTTAGCTTTGGGTTCCTCATCAGAACATTGGGGATTCAAGACTCAGTCTCATCAGTCTGCCCCTATTGGGTCTTTAATGAAGACCCGTAACCATCATCGGTTTAGTAGTACAAATGAAGTAAAAATATGAATCACTCTGACTAAGGGCATCTGCTAAACTAACAAAAAATTACAGCAAGAAATTCAGATGCAGAAATATTATATGGCCAGAAGTTTGCGAACACTTGTCGATCAAACCAATGTGTGGGCCTTTTCCAAATTTATGGGAGGAAAGTGAAATGGCACAGTTGTCGAAAATGTCTTTGTATCTATTATTATATATGTTTAAAGGAGTCTATTCACTTACCATGCATATTAAATAAACATGAAATACATTATTATTGGAAGGGGGACTGCAATATCATAGTAAGCTCTTGACGATTCGCGGTTGTGCACTCGCGCATGCTGCATATTCGCAGACTGCCCAGCAACTGTCACATGATTCAAATTCAGCAAATGGCTATCCTCCTTCCTGCTGATTGGTTGAGATGATGTAAACACCCCTTTTTACTCATTCGCACAAAAGTTGTCAATGAGCCTTTTTTCACTGTGTTTTAATTAACATTTAAGCTCCGTGATGCCACTCAAACGCCGGCTAAGCGCCAGAAAAAGGTAATGACGTTGGATGTCTCTCCTGAAGAGATAAGACTTTCTCTTGAAGAAACGACAGTTTCCTCTGAGGTGCCTGAAGAGGAATAATCATCTGAACTGTTGTAAAGAACTGTAGTATAAGTCTTTTTAAACTATTATTTTAGTACAGCACCTAAGTTAATGTTTAGAATGTTTGTGTGTAAAATTAAACTTGAATAATTACGCTTCATGTCCTTTTACATTGAACGAGAACTCTCCAAGATGGCACTCCCTAGAGGGCAACGTCGCAGAGTTCTCACAGTCAAATTGTTTCTTTGTTTGTTTTAATCTGTTTTGTTTGTTGTTGTTTGTTTGTTTTTTGCACTATCGACTTTCCAGCAAGACCGTTCTGTCATGTGGTGTACCTCAGGGTTCAGTCTTAGGTCCAGTCCTTTTTCTGATTTATACAAGCCAGCTTCAATCTGTCATTGATAGTTTCAGCATCTCAAACTTCTCTTAAGCTGACGACTCTCAGCTAATGAATTTCTTTTTACCCGCTTCTCAATCGCCAGCCCTCTCAGAATTGGAACTCTGCACCGATGGAATAAAATCATGGATGAATGGCCGAACATTAAAATTGAATGACGACAAAACAGAGGTCTTACTTGTTGGACGGAAACATCATCTGACTGATCTCCAGAAAGAAGTCACTATCGGTTCATTAAAGCTATTAACATCTGTACTCGTGAAGGATCTTGGAGTCTGGATTGAATCAGACCTTTAGCTGCAATAACATGTCAAAAGAATCTGTAGATCATGTTGTTTTCATCTCAAGGCCATAGGCAACATCAGGAAGTACATTTCAGCAGAGAGGGCCCACATCCTAGTCAGATGTCTAGTATTATCCAGATTGGACTACTGCAATGGACTGCTGTTTGGCCTCAACAAACAAAATATCTCTAAACTCCAAAAAGTGCAAAATACGGCTGCAAGAATCATTTCACTGAAGACTAAAATTGACCACATCTTTCCTGTTCTCAAATCCTTTCACTGGCTTCCAATTCAGCAATCAACTTAAAAATTCTCTGCACCACCATCAAGTGTCTCCGCAAACAAGCTCCAGAATACAGTACCTTGAAGAACTCATCACGGAATACACCCCATCAAGATCTCTCCGGTCCGAGAATCAGCACCTGTTACAACTCCCCAGATTCCACCTGTCTTCTTACGGAAAAAGATCATTCTCTTATGCAGCACCAACTCTCTGGAACTCTTTACTAATGGAAATTAGACTCTATGACTCTTTCTCAACTTTCAAGTCAAAAGTTAAAACCCATCTGTTTTGCTGTGCACATGGCTGACTGACTTACAGAACCTCTTTTATTTCAGCGCATTGAGCATGCAGTAGTGTGTGGATATTTTTGCTCTTAACAAGTGACATTAACATAACATAACATAATACTATGCTCGTATCTGACCAGGTGACCCTACTACAGCTATGACAGCGCACATAGCTTAGACAGTTTAGAACTGAGCACTCTCAACTCCTATCCTGAGCTAATATGCTATGGTAGCACAATGCTAGCCGAACCCCGGATAACAATAAGCCCAGGCGGAGACGCAGCAGGCAGGGAGGGGTTGAACGACGACTCCGACGCTTGGTTAGCAGTGGAAGGTTAGCACTCCCGGTCACACTGCTTGAAAATGTTCAGTCTCTGTGAAACAAGATGGAGCAGCTTCATGCTCGGATTGAAGTGCAGAGGAATCTACAGGACTGCTCCATGCTGTGTTTCTGTGAAACATGGCTCCAGGAGAGTACACCCGACGAGGTGATTACACCAGCCGGCTACACGGCCTTCAGGGAGGACCGGAGTGCAGCGGATAGCAACAAGGCCTGCTGCAGAAGAACTGCGGATTTCGTTAAATAAACCTGGTGTACTGACTGTAGATTATCTCTAAATCGTGCTCTGAGAATGGAGAACATCTACTTTTGAAGTTGCAGCCATTTTATTTACCCAGAGAATTGTTCTTTTTTTTTTTCCAAACAAAGGGCCTTGTAGGGAGGGCCATTTAATATATATACTGTATGCTGTTTACAGTCATTCCTTGAATATCGCGGATAATGTAGACCAGACCTGGCCGCGATATTTGAAAAACCGCAAAGTAGGAATACTATTTCTACCATGTTGTCTCATTTCTATATGTTTTCACGTCTATACAATATCAAGAAGTGTATATTAAACGTTACACAGTTATATGCAGATGTAAATACTGTAATGTATTAATATTTAAATAGAATTTATATATAAATACTTTAAGTACTGTACTCATCTGTAACAATAGTTCTTCTCCGCAGTGCAGGACGTTCACAAACACTATACAGTAAGATCACAAAATCACAAAAAATCCCACGGGAATGTGCGCGGCAACAGCGTCACACTTCTAAGCCAATCAGCTTGCAAGATTGTGTTGAGTGGGCGGGAGGCAACAGCATCACGTAGCTAAGCCAATCAGCTTGCAAGATTGAGTTGATGGGCGGTCCTTGCCTGAACTGTGGAGGAGGGGCACTTCGTTTGGAAACAATGGATGCAGTCTGGCATGGGTCACTGCTTTCCACTTGCTTACATGTGAGTTTCAGCATGAATTTTGAACTTTTTATGAATTTTTTTTTTTTTTAATTAAAATACCACGATGTACCAAGACCGCAATGCTCAAATCGCGAAGTGGCAAGGGATGACTGTAATGTTTATATTTTATTGTCAATACTGTAAATATCAAAGTAAAAATTAAAGTTTTTCATAATCATTGCTACATTTTACTACATTAATACAGACGCTCCCCGACTTGCGTTCATCCATTTTATGTTTTTTCGATTTTCCGTTTTTGTTTTTTTTTTTTTTTTTTCCGAAAAAAAAAAAAAAAAGTCAAATTTTGAGTTTAGATGTACCTACGTAGTACACCGACATAATGATGCAATGACGTTGCATTCATTGTTTACAAACTACAGACTGAGTGTGTGTGTGTGTGTGTGTGTATATATATATATATATATATATATATATATATATGATTTTCTGAGTAGATCCTTCCATAGGAGAGTGCTCAATACTTTTTGGTAGATTCCTCTATAATCACCTGAAGAGAGAGGATGGTTTCACCACCCCTCGAAACAGATCTGTAGTGATAAATGGAGTTTCAATAGAAAGTCTTTGTCCTGTCCTTTTATTTTTGTTTTGTATATATATATATATATATATATATATATATATATATCAGTTATATAGCGTGTTACCCTTGTGTTAAGACGTCGTCTCTGTGATCTTTGTGTTTACACTGTTTTGCGGACTTTTGTAACCCTAAGCAAATATGGTTGGTCAGATGTGTAAGCCTACTAGCATGGGTGCAAGTCTCATACACAGAGATGAATTAACTATCTGCTCAGATCAGCACAATCTACCATGCATACTCTGCATACTCAGTTAATCAAAGAGAGTTGTAATATGAATGAAAACCCGATTGCACAAATTACAGAACAATTACAGATATTTATTATCTTTTAGCAGAATCCTAAGAGTGTATACTTATTTTTATATTAATATTCATTAGGATTTGCACTTGTTCTTTGTATGCATCTCTTGAATAAAGTTTACTTACTTACTTACATAAAAGAAAGAACTCTCCGCTTTCCTGGGATTCACCGCAGTGCAGGCTGTGTTCTAAATAAGTTCAATTGCTCCCTTGTGCACTTGAAAGACTGAAAGTCTATATAACCCACAGCAAGTACACTACTTTTGCAAGTACACTACTTTCGGTATTGAGCGCCTCACATATTGGAAGCATTGATTGGCTGTTTCAAGCTTCATGTAAAGTTACTCGGTATAAATAAGTGACTTATTTGAAATTAATGTTGATATTATTTGATATATTTGATATAATTTTACAATGTTATGTTTATAATAATTGATTTAGGGGTGTTTTATGAGATACGGTAATGATATTTATGGATGTATAGTACAGTATGAGCATCACACGTGGGGCAGTGGTGGTCTAGTGGTATAGGGCACTGGATCGCTGATCCAAAGGTTGGGGGTTCGAGTCCCACTCTCCACAAGGTTGTCACTGTCCCCCCCAGTGCAGCTAACTGGGTTATCAAAGGTGGGCCATGTCTCTCACTGTCAATGGTGAGAGGCATGTAAAAGAACCATTGCTGACATTCGTAAAGAGTAGCTGCAAAGCCGTCAGCGTGTTTCTGTCCCTTGCCAAAAGGGTTGTGACAGGAAGGGCATCTGACGTAAAAACCTCTGCCAAATCAAACGTGCCAATCAGATGACTCGCTGTGGCGACTCCCGAGTAAAAGGGAAAAAGCCGAAAGGAAGACAGACAGATGAGCGTCACACGTCATACGTCACTGTAACAACTTACGTTCACTTTCAACTTACGTTCGGCCGTCCGGAACCAATCTGAAAACGTAAGTCGGGGAGCGTCTGCACTGTATTAATGAGTAAGACTGTCTATAGAATGTGTTTAAGAAGCATATTTTCATGCATGCAATAGATACATAGTACAGTGATACCTCAGCTCACGAACATAATTGGTTCCCAGTAAGGCGAAAAGTTCGTCTTCCGAACATTTATTTCCCATAAGAAACCATTAAAATGAGAATAATCCGTTCCCAGGTCCCCATAAAACATAATTTTCTACTAAATAAGCCTTAAAACTACACAAAAATATACCTTATTTTATGTATAATAAATGTGCTATTGTATTGTAATTAAAGAAATAAACTGTACTGTATAATAAAGTGGTTTTATTTACCTTTGTGATGGTAGTTGATGGCTTGATGGAATGGAGTGGGAGGAGGAGGAGGGAGGGACTTACTGTTTGGAAGGAGTGTTTGGAAACGCCTACTGTTTGGAAACACCCTTAGCCACACACGCACCCTTAATAGCTTCCTTGTTCTTAAGGATGGGAGCAATGGTAGACTTAGCGTACTGGTACTGGGACGCTGAGTCACACAAACGCACACCTCGTTCGTGTTTTTCAGTGATCTCCGCCTGTGGTGGGTCTTTTTCGGTCTCATAATAGCAAAAGTACACTCAATATGGTCCAAAATGTCTAGCAAACACAAACCACTTCCACATTCAAAGAAAGGGGGTGACGAACTGTGACGCCTTGAGCGTGCGTCAGCTTCCCGTGGCGCTGTTCGACCGCGTGGTTTGATTCATCCGCCGAAAACTAGTTTGTCAGCAGAGACAATATGCTCGCAAATTTAATGTTCTTGAGGCTAAAAGTTTGTGAGCTTAAGCGTTCGTCAGCGGAGGTTTTACTGTATTTTACTTCCGGTTGATCATTCACGCATGGCATATGATACATGGAGTTTTACTTCCGGGTACAGAACTTGCAGATTATCTTCATTCGCGGGAGGGGCCGGAACCGAACCCCCACGAATAATGAGGGCCTACTGTACTTCCTTGTTGGCAAGATGTGAAATTCTCGTCCTCTGGAAGTCACCAATTCTAGAGAAATACATTGTCTTACGTGAAGCTCAAAAAGATCACTGACTGAGTATGCGGTAACGTAGCAAACTTCTTTGAAGAGTGGCAACCCTTTATGCTACACTACAGGTCACGAACATTTTTGCACATCCTTCCCCTTTTTTCTTTCTTTTTTCTTTTTTTATTTAAAATTTAATTTTAATTGTTTTTATTTTATTTATATATTTATCTTTTTAGTTATATCTGTAAAGTTTTGTTTATTTGAGTATATTAATTATGTTTCCTATAAATATGGCCTGTTGATTTTCTTATTGTTAAATTCGCTTTGTAATTTGGGCTGCTTCTTACCTGTTATGTGCCATATTTGTCTCATAAATTTATTTTTAAAAGAAAGAGATTCATTATTAGCTCTTGGAAATAAAATGAAATATGCTATGATATCTTTCTGAAACCATTTACACAAGTGTCAGTGACCCATGTTGACCCATGCACTGTTGAATGTTTTGTGGTGCTTGAGACTTAAAGCCTTTAGAGTTTATATTTCTGTAAGAACAATGATCTTAAACATCGTCAAATTTTCACAGAAATCCTAAAAATAGATAAACAACACCTAATTCCACAAATGAGATGAAAATATTACACCTGGTCTCTGGTGTGGTAAACGTATATGGACCTCTAGAAATAGCAGTTGGGCAGTGGTGGCCTGGTGGTAAAGGGCAGTGGATCGATGATCCTATGGTTGGGGGTTCAAATCCCACTCTCCACAAGGTTGCCACTGTCCCCCCCAGTGCAGCTAACTAGGTTATCAAAGGTCGGCCATGTGTCTCACTGTATATGGTGAGAGGTTCATGTAAAAGAACCATTGCTGACTTTTGTAAAGAGTAGGTTGCAAAGCCGTCGGTGTGTTTCTGTCCCTTGCTGAAGGGTTGTGTCAGGAAGGGCATCCGACGTAAAAACCTACGCCAAATCAGATGATTCACTGTGGTGACCCCTGAAAAAGGAAAAAAGCCAAAAGGAAAAGAAGAAGAACTCTAGAAATAGCAATTAAATTTGAAGGTGAAATTAGAACTAAGGGTTTTCAGTCAACTGTGAGAAGAGGAGGTGTTGAGTGAGCACCCAGTTTTATTTAAAAAAAAAACAACAAAAAAACCCCAAAGACCTCTGAAAGCCTGACCTTCACAACACGTGTTTGTGGAAGAATATTATAGCATGAACAAAACAGATTTTTGAGGCCCTCAGAATTACTGTTGCAGTGCTACCAATGTTTATCAGGGTGGAAAAGGTTACAGAACCATCTCTGAAGAGTTTGGATTTCACCAATTCAGCATCAGACAAAACGGAGGAAGTTCAAGACTATAGTTACGCTCTTCACAAAAGGGTCACCAACAAAGGTCAGTCTAAGAGGAAGATGTATAAAAGTTCAGGAGATCTACATAACCCCTGTGTAATTTGTGAGCAACTAAAGGCCTCACTCATGTTGGCTAATGCTAATCTTAAGTGTGCCGTCAGGGAAATACTAAACAAAGGTGGTGTGCATGGCAAGATTTTAAGGAGAAATCCATGCTCACCAAAAAAAGAGAAAATTTCTGCCTGTCTACATTTTGCTAAAGATCACATGCACAAATCTGAAGGCGGCCAGAAAAGGCATATTATAGATGGATGTGACCAATTTAGAGCATTTTTGATGTTTTATGTTTGGAGAAGGAAAAATGCATTGTGCCATAAGAAACATATTCCATCTGTGAAGCATGGTGGTGGAATTGTCAAGGTTTCGGCTTTCTTTGCTGCCTCTGGGCCAGGAACATTTGTTGTCATTGATGTAATAATGAATTCCACATTCTTCTTCTTCCTCTTTTCCTTTCGGCTTTCCCCTTCAGGGGTCGCCACAGAGAATCATCTGCCTCCATCTCACCCTATCCTTTGCATCTTCTTCTCTTACACCAACTACCTTCATGTCCTCCTTCACCACATCCATCAATCGTCTCTTTGGTCCATGAATCGTCTCTTTGGTTATACCAGCTAATTCAAGAGGAACACACCAGGACATCTGTTTGTGTATTGAATCTCAAAGCAAGAGGGTCATGCACCAAGACAATGATCCTATAAACCAGTGCTTTTCAAATAGTAGGGCGCGCCCCACTTGGGGGGGGGGGGGGGGGGGGGGTGATGTTGGTGGAAGTGCATATGACCCTGAGAAACATGCTTTTCTGGAATAGTGTAGAAGAATGAAGTATAATTGCAGGTAGCAAAGATTAGTAAATTAGTAAATTAGATTGCGCCTCCACTCCACCGGTTGGCAGTGGCGCTCTCATTGTCGCATTATGGTGTAGCGGTTTTTCGCACGAGCAAACAATATGAAGTGCAATAAACAACCCCTCAAGATGGAAAAAACACGAAAAAATTTCTAACAGGAACAAAGAGAAAGGTGGAGAGAGACGGAGATATTAAGACATAAAAATAATTTAAATGAGTTTAAATAAGGATGGATTTTTTTATTTCAGGCACACTGGTGCACTTTAAATCTTTTCTGTTACAGATTAAAAAACAATGTTAATGAAGTTTTCTTTATTGTAAGTTGAACTATATTTCTTTCTTTGTTTTTCATGTTAAAAAAGATACAATATTATGCAGAGGTGTACCAATAGCAAATTTGTAGATAAATAATTCTATTTATAGTCACTCGTGCGGCGGTGGGGGAGGTGAATGTTTTTTCTTCCTAGAGGGGGCGCCACAGAAAATAATTGAGAAACACTGCTATAGACTCTTCTATTGAATAATGATTGAAGAAGGTTAAATATAATTGTTTTAGAACGGACTGGTCAAAATCCCGTACTTAATCCAAGAGAAATGTTGTGTGAGTCGTTCATGCGAAGAAACCCAACACCAACACCCCAAAGTTAATTCTGTTCTGTGTGGAATAATGGACTAAAACCATTCAAGTCAAACTGCAGGACTGCAAACATTTTCTTCTTATTATTTTCCTTTCGGCTTTTTTCCTTTTTCAGGGGGGCGCCACAGTGAATCATCTGATTCGCACATTTGGTTTGGCACAGGTTTTTACGTCGGATGCCTTCCTGACACAACCCTTTAGCAAGGGATAGAAAAACGCTGACGGCTTTGCAGCTACTCTTTACGAAAGTCAGCAATGGTTCTTTTACATGAACCTCTCACCATAGACAGTGAGAGACATGGCCCGCCTTTGATAACCGAGTTAGCTGCACTGGTGGGACAGTGACAACCTTGTGGAGAGTGGGACTCGAACCCCCAACCTTAGGATCAGTGATCCAGCGCCCTACATTTATTTACAGTTATTATTGCACAGTGAGGTCTGAAAGCAAAGCTTCGCATATTTAATCACTTAAAGATTTCTAAAATTGGGTCATTTTCCTTAATAATTGAATAACTAAGTGTCATGCTTTTGTGTCTTATGTTGAACAAGGTTCTATTTATATCTATTTGTAGGACGTTTGTGAAAAATGGACAATGTTTTTATTCATATAATGCAGAAATTAAGAAAATTTGAAAGTATTCACAAACTTTGAAGCAACATTGTAAACATACTGTGCATGCAAAAGAAAGTGCAGTCCATCATCAGAGCAAAAGGTTGACCGTGTGTGTGTGTGTGTGTGTGTGTGAGAGAGAGAGAGAGAGAGAGAGAGAGAGAGAGAGAGATGCGCACTATTTTGGTTTTATCTCTGTAAGAATTGGATGCCTTTTCCAGTTCTTATCACTTGATCGGACGTTTGTGCTGACTACGAATCAGTCTTACACATATGCGAGATGATTTTTCTGGTCTTTGTGGTCTTGTTATTGTAAATGGACACACTTGCAATGTATCGACAATCACACAGAACCAAAACACAATGTAGATCATTTGAATGAGCGACACTAAGACAACGAGCAATGGTGGTCTTGCAGGTAAACTTGTGTATTCAGTCAAAATGAATTGAGAGGCCTGTGAATGGGCATCTTTAAGATTTCTCTTTTTGTAGATTCGGGCTTTCTTATAAACATGGTACAAGATTGCTGTGGAAAAAAAAAACCTGAGTGGTCTGCCTAAAGCCCTGTCCTCACCTGAATGCCTTTGGGATGAATTGGAATGCTGAATGTGTCTCGGGGTATCATGTCCAACATCATGGCACAACCTTAGTAATACTCTTGCATCCAAAAAGGAAATCCATTCTGCCATGGTCCAAAATCTATGTCTTTGCAGAAAACTGGAGCAGCAACAAGGAAAAAGGATGTTGAACAAGCAACTGTGGATATGATGGCCAGGTGACCAATATTCCTTTGGCCATACAGTGTACAGTATATGGAATATAGATACACATAGTGACATTGTGGCACACCTTTAATGAGAGCTATCTAATATTAGCTTAGATAGTCACTATATTCGAAAATATATATATATATATATATTTTTGAATATAGTGACTATCTGAGCTAATATTCGAAAACTATGATGTTTGCAGATGACATTGTGATCTGCAGTGAGAGCAGAGAACAAGTGCAGGAAAACCTAGAGAGGTGGAGGTATGCCCTGGAAAGGAGGGGAATGAAGATTAGCCTCAGTAAGACAGAATACATGTGTATGAATGACAAGGACCCAAGAGGAACGGTGAGGTTACAGGGAGCAGAGATAAGGAAGGTGGAGGATTTTAAGTACTTAGGCTCAACAATCCAGAGCAATGGAGAGTGTGGAAAAGAGGTGAAGAAGCGTGTGCAGGCAGGTTGGAATGGTTGGAGAAAAGTGTCCGGTGTGATGTGTGATAGGAAGGTATCAGCAAAAATGAAAGGAAACGTGTACAAGACGGTGTTGAGGCCAGCGATGTTGTATGGTTTAGAAACAGTGGCGCTGAGGAAAAGACAGGAGGCAGAGCTGGAGGTAGCAGAGATGAAAATGTTGAGGTTCTCTTTGGGAGTAACGAGGATGGATAGGATCAGGAATGAGCACATCAGAGGGACAGCACATGTAAGATGTTTTGGAGACAAAGTCAGAGAGGCTAGATTGAGATGGTTTGGACATGTACAGAGGAGGGATAGTGAGTATATTGGTAATAGGATGTTGAGGTTGGAACTACCGGGCAGAAGGCCCAGAGGAAGACCAAAGAGACGATTTATGGATGTGGTGAAGGAGGACATGAAGGCAGTTGGAGTAAGAGAAAAAGATGCAGAGGACAGGGTGAGATGGAGGCAGATGATTCGCTGTGGTGACCCCTGAAGGGAAAAGCCAAAAGGACAAGAAGAAGAAGTCACTATATTCGAAAGCCGAACATAATCGCTACATTTACACTGATGGCATTTGGCAGATGCTGTTTTCCAGAGCAACTTCCAATCAGCTTTGTTATACAAATGAGCAAGTGAGGGTTAAGGCCCTGTTCAAAGGCCAAACAGTGGTGATACTGGGGATTGAACCCTGACTTTTGGATCAGAAACAGTAGGGGAGACCAGGGAGCCTTGGCTCAGCGTCTTTTCTGGAAAATTACTTTCGCAAACGAGATTAAGGTTTATATTATATGTTTGACTTTAAGTAGGTCATTAGGTCACTTTTTGTGTGGAAGGACCCTTCTGCCTCCTTAATCACGGGAACTGCATTTTTATTTTAACCGCTCTCCCAGACTTGAATTTTCACTTTGCAATGCACTTCCTTCCTTCCTTTCCTTCATTGTAAGCATCTAGTTCTAATGTTGTTATGCTAATAACTAGACCGAAGTCTTGTTTTATGTGAATACTTTTGCAGATTTTTTAATTTCCCTATATTTACAATACAGGGATCCCTCACTTTCTGCGTTAATTGGGACTGCAATACCCCTGCGACCGCCAAATTCCGCAAAGTAGGATCGACCCCCTGACTGACATATATGTACATGTGTGTGTATATATATATATATATATATATTTGTGTATATAATACCAATTAAACATTCAAAAGTAATGAATAAGATGTAAATAAAATATAAATACGCACACACATACAGATGCACACGCACATTCAGATGTGCACGTCACATAAAAATGTAAATAGTTTTGATGGGAGGGTTTGGGTTGTTTTTTGCTTTTGTTTGTGAAGGTTTTTTTTTTTTTTTACATAATTGACCTTGTTTTTGCGCCATTTTCCTTCACTTTTTCCTGTATTCCTCCTTAATTTCCTTATTTTTTAATTCAATAAATATTCAAAAAAAAAAAAATCAAAACCCATGATGCACTGAAGCCGCTTGAATTGAAGCACAAAGTAGCGAGGGATCCCTGTATAACATATTTTTCTTAAAATTGCCACATGGGGAGACTTGGGACTCTGGATATAATCCACTGATTTCTGGAGTTAAGAAAATGTTTCAGAGTTTAAAGTTTGTGAAGTGAGTTTTGCTGTGTGTATATACAGTATGTGTATGTGTGTGTATGTATGTATGTGTATATATATATATATATATATATATATATATATATATATATATATATATATATATATATATATATATATACACACATACTGTGTGTGTGTGTGTGTGTGTGTATATATATATATATATATATATATATATATATCAGTCTGTAATATTTTCTATTCTTATACTGATACATCTTCACTGTTTGGCCTAGAGTTAAGAGGTTGGCATTTCTATTTATAAATTCATTATTTTTATATATCCGCATTCTATTACAAGAATTTGTTAAAGTTAACAACACTCAAATGATGTTATTCCTATTTGTATGGGGAATTTTGCATCAGTGTGTTCATATATTTATATAACACCTAAAATGAATTGTGTGGTATTAGCCACGCCTTTAATACACTGAAATAACATTTGTTTGAGATGAAAATGTTGAGGTTCTCTTTGGGAGTAGCGAGGATGGATAGGATCAGGAATGAGTGCATCAGAGGGACAGCACATGTCAGATGTTTTGGACACAAGGTTAGCGAGGCTTGATTGAGATGGTTTGGACATGTACAGAGGAGGGATAGTGAGTATATTGGTCGTAGTATTCTGAGGTTGAAACTACCAGTCAGAAGGCCTAGAGGAAGACCAAAGAGGAGATTTATGGATGTGGTGAAGGAAGACGTAAAGGTAGTTGGTGGAAGAGAAGACGATGCAGAGGACAGGGTGAGATGGAGGTAGATGATTTGCCTTGGTGACCCCTGAAGGGAAAAGCCGAAAGGAAAAGAAGTTTGGATTTAGTTATTAAGTTATACAATGGCAGTAGTTTCT